>KB205939.1:3378047-3721547 GCA_000328965.1 Ascocoryne sarcoides NRRL 50072
TTTTTTACTTTTTTACTTTTTACTTTTTCCTGTTCGGGGGGGGGTTGATTTGTTGGTTGATTAGTTGGTTGGTAGATTGGTTGGTTGGTTTACTAATGGGAAAGGGAGGGGAGGGCTAAGAGTTTTAGGTATGAGGTATGCAGGTAAATACTTGAGCTTGCGTGAAGATTTGATTAATTGCATAATTAATTCAGCAATTTGTTAGTAAATCAATTGATCGATTGGTTATTTGGTTCTTAACCTTAGTTGGATGTCGGATATCTTGCGGTACAGACTAGACTGTAGCTATCGTACTATTATGTACTAAAGATTATACTACATGTGGTGCTTGTCCAGTATACGGTATCACGAAAGCGAAGCAATTGCCACGCGCTTGGTGCATACATACATTCTATACTATACTATACTATCTGCTCTGCTACCTACCTTGTGATATAGAATAGAACATTCGGAGGTTTTAATATGTATGTGTGTTTATTAGACCTGGATCAACAAAGCAAAGAGAGATGGAAATCTCACGCTTTGGTCCCGGCCCGCCTTGGGGATCTTGTTTTGTCCACTTACTTAGTTGGTTGATGAATCACGAAGAGCTATATACAGTAAGTGCGATGTTGATCAGCGACTTTCTTTACCGACCTATCTCGTGGAGGCCTTGTCGCCATTCAGAACTCCATCCGAATAGATGCATGTACGTACGAAGTATGTGTAAGCCTTCTTTGATGTGGTCTCGGCTGTATTCAATTTGGGTATTTCTCCTTCCGTACGGACTTGATCACCCAGTCTCACCTCACTCTACTCGATCGAGATGTGCCATATTTTAGGTAATTGGCACGACGGAGTATGTATTGCACTGGAATAAAAAAGTGGTTTTTTTCACGTTGTGGATCGTTCGTTCGGAGGAAGGTAGCCATTTGGGGGCCCGGGTCTAGACCCGATGACGGCTTGGGAGTATAGATAGGTATCCACTGTTATTTTTTTTTTGGATCCCGGGTCTGAGATGACGGATGCTGTGGAAATGGTTTGCTGGTTCAGTTCGGGGCTCGAGTTTCAAATTCAATCTATGCTTATTTTCTCTTCATGCGAACGGTCAAGGACAGGAGGGATTACTGGTAGTGCCTGAATCTTGTGCTCGAAGAAGGCCGTCGTGCTTGAATGGGGGAGCTGGAGAGTCAGACAGTCCCTTTGAAATCTCCCTTAGGAGAGTTGTAATTATCACAAGAAAAGCTCAGCGTGGCCATGCAGGTCGAGAGAGCGAGCTGTGAAGCAAGGGGTCGCATCTCCTCCACGATGAAAAATACCTGCAAATTGCTGAATACCAAGTACCCACCGGCATGACCAAGATATGCCGAGTCGAACGGAGATGGATCGTCGCCCGAGTCCTTGTGCGACGTGGTGCACGTGACGATGAATATTTGCACTTGCGCATCATCAGGCATCTCCACCGAAGCCGATCGATCGGCAAGTTGCAACGGGCCCAACAGAAGACACGCACGAATCAGACGCCCTCCGAGATGGCAACATAAGGGATCCACAGCATGAAAAAGAGAGAGTCGAGAGTCGCCATCGAGCCCTTCCCTACACGCCCTCCTTTAGCCTGATGCGATAGTCTTCTCGCTAGTCATGGAGCTATCGCCCGATTGATCGGGCTCACTATCGGCTCGCGCTACCAAGGAATAGTCTCGCAATTGACTTCGAGCTTGTGAGGTGCGACGAGGAGCGGTCCGCGACGGTAACGGGTGCGCAGATGGGATGGGTTTGCGCCGAAAGTCAGATGGCTGGAAAGTTGAAACAAGAGGACGACGAAGGACGACAGGAGACAGGATCAGCGGCAGGTACCCGATTCCCACGAGTTGAAATGTCTCACCACGCCGCACCGGAACGAGGGAGGACGGGGCAGATGTGGAGTGTTGGGAATGGGCTGGATCTGATCCTCGGAGTCGAGGCTTGTGATTTTCACCGGAGCGACAAGGGGCGCCGATGCTGAGAAATATACTACAGGACGGCGACTTGATCGAGGAGAGAGAGGAGCATGGAAGGGAAGGGAAGAAGTGAAGGAGGGCCGAGCAGAACCATCCGAGGTCGACACCGAGGCACAGGGCAAACCCCGCGACGAGTCGATTGAAGGGTGGGGTAATCGACCGAGGGAGCTCACAAGCAAGTCAGGAGTCACGAGCCGGGCCCAGATGGAAGCATGAAGCTCTCGAGCCTCTCAAAATCTCCGAGAGTCGGAACAGATGGATGGAGCTCGACGAGACGGACGGATTGGGTACTTGTATGTACAGTACCAATCTGCTGGGAGATTCAGACGGAGGTCGAGACGCAGGTAGAGCAGGGCTGTTTCCTCCCGACCCCGACCAACGGTCAACTACCAAGCAAGCCGTAGGCTTCCCGGTTGACGTCTCGCCCGAAACCTTCCCTCCTCCCTGTCACGATGCAGCATCGTTGTTCCGCCCGGGATGGCGAGGGCTAGGGCCTGGGCCAAAGTCAAAGTCGAAGCCAAATCCATGAGTCGCTTGGGCGGCTTTTCAGCCATAACGTCCGCGACGAGACTACGAACCGAAGAGGGTTGGCTCGAGACCGTGGGTGGGGAAGAGAAGGAGGATCATTGGCCTTTGGATCCCCTCGAGCAATATCGACGTCGACGTCGGTGGTCGAGCGGGCTCGTCCCCTAGTCCACCGAGATGCTGGGTCCGCCAGTCGGCCGCTGGGAAAACTGGGAGGGGATTTGTGGAGTGGTTCGTAGGGATCCTCTGCGAAATATCGTTCCTGAGCAAGGGCGCAGAACCGACGAGGATGATGATCCCAGCAAAGACCAGAGACGCAGGCAGGGAGAGAAGGGAGCGAAGAGAAGAAGAAAAATGGGATGGTGATTTTGGAAGGCGGGCCGTATACCGCCCTGTCGAGCCTGTCCACCGGTGGCTTCCAGCCTGTACTTCCGTACCAGAATGGACCCAGACTGGACCAGACTGGACCCCGATCAGACGAGTAGGAAGGACTCGGTACGCACTGGAACACGCAGAGCAGGACTTGAGCAAAGAGTTCGTGCTCTCACTCCCATCACCCTATCACCGTCTGCCCGAAGCCTGCTCCATGGTCCCCGTCCTGTCGACGAAGTATATTCTATCCCAATTCTGCCCTAGCCTGCTCCCTATCCTGTCCCATCCTGTTCTTATCCTCGTCCCACTGTCAGCCACGCATCCGACCCCATCACAGGCTTCCACAGGCTGCGCAGCCCTGAAGCCCGAGCCCAAGATCGAAGCCTGAATCCGCCAGAACTGGGTGCACGCGAGCATCAAAACAATCAACAAGGGGAGTTATCGTTGCTACCCTCTCCCCTCTCCCCAATCCCCAATCCTCTTCCTCCCCTTCTTCCTCGTCTTCCCCTTCCCACCTCTCACCACCGGACACCTCTGGTCTGTCCCCCCTCGCATTGCATCGCAGCCCTCATCATCCCATCCCCTCCCATCGCATCATCACCACATCCATCTCCTCACACCGCGTTCCTTGTCCGTCGCTTCAAAACGCCTCCACGTTCGAACCCGAGCGCACACCGTCCACCCCCATCCATCCTCCTCTCCTCCCCACCCCCCCGCCAGCCCCCGTCCGCGCTCATTCGTCCACGCCGTTCGCATCTTCCCGGCCGCCCTCCGCCGTCGCATCCTCGCATCTTACCAGAAAAGGTTCGAATAGTACGTGGTCGGCACGTGAGGTGAGCTCATGTTTTTCCGTTTTCCGTTCGTCGCGAGCCCGGTTCCTGATTGGTGTGCCCTGGAAAAAGTACTTGCAGCAGCTACCTTGAGACTCATATCCATTCGATTCCCACCCTACGTGGACCGTTGGAACTCCTACACCCTCGCTCCGTTCTTGTCCAGCCGACCTCGAACACGTATGACTACAAACCGCGTTTTCGTCCCATCACTCACTTGTCGACCGAAGAGAAGAAAGGCTACAACATGCCGTCACTCGCTCAGTAAACGTCCCGTCTGTTTTTTGTACCTCGACGCACACCTGAACACCGAAGAATCGTCTGTCGAATCCGCCGACGATGTCTCCTCAACTTAAGCCATTGCTCCTCCCGCAATTGCTGGAAGAACGAGAACGAAGACAGAGAGAGAGCGGGCCAGAGACCGAGATGGACCTGCCATTGGCCTCGAGCTTGTTCTATACCAACAACTCGTCGGCATCGGAAATCCCATCACCAATAACGCCAACTTTCTCGACCCGCGGACACCTCAAATACCCCAGCTCCACCTCCTCGATCGAATCATCCTACAACAGCCCCAACCTAGACAGTCCCTCGTCACCCATATTTCTAGGGGGGATGACAGGCAAACGGTCACTCCCCGATGTCCAAGAAGAGCCCCACGAGAGGGAAGAAGACTTTGATATGTTCGATGACGATGAGCTGTATGACTGTTTGTGTAAGTCCGCCTACCAGGGGGAATTCGGCTCGAGGTCATTGGGAAAGATAACTGATAGTTGCGTCCCATAGGTGACGACCCACAATGCCTTCATCGAGAGCCATCCGTGTTGGTGCAAAGCTCGGTGCAGCTGTCCATGGGACAAGAGTTTGACTATGACCTGGCTGATGGCTTCCTCAGTGACGGGGAATTCGCATCGAATCTTCGTTGCAATAAGAAGCGAAGAGCTGGGGAATCACCATTTACCGGTCTGGCTACTCGCTTTGAAACTAGGTTTCCCTCATTCTCAAGGAAATGGCGGTTGAGAAGGGGAGCCAATTCGGTGAGTTCGAAGTATGAGACGCGTGAGAGCGTGCCTGGGGCCTCCAGTCGCTCCTCGTCGATATCCACTCTAAGTCGACAATACCAAGACAAAGCTTTCGACGCTCAGCTACCGCCCACGCCCACGAAGAGCATCTTTGGCTCCCGTGACGATTTGGCCAATTCTTCCCTGCTCGATATCTCAAGAGCAAACAAGGATACTAAAACTCGTGAGGAGGCATTCGCGACCACACCACTCCTGCCTCCTCTGATGATGGATGCCTCGGCCAATACCAACCAGATCACTCTCCAGTCACCGCTGCAATCCCCATCCGTCGCTGATGCGAGTGATCCATTTCCAGGGAACTTAACCCCGATTGACTCGATCACAACTCCCCAACTCCCAGGGATGCCTTCACCTCCTCTCAGTACCAAGCCATCAATCTCTTCTTTTCACCGCACCAATACCAACCGCCCCGGCTACCTGGTCCCATCTTCGGAAATCCCACCGATCCTCATCGCGGACCCAAACGACGAGTGGGCCAACAAATTAGGGCATGCGAATTTCACCGTGTACCCCGAACCCTACATTCCCGATACGTTCGATCTCGAAGCTTGCAGGCAAATGCGTGCAGATTGGGATCTGGCCCGTTGTAATTACACGAAGCATCTGGTTCGCACTGGCGAGCATTACGGAGTTACTTCGAAGACTTACAGGCTCACCGAGGAGAAATGGATTGAGACGGATGCCATGTGGCGGAAGAACAACGAGCTCACCATCTCCAACACTGTCGAAAGCGGCAGTGATCCCTTTGCGACGCTAAAACACACCACCCTCGGCGACGTGAATAACAACAACATAATGACCAAGATCCCTTCGCTCAATGATCCTCGAAGCGAGGGCAAATTTCCTCAACTTGGCGACGAAGACATCGTCGGTCCCATGGTCCAAGTTGCAGCCCAGTTACAGCGAACTCCCAGCAAGAAAGCCAAGATTCTCAAATTCTTTGCGGAGAAGTTCCCGGCCAGCCTGGGGCGATCATTAAATCAATAGGCACAACCTCGGACAAGTCTCTTGGTGGTCGGAAGATCACATCAACGATTATGACGGCCGAATTCTGTTTTTTTACTTCTTTCTGTTATTTTCGAAGATACCCACTGCCGCACGCTCCTTAGCAAGCTACATACTCTCTTTTTGAACGACTAGCTCGTCAACTTTTTTTCTTTTTACTGTGTCAAAAAAAGTCCTATTGTTTATCCTTAATGAATAATGCTCTGTTTTATATGTAAATGGAAAATAGGAAGCTTTGGGATAGATGGGATGGCTGGAAGCCGGATTTTTAGATAGGGCCAAGGAAGGACGTTTTTTCTTCCAGGTGGAAGGATGAAAAGGTGCCGTTGGTCGGGAACCAAAAAAGGGGCAATGTACCGTACCTATGTATGTACCGATATGGATTGCACGTCTAAGGAAGGAGGCAAGGCGGGAAGGAAGGAAGAGTGAAGGTTGGACGTGGAAATGAAATGGGAAAGGCAGATGGAGAGCGTGAATGCATGATATGCATGGCGGCTATTACCTCGGGTCCAGAATCAAGGCCGGCGCCGAATGGGAGGGCGCAGTCTTTCGTGATTGGTGGAAATAGGGAATGGGTGGTATTATTGTTGCTGTAGATGGCAGGAAGGCAGGCAGCTGGTGATTACAACCAAACCCATGGTTTCTTCGATTTCGATTCGAATTGAATTGAGTGGTGTGGTGTGGTGTGGTGGGATTAGCTACTACAGAGGAGAAGACAATATATAACCGAAATAGGAAAAGAAAAAAACATTCATAAAATACCTGACTTGATTTGGTTGGTTCTATGGAATTTGTGCAGATTTCATGTGATTGGTACAAGGGAGGGGGGTTGAGGTAGTGTAGGGTTGGGTAGGGTAGGGTACATAAAGTAGATAACCTCGTAAGGTAGGGTAAAATAAGCTAAGGTCCAGAAGGGCCTGGAGTTGGCATGGCCTCGCTGGCTAGATATGTATGGATATGGGTGGACATGGGGTGGACATGGAGTTATTGATTCGTTCCTTTGTGATACTGTAGATCTTGCTTGGTCTTAATGCTGAGGATGCGATGACTTGGATGGATGGGTGAGTGAATGAATGAATGAATGAATAGGTAGAAGTCATGTTGGATGGGATGGAATGGAATGGTGACGTTGGGATGGGATGGTGAAGATGGGATGGGATAGAATGGGATGGGATAGTGAAGATGGGATGAGATGGAGAGGATGGAGAGGATCGGATGGGATGAGACGGAATAGAGAGCAGAGGATAGAGAAGATGCAGATTCAGTGTCGAGTATATATTATAGATCAACACCCCTCCTCATGTCATGTTATATATAATACAATACTCTCGTTCTTCACTTATCGAGAGAGGGGAGACTACGCGGGTTTAACGGGGTTTCATATGGCGATCGGGGAGTTGTCGAGATTGAGCTTGTGGTGGAGCTTGAGTTTGGGGTTGGATTGTGGTTGAGGTTGAGGTTGAGGTTGAGTTTTTTGGGTGTGTTTCTGTGGATGGATGGATCTGGATTGGGGTTTGTTGGTGTGGTGTCGAGATTAGTGGTGATGGGATTAGTGGTGATGGGATTAGTGGTGGTTTGATAGATAGTTGGTAGTTGGTAGTTGGTATATGATTTGGTATATGATTTGATACATGATTTGGTGGATGGTCAGGTGAGTAATTAGGTGAGTGATGGTGTTAATGAGAGAGAGTGTGTGTGAGATGGTAGGTTGGTTGGTTGGTTGGTAGGTGATACAGACGGGTGGATAGACAGGTAGACAGACGGGTAGATATTATACAGGCATTCATTTCCAATTTCTTGAAATTCGTTTGAAATTCGTTTGAAAAAAATCAATTGGGTGTTGATTGAATAACTAGAGTATGGGATGGGATGGGATGGGATGGGATAGGATGGGAAGAAATGGATTATCGATTGGGTTTAATTAATCAATTAATTAATTTTAGTCAATTAATTCATCGGGAAAGGAAAGAAGGGAGGGCGTTCTACGTGGATGAGATGGAGAAGGTCAATCGGGGGTGGACAGGTGGTCGATGGATGTGGGATGTGGGATGTGGGATGGATGTGGATGTGGATGTAGAATACCTTTTCTGGAAATCTTGCTGGGGATTCAGTTAAGTGCGTGGGGTGGGAGGAGTGCCACGTCAGGAGTGGTGAGGCGAGGTAGGGTAGGGGAGGAGGTGTTTCCGGGGGGTGTTTTGGTGCCAGGGAGAGGGCTGGGATGGGTTGGTTGGTAGTGTAGTGATGATGATGATGATGGTGATGATGATGGTGGTGGTGAAGGTTTTATGGATGGGGGAGGGAGTGGAGTTGAGATGAGTGGTGTGGAGGTGGAGTATGGGGGAGTGTGGGGGAACGACGAAGGACGGTAGATTAGAGTGAGGGGAGTTGGTCGTGAGTTGTTGTGGTTTTAATCAGGTCATATTGATAGGAGGGTAGTGAAAGCGAAAGGGTTGGCTGTGGTTGAGATGATTTATGGACGGTTGATAACTGGCTTGGAGGGTCTAGGTTGTGTGCTTGTCTGTTTGTTTGTTTGTTTGTTTGTTTGTTTGTTTGTTTGTTTGTTTGGTGCGGCGTGTGTGTTTTTGGTTGTATACGTGTGTACGTAGGTATGTATGTATGTATGTATGCACCTTGTTAGGAAGAGAAGAATGTGGCTGGCGGAGATGGAAAAGTAAAAGCATTGAAAAGATGAAAAGAGCACTCGATGCAGTCAAATCCGACCGGTATCAAGGTATTAGATTGGGTGCGAGGGGGGAGTAGACAGACAGACAGATGAGAAGATCATGATGGGGGGTGGGGAAGCGGTTAGTCCTTGAAAGGTATCTAGGTTGCGATTTCAAAGACGGTTTAGAGGAGTCGGCAAGCAACCAAGCAAGATAAGAATAATAAGGTCTGAGTAGGTACTTGACTTCCCGCGTTCGATCGATCGCTCGTCAGGATATTCACATGAAATTCCCACCAATCTGATAATGGAGCTACCTACAACCAACCCTGCCAACGGAGAGAGGAGACAGACCGATAAGCCTGTCCCCATCCATCGGCTAAGCCCTACTGTCCATACAGGAATCTGTTTCCCGAGGTGAACAGAACCTGGTACCTGCATCCGCACCCGCTTTCAAATATTGACCATCAACTTCGAGTTTCCAGAACCCGGTTTTGGGGGGTGGAGGTGGTATGGATGGTTCGGAGTGCAGGGGGTTGGCTTATTGGGGGGGGTCGCTTTGCATAGTGCGGAGGGGTCCATGCCAGAGCGGTTTTGTCTAATCGCATTTGCATGTGGCGTTGGAGGGGACGAGAATGTTGAGGGAAGGGGGTTGGGAATTGCTATACTGGGGAGAAGATACGGGGTGGGAGGGATTGATGGCATACATCTATCTGCAAGGTCGAGATAGGTTTCTTTGGGTTGATATAAAATTTGATACTTAATTTGGAAACAGAAAAATAGGCAGCAATAGAAGGAGGCATACTATGTGGATGAGATGGACGGACTCTTGGCAACGCCTTTTCGCCGTCAGTGACTTGTGTGTGTATATGTGCTTTTTCTCGGTGCTTAAAATTTTGGTAGTTTAGTTAAGAAAAAGCAAAGATACAATAGTAAATGGTTCTTTGCGATGTCGCTGCAAAGGTATTTGTCGCTTAACTATTGCTTCTGGGCCGATATGGAGACTAGAGGCTGGTGGTGGAGAGTATGCAGGGTCAAAGACTACCAGAACACACGAAGTAGAATCAACTCGCGAAACCTCTGGTTTCTAAGTGCAGAGCAGTCTACTTGAGTATTAAGCCCTTTTCTACGGTGAGGTCACTTTAATTCTCAGTTAAGCTTCTTGAACAGAATGAAGCATTTCTCTTCTATGATGAAAGCCAAGCCAAATGGTATTGCCCCCACACCATCCTCTAGATGCTACAGAAGAATAGTGATGATTACGAGTGTGAGTGCTAACAAGGGAGGTGCCTAAGAGACAATGAGGTTAGTAAACCAGTTCAAGCAGGATCCAAAAGAACTTATAAAGGAGAAGTCCAAGCGATATCTCGAATTCCTCAAGCAAGCTGGCATCTAGAAACTTGATCCCTGAGTTTAGAAGTACAACTTTCTTCGCTCATGTTTAATATTTCAAAAGTTGTCTATATAAAGACCAAATAAAACACCCCTGGTCAAGTCGACTAAGATCATGAATCCATACTTAGTTTTCAAAATTGAAGATGGTATTGTAAATCCAGTCTTGAGGATAGTGTTTCATGGGATCTTGAATGATCTCCAATGAATAACAGTACATTGGCAAATACTCTTTGTATTTCCAAACTCTGATACATCCCCTTCGGCTTTCCTGTGGCTTCTAAAGTGCTTTCTTGATGAAAGACAAGAACAGCCTCTAAGTTACAGTAATTCTCCATAGTTTCCCCATCCTCCAACTCTCTTATATGCTCCGATATAACCCTAGTATATATACCTCTAACTAAGAGAGGGTACTACTAGAATCTTGTCTAGAGATAGAAAAGATAGAGAGCATTAACGACCCTCTACCAACGAGCATTTCGCAAGCTCCTAGAGGACACAAATAGCTTGCTCTTCTATCACGAAAAGCCTATCATGGGGGCAGCCCTTGCGTTGGTTCTTGTGTGAGTCTAACATTAGCTATATACGATAAGTTAAGCGCGATCTCGGCAGAGAAATAATATTGTGGTATTTTGTATGCGAAAGTGAGTCTGGAGTTTGTTAGATGATAAAGGTGATGCTATCTTGACACTTCAAGGCGGCTATTGGTATTGGCGGCTAAAGTTATTAACGGGAAAGTATGTCACCAGGCAGAGTGCTAGATATGTTGGAACCTAGAAGGAGCGCCCATGTGGATACGTATTGAGAAGGCGTGCGGTGATTTTGGCCTTGATATTTGTATGCCTCACGTACCATATAACAGCCCTAAACCTAATGCTTCCCAATTTCAAATCTATATACTCAAAAAGTGCACAAGCAGCATTAATGAAGGTTGTTCTAAGATAAATTCTCCTTTTTCCTTAAGCAAAGAATTTCATACCTACCGGTAAGGTGCTAGAACCTCCTTAATCTCAGTTTCACTCCCGATTTCAACCATGTGCTTGTTTCGCAAGCTCCTTCCCCAGCCACAACAACACTATCGCCCAACTCTATTTAAAAATCGCAATTCAACACTGAAAGATGAGGAACCGTCGAGTGTGGGAAATTGCGAGGTTGGAGACATGTTCCGACAAAAGAATATAAAAAGGTTGGAACGGCTACAAGCGAAGCGAGACGACCAAAAAAAACCCCCAAAACACCATGAAAAATATCACGACAGGTAAAAGAAAGAGGAAAAGAAGACAAAAAAATGCAAAAAGTCGTCAGACAGCTGTCAGCAGGTGTCTGAGTACAAAACCCCGCGGGGTTATTCACGTCGCCCTAATCGTCCTTGGTGATCTACTAGCACAGTTTGACCTGACCGCTACGCCACGGCGCCTTCTGTGAAGTTGGCTGCGATTTGGTTATCGGGTACTATATGCCATACGTCAGAAGGGAAGGCGTAGGTACGTGAACCGGGGTTTTCCGTGTTTTGTATATGTCAGTTCGAAAGTGAATCGGTTCAAATCAAAATTCGCGTAGAGATGACGACATGGAAATATATGAATACTGTTAACCTTTATAAAGGCTTTTTTTAAAGGCTTAGATACGCAACGGAAATTATTTAGTACGCGTTCTTTTTGAGGAAATATTACATGCAAACATCAGAGTACCGAAAGGGGCTTCCTGACCTAATGCAACTTACTACTATTATAATTGTCGCAGTTATAGAATAAGCTAATAGGTCATTCGGGATATTAAACGTATTTTGAGGGGTTTTAAAGCCAGA
Organism: Ascocoryne sarcoides NRRL 50072; assembly: GCA_000328965.1. Classification (NCBI taxonomy): domain Eukaryota; kingdom Fungi; phylum Ascomycota; class Leotiomycetes; order Helotiales; family Gelatinodiscaceae; genus Ascocoryne; species Ascocoryne sarcoides. Next base: position 3,389,702 of record KB205939.1, read on the forward strand.
TAATCAATCCAGAACGCTTTCAATGCATCTAGACGTAAGACGTGCCTACATTACGTTTTCGGTATATATAAGAGCGATACGAAAAAGAGCTTTATATAAACTTTAGGCACGTAGATTTTTGTGCTGCAGAAACACAGAGTATGGTTTAATATCTCTCGCAAGTAATAGATAAGGTCGTGTATTGAATCTGGTTTGATCATAGGTTCTTTTTGTAGTTTGCGCTTGCGCTCCTCAGTTTGAAATACGCAAGCTTGAGATCAACACATTCACTTGCTTACAAGAAAACAAAGATCTATACGAAGAACTTCATATTAGCCATTACAAAGTAATCGAGCTTTATAGGGAACACAGGAAGCGTACCAAAAGACCAGGGTAGCACACTTTGAAGTATATGCCTTAAAGATACGAGAAGTTCTATAACAATCTACGACCATCAAGCGGCTGTTTTTGGCCCTGTAGAAGGTACCAACCTAGAGTTAAAGGTTGAACCTGGCCTCTCAATACTTACTATTGCAAGAGATCGCAATTCTAAGTGTGTTAGTTTTAGCTATAAGGAGTTTGGATATTGTTGAGGGGGACGAGTTATATTAAGCCAAACATACTTCCGAATACACCTTACGTTACTCAAATGTGGTCAAACGAGAGGAAAACAACAACGAAGAGAAATATGTACTGTACTTGCGTATTAATAAAGCTCTCAGTCTACACGTGCGAGTTAAGACAAATCCCGCTTGGCTTCAAGCTGACCTTGTATAGAAGATACCTTTGTTCGAAGAAGGTAATAATTTTCCAGAGACGAATTAAGCATATTGCACCAACTACTCCCGGACAACCACAAGTCAGCTTCGAAGCTCGATTTACAAGTTGCCCGATTCCTAGTCCCCATTCGCAAAACGTAACATCTAGAGTTTATTTGACCATGCAGTTTTCAAGGCAATTCATTTTTGCTTTTATTCAGTTCATGTCTTCTTCCCGGCCAACATTCCGCCTTCCACTTGCTAGAAATGCAACAGAGATCCTATTCTGACAGATAATTGAAACCTCACAATTCTTCCTCCCCTTCACCACCTTCCTCGTCATCTTCTTCATCCTGATCACCACCTCCGTCCTCATCGTCATCGTCATCATCCTCACTACTAGTCCCCGACCCCTCACTTTCCCCCTCACTTCCTGGATCATAATCCTCTTCGTCTTCGTCCTCTTCATCAACAGCTTGCTGTTCAGCCTCTATAGCAGCCTTCTCTAGCTCTCCAGCTTCCACGTTCCCAACAACATTCCCTTCCTCATCCTTAACAATATTTACATTCAACTTCTTTGCCTTTCTCTGTTCTGCCATGCTCTTATCTTTCAAACCATGCCTATTCACATACTCCCCTATGCCAGCAAAATCCTCCTGGTCCAACATTGAAAATTCAATCTCCTCAGACCTATCCTCTTCGCCCGGCACGCTCACATCAACCTCTATCGAAAGATTGAATGTCCGCTGTAAGACGCTTGTATATGATACACTCGTCATTCTCTCATGCGGTAGAAATAGAAGCGGCTTCTTGAACCCCCATAATATCCCATTCGGTAGAAAGAACAGATATCCATCTTTCGAACCCCTAAACGCTTTGACATGCACAGCCTTCTCCCCTGGTCTATGAGGCTGTCTCAATTCCGAGGCAAATAATTTCGCATCTGCCTGTATGATTTTGATATTTTTCTTCCCAACTGCCTTCAACCGTGTAGATATTGCCCAGTTGAAGAGCGTCTTAAAGTCGTCTGAGACCGCCGATGCGGCTGAGGCTTCGAGGCCGTCGATTGTGCCTGGCTTGGGGGCGCTATCTGGAACGGTGAAGACGAGGGGCTCGGGCGTGGGAGGAGAGCCTGGCGCAGGCTTTGAGGGTGTGAAGATTGAGCCTTTGGGGAAGAGGACGTAGTTGTGTTGCTTTTGCGTTTTTTCGGGGACAGGAAGGCAGAATACATGTTCTAGAATTCGTATCAGTATAACATCAAGATCTGATCTAATGCTTGCTTACCTATATCACTCCAGGCGTAGCTAATCCCTGCCACATGTTCTGGAGATGCTGGTAGATGCGCGTAGATATGCGTAGAGGTGAAGCAGAGCGAATATTTCTTCCTTTGAGGCACTACTATAGAGATCTCTTTGATTTCGAGGAGGATGGGGTTATTGCTACTTGCTATGCCCGCGGCGGAATTATTGGGGGCAGCACGACTATTTGTGCCATTAGAAGCAGGTCGACTCGTAAGATCTTCATCTAGACGTCGCTTCTTCGCGGCGGGCTCTGAGCTGGTCGGCAGAGCGCTGCAAACATGCAGGGAAATTTGGTTAAAGAGCTCAATGTAATGCGGGCCAGCTGTTAAAAACTTTTAGCTTAGAGATAAGAAGGTACACTTGTTAGAAATCCAAATATTGATAGTCGGAATTGCATTTTAGGAAAGGAAGACTGAGTTGCGACGAGACTATATAGACAATTTAACGTACCTATTGCTGCATTTCGAATAGCACCTTGTATATCAGGACGCCCCTGAAAAGCCTGTGCCATACTTTTCTCATCTAAGGACGAGCCCATTTTGAAGTTGGCGAGGCTTAAAGCTCAACGTTGAAAAGGTGCTATAAGACGGAGGGGATAATCGAAGAAGTTGATGCGGATCTGGACGCGCTTGGTTTCAAGCAACAGAGACGTAAACCTTGATGATGTCAGGGGTGCCGATAGCTGAATAACCCTTTGGAATCGCCAAACTGCAATGAATGCCCTACAACTTTAAACTTGAAAAATCTTGCTTGTAAATGTTTATTGACTGTTTCTCATAATGACTGAATTGAGACTAACTTGTTGTAAGTTCACGCCCTAATTATAGGGTATCTCGGTTTCTAAGCTCATTTATCTTCTGACATCTTCTTGCACTTCCTCCATTCCATTTTGAGTTTGTAAATTAGTAGTCTGAAGCGAGCTTCTACTGGCTCTCTACTTCATAGCAGTCACAAAGACTTTCTCTGAGCCTCGTGCGAATATAAAAATAGTAATCGCATAATCTATGGGAAATCCTATATAGAGCTAACTTACAGCATTCCTAAACCCTTTCGAGAACTTATCTAATGCGGGTGAAGCTATCTAGTGCATAGCCCATCACCTACTCAATTTAGAACTGCTGCTGGTAAAATGTATTATAGCAGCCGGTAGCGCTTTATTGCTCCTCTTGCTTCTCTTGCTCCTCCGCCGCTTAGGCATCTTCATTAGATTCCCTACTACCCCCAGCTCTCACGCCGATGCCCTTCGTGCCTACCAATGGTACACAGGAAAAATCCCCTTGACAAATGAAATCGACTCGTGTCCGAGAATGCTTGTCCATAAACGCCGAACTCCATCAAAATTTGTACATCCCCCAATCACATTGAAAACTCAACCCAGCGTTGCAGCCAATATGATCACAGTAAGAATAACTGCCAATATCAGAAGCAAGCAACATGCCTTAGATCTTGCATTCTTCTGATATCTGGCAGCGCTCCTCAACTCTACATCGGCGCCTCTGGTATCTTCTCTGGTGTTCTCAACGTGATTATTGATGATGTCTAGTTGCTCTCCTTGTTCATTGACGATATGGGCAACATCTCGGAACAATTCATTCAGCTCAGTAACACCCTGCTCGATATTCCTGATCTCTGCCTCTCGCTCTACTATCAAGGAATCCTGGAAATCTACTTCGTCCTGGGAGGCTAGTCGTAGTTGCTCTTGTGATTGCTGTTGTCCAAGGGAGCTGCCTTCTTCAGCTGCGGGGGATTGTTGCTCCTCCAACGCTGTTCGGGCTGCTGATGCAGATGATCGCTGTTTATCTAAAGCTCGTCGCTGGACCGCTTGGAACTCCTGGAGATTGTTCTGGAACTCGCGCGCAAGCTTTTGTTGAGTATATTTTTGCGAAGGCTAGGACAGTTAGTTTCCAGCAAAGAGAAGGACATCATTTCTCCACATACGCTCACGTCCTCCCATGACTGGATCTTCTTCACGCCCTCGCCAACTTCCTTGAAGCTATCTTTGGAGTCCTCCAAAAGATTGTGCACTCTCTCTCTCACTCTTTCCGTATCTCTCTTTGTCCCGAGGAGCGCAACCTCGTTGGATAGCCTCGAGATATTGCCAGTTAATGTGAATAGCTTCGCCATGAGCTCCTGCGATAACCGCTGGAACTCTGGATCGTCGGCATACTGGGGATCATTCTGGACCCGCGTCGTCGTGGGTTGCGACTCTAACGAGGATAATTGATCGAAAGACATGTCTGGCGATAATAGGCGATGACTGGGCGACAACGAGAGAGGGGTTGGAAGAGTTCGTGAAGCCTGTTCCCGGAGATCGTTATATACAAGTTAGAAACGGATGATGTTGCCTATCGCTGGAGAAGGCGGCTTGTGATTGAACTTGACGTACCTTGCGTATATGGCTTGGGTAGCCTACCGTACTACCTATCCTGACCTAAGCAGGGCAGTTTGGCACGGGCGCCGCAACCTTAAAGTTTTTGGCCTGGAAACCAAATGAAAACACTGGGAAAGGCAATTTCAATATGGCATCAGCTTCACTATCACTTACAACAATGATATGAATCTGCCAGTCCTTTGAAGAAGCCAATATCCTCCCTCCTCCATAGAGGCCATTCTCGCATTCCCTCTTTGCCACAGTCTTTACAGAATACAAGATGCCGCCGACACCCCGAATCCGTCCTTATAAGGACTTCCTCACTCCAGCCTTGCATAGAAGGTTCGCAATGGCAACATCCACTCTTGCCGTGCTTTGCTACGCGGAGGCGATCTGGGTGGGACCGTGGGACTCTTGTGAGTGTTTATAGATCCATGGTCGGAAATTTGGTTTCTAACACATGGTCTAGTCTTCTGGTCATGGTTCCCGTTTGGATGGGCAGGAATTCGAGCCGGCCTATTTTTCATTCCAGCATTCATGATATTCATCCTTCGAGTCGCCCAGCTGCATGTTGGAATACGCACGTCCTACTCGGCCTGGCACACCTTCCGATCTTATGCCTTCAAGTTTCAGGTACTTCAAACAATCGGGTGGTACTGTTTGTCTGCGTATCTGTTCAGCGAGGTCTACATTTGGTGTGCGCCCAAGTCTGCGGATCTCAATAGGATCAAGCTCATACCAAAGACTGATCGCCCTACGCTCAACGAAAAACCTATTTATCTTACACACTTTTTCCTCGTCCTCGCCGTTGCCCAGGCCGGCTGCCATCTATTCTATGATTACGATAGAATCGATATGCCAGTTGCGAAATGGACGAATGTGGGGGATTCTGATCAAAGCGTATCCGTTGTCACTCCTCCTAGTGTCCAACTGAGGACTAAAGCGCTGGAGCTGGCCCGAATTTCTATCACTCGTGCTCTTGTAGTTTCCTTGCTGTCCCCATTTATTTACGTCTTGGACTGGGGCTTTTATCCCTACTCTATAAGGCAGTTTTCATGGTCCTTCACGCGCTCTTTTGCAAAGTTCTTCTGGAGTCTCCCCAAATCAGGCGCGCTACCAGCGATTACCCCGTTCCACTGGACCTTTCTCATTGAGACTTTCCTGTCAGGAATCCAGCTTCTGCTACTCTGGGAGGTAGGGAATGCTGCCTTCTCCATATATGTCGCCCAGGAACCTTTGAAAAATGGGAGGCCAGTTACATATGAATCTCGCGATCCCAACGGCAGCTTGCTAACAGGGCTGAGAGGGAAGAAATTGCAGACGAGAGTGAGTGTATAATTATGATCTCTCTTGGAACCTTGGCTAACCTCCATCTCAAGGCATTTGCTTTCTGGGAGCTCGCTTATATCGCACAGCGCTTTGAAGGCCGGCGAAAGCACATTTTTGAGGATATCGACCGCAAGGGCGGCTCAACTTGGTCACAAATCCGAGACGTGTCCCTCGCAGTTATTACTGACATAGATAAACGTATTGACGAGTACAAGACGCCTCCGGCTGAGCCCTCTATCAATCTTGTGGGTAGTAAGAAAGACGATAAATCGCCCTTGCCAAGGATAGCCAAACCCCTAATTGATACCCCTGAGTCCATTTTCAACAGAACGCCAGAACCAAAAACAATTGGAGGACATGCTGTACAATACATTGATCATTACGCCAGAAGTCACGGCCAGTCGCCCGTAGACGGGTTGTCACCTAGAGCTCGGAAGCTTCTGGATAAGGCAGAGACCGTGGTACTTACACCTAAACAGAAGGAAGTAATAGCTACAAAAGGCCTGGGAGGTCTCTTTGGAGAGTGGTCTCAGTGGTTGTTGGCGAGCAAGATAGGATGGATCTTTCGCCACGAGTATCGCAGGAATATCACAGCTGTTGTGCTAGGATCGCCATATGGCGACGTTGGCGTGATAGTTGATGCTATAACTTCCATATCAAGACTGGCTGTAGCCAGTCTCACACAAGATAAATATGGCAACGTACAGCGGGACGTGAAGCTCATCATACAGACATTCACCAGGACGATCATCAAGTTGGAAGCATTCAAGAATGAGATAGGCATACACTGGACGGACGTCGAGAAGAAGCAAGATTGTCCTGAAGTTGATATGATATTAGATGCGCTGAAGCGAGGGCTTACAGATTTATTGGAGGGCTTTGGCGGTTATAGTCAAGATTTGGGACTTAGCCAAGGCGACATGAGAATGGCGAGGGAGGCGGCGGTCCCTTCTGCGTCCAGCAGACCAGAGATGAGAGAGATGAGGTAGTCTAGATATTGTATTATGAATGATTAACTGAAGCCATGAAATCACATTACATACTTAGTCGAGGTTAGCGTTCCTGTAACTATATTAAATGAGGAGATTTTGTCGGTAATTCTGTTACCGATAGCAACCGCGGGGTTCAATTATCCGTCCGAGACCGCAAAGTGTGATTTACTCCATGTAAATGCGGGTCTCGAGGTCATGGAGCTCCCCTCGGTCATACGATATTTACTTCCTATTCTTCCATATTAGAGGGACCAACCCCGGATTTTGTTTCTTCTATTCCAGCAATTGATCTTCCTAATTTCCAAAATGTCTTCCGCTGTACTCCAAGCCTCTGCTGCACTGAAGGCCCGCGTCCACCGGCCTTCACTCCTCAAAAAGCTTGCGCATGCTGAAGATTTGGTGAAATACTTCCCAAATGGCTCTTATATTGGATGGTCCGGCTTCACAGGCGTTGGCTATCCTAAGTATGTGCTAGCCTGCATCTCTTTGACCCAATTCAAGCCCAGAACTCCCTCTACTTCCTTCTGTTATGCAGCAATTGGCTAATGGCGCGATTCCAGGAAGATTCCTACAATGCTAGCAGATCATGTCGAAAAAAACAACCTGCAGGGGAAGATGAAGTACTCCCTTTTCGTGGGCGCCAGCTCTGGCGCTGAGACGGAGAACCGGTGGGCGGACCTGGACATGATCGAACGGAGAACCCCTCATCAAGTCGGGAAATCGATAGCAAAGGGAATCAATAATGGAAGAATCCAATTCTTCGACAAGCACTTGTCTATGTTTCCGTCGGATTTAGTCTATGTGAGTCGTAGAGAGATGGTCGGGACTTGAAAGACATAGGCCAATTGAATATCTAGGGATGGTACACGAAGGACAAGCCTAATAAGAAGCTTGATGTTGTAGTAATCGAGGCTACATCCATTCTTGAGAACGGGGGCATTGTGCCAGGAGCCTCTGTCGGAGCCTCTCCCGAATTGATACAGATGGCGGACAAGGTCGGGAAGGGCATAACATCGTTTGTGGTTTGAGAAGCTGACTTACTGGGAAGATAATTATAGAAGTCAATACTTCGATACCAGATATGAATGGACTTCATGATATCACAATGACAGATTTACCACCAAACCGAAAACCATACTTGATTATGGCGCCCGAGGACCGAATTGGTACGACCTATATTCCCGTTGATTCGGAGAAGATTGTGGCCATAGTCGAGTCTGATTATATGGATCACACGAACGCCAATACTCCTGCCGATGCCACATCTAAAGCGATTGCAGCTCATCTCATCGAGTTTCTTGAACACGAAGTTTCACAGGATCGACTACCTAAAAACCTGCTTCCAATCCAGTCTGGCATTGGAAACATTGCTAATGCTGTCATCGGAGGGCTCGCGAATTCGAAATTCGAGCATCTTAAAGTGTGGACTGAAGTAAGTATTTTAGAAAATGCTTAGATTTCTCCGGAGAAGTTTTATTGATCGTGTGCAGGTCCTTCAAGACACATTCCTCGATCTCTTCGACTCTGGGCATCTTGACTTTGCAACTTCAACTTCTATTCGATTCTCTCCTGATGGATTCAAGAGGTTCTACGATGGATGGGAGCAATACCACAACAAGCTGCTCTTGCGATCCCAGGCAGTCTCTAATTCCCCCGAGATTATTCGACGATTGGGTGTTATTGGCATGAACACTCCAGTCGAGGTTGACATATACGCACATGCTAACAGTACTTGTGTGAACGGTTCCCGGATGCTAAACGGCCTTGGAGGCTCAGCCGACTTCCTCCGATCCTCCAAGTATAGTATTATGCACACGCCGTCTACCCGGCCATCTAAGACCGATCCTCACGGCGTTAGCTGCATCGTTCCCATGTGCACTCATGTTGATCAAACAGAGCATGATCTCGATGTCGTTGTCACTGAGCAGGGCTTAGCTGATGTTCGGGGATTGAGCCCCAAGGAGCGGGCCAAAGTGATTATTGCCAAGTGTGCCCATCCAGAATACCGGCCAATCCTAGAAGATTATTTCCGAAAAGCAGAATTTGAATGTATGAGAAGAGGTTGGGGGCACGAGCCGCATTTGTTGTGGAATGCCTTCGACATGCACAAGGCTCTTGACCAGGAGGGTAGCATGAAGAAGCTGAAAGGGTGGGCGTAAGCAAGGACTAGAAGTTTAGAGTGGTGAGATCCTGTAGATTAGCGTACTCATTCGGACTCCTAGAAGGCCTAGAAGGAAAGTTTAGGTAGTACACGGTTTAAGTTTCTTGAAGGCTCTTGTTGCTGTAGTATATTTAGTCGGAAGCAAAGACTCGGATTTCACTCCGGTCCTGTATGGACCATGTCCCGGCCCGAGGCGCGAATCTAATCGGCTCGGCATTGAATCAAATGTGTCGACCCGGGATCCGGCTAGAGTACCTGAAGCTTCTCAGTCGCTCCCTACTCTATATATTCAACCTAACAGCTTTTATTTCGTATTGGCAGCTATGAATTACTTCTTCATCCTTTAGTTACCTTAAAATGGGGTTTTTTCTATTTGACGGAATCCTTGATGAAGTCAATACCCATTCTTATTTCTCGAGATAAGGAAGCCTCTCATCTGGATCCGTCCCTGCCATTTATGTCGCCTTCCTTTTCTGCGTCAGTTCTTCTCGGATGCTAGTAAACTTCTCATATACTTGTCACCTCCAGCGTCTCATCTTCATCTTTCTCTATCCCTTCCCCATCGGCATTTTGGCTCCTTGGGTCTCTTTACTACTTATTGCGACTTTTGGAAATAGCTAGCCGAAGTTTTGACTCTTTTAATTTCTACCTCTTGGAACAAACTTACAGAAGCATGCTTACCTTCCGCAACGACACCGAAGGTTGGGAGGCCTGGGAAGGCAAAATTGTGCCTAAAACCTTTTTGCCAGGATATGTCGTTCTCTCGTTTGTCATATGTTATATCGGGTCGTCCGCAACGCTGGAGATCATCTACAAGCGGACTGCTGGGAGAGGTACTTATAACTTGTAAGAATGCCTCTGTGCCTCAATTATTCTACTACTCATTAGGCTCTAGGATCCTTCTCGCGCTCTCTTCTATATTTATGGGTGGAATTGCTCTTTTCTCGATGCACTTCATTGGTAACCGCGCGATCATTCTCGGGAATGGCGAACAGGAAATCCAAATTGTTTACAATCGCGGATACACTGCACTGTCTGGGGTGGTGCCAATTGTTGTTCTTTTCGTAAGCTTTGGAGCAATAGGGTCAAATGAAGTGATCAGCATTGTTCGCATAGCCCTTGGCGGGATACTCGCTAGTCTTGGAGCCTGTAGTGTTTATTATCTCGGTCAGGTGGGAATTTTAAACTATGACTGTACGTATAGTGTTGCATCGGTCGTTGGCTCGGCACTGGTTGCGATAGTCGCGAGCGTGGGCTCTTTGGGGGTGTTTTTTTTCTTCCGTTCCTCGTGGGACGCGATCTGGTGGAAAAGAGCTTCATGTGCATTTCTTCTCGCTGGAGCTGTATCGGGGATGAATTGGCTTGCTTGCATTGGCACAAATTACCGCCTAAAGGCAGTGCTCCCTTCCACTAGCCAGGATATATCAGTGACAACGCCTGTTATTATAATCATTATTTTAGTAAGTCTATAAACTATATACTCTTCCCACAACTAACTGTCTAAGTTGATCGCTGCTTGCCTCACACTTGGCTTAATTACCTTCCTTGATCGAAGACGCATGATGAAATCTCACAAAAGAGCTCATCAAATTGTCCTTGCCACTGCAGTATTTGATTATCAAGGGAGGATTTTGGTCACCAACGATGGGTCGTTGCCGAACCGTAAGGTTACAAAGGAATGGATCGAACAGGTGTGTTACTTATATCTTTGTTGTGCAAACTCTGACTACCATGGGTTGAGTCTGCGGATGACATATTTAGTACTTCTCATCATGCCTTTCTCTGGATGTTCAGAGCCAGCCGTAACTGGGGAGGGGTTGAATATCTCATTCCAGAAATGAAGCGCCATCTCTACGGTGCTGGGCTAAGACGCCGGATTCGATCGTCAAGAGCGGATGCCAGTCTTATGGATGAAACTGGCACTGTCATTAACAATTACTCGCTCGTGTTTCGGGAGCTTTATTGTGTTGCAGCAGCGGACTTAGCAAAGGATCTGAACCAACCACTTGAAAGAATCGGGATCCTTTATAATGATATTATCAATACAGGCCAAGACCAGCCAAGCCTTAAAGTACAAAGAGGAATAATGGGCAGAGCTAAGAGTAAAGATGTTAGCAGAATTGATACCGCGGCTGACATCGGACAAGGCTCCTCAATAGGAAAAGGACAACTATTATTTCTCGTCAGTAGTGTCGGCAGGCTAGAATCGGGGCGATATCGAAGCGCTGGAAATCGGTTCGCACATACCTCGTTAGTATTACCAATTCTATCAAGGAGGCTGCAAATTAGAACAGAAGTGCTCAGTCGTCGATTTGATATGATGCGGGAGTATGTTTCCGATCCTCATATGTTAAATCCAGGAATTCATATGGCATGCTTTGCTATTCGAGCGGCCCTTCAAGTTGGACGGCAAGGCTTTGATATTCTCGCTCGGAAAGATTCTAAGAATGCACTTCCAACCATGCAACTTCCGATTGACAGTTTCGAAGACTGGCAAGTCGAATGGCTCAAAAAGATGGACTCGATGTCTGTATCGGCCTGCATTAAGTTTCTTTTCAAGAATACCAAACCAAAAAACGCTACGCCAGCAGAGCAAAAATTTGCGAAAATTCTACTTACGACATTAGAGGCCCTCAAAGAAGAAATTGATGATCCCTTCTTCAACGATACATTCTTCATTGCCAAGCCAATTGAAGCACCGTGTCGAGGAAAAGACGAAGATTCTCCACCTGGTACGGCTTTGCTTCTCGTATTCCGAATTGTTACTCCGATCCACAGCCGTGCGCCGGGCAAGAAATTGGAATTCGTGTCAATGAACTTTTTCAAAATGCAGCAGCATGTCTATCAAAATTCTCCAAGTCATATTCATTTTGCGAGAAAGTCCTACCGCGAGTTCTATACCATTCTCGGCCTTTGGCCTCAACGTGATGGAAATTCGAGCCGGAGCATTTCTCTAACCAAATTCCCTTCAAGCACTCTGAGAATTTGTCCAGCAGTCCATAGTTCAGCGAAGGGTAGTCAAAGAGAGGTTTTCGATCCTGGAGAAGCAAGTGACATGTTTGGAAACCCACTTCCGAAGCTTACCCCCAAACTTCCAATATATGCCCCAAATAAAATAAAATTTTGGGATAAGCGATCCGGCAGTTATAGAGCAAAAATCGATAACTCGTCTGAGAAGGGCCTCGTGGATCATAGCTCACGAGACCAAGACCAAAGCGCAGATATCGAAATTGAAACGAGGCCAGAAATGCAAACAACCGGGGGATTGCTCAATCCGCAAATTCCTAATGATCTCGCAAGAAAAGCAAAAGGAGTTTCTGGACATGAGCAGTTAATTGAGATGAGAGCAGTGTCGAAGGGACATTCAGGTACTAATGAAATGCAGCCAGGGCAAGAGGACGATAGTGAGACGTTTGTGGATGTATTGTTTAAGTTGACAATTCAGAAAAGAGGGTTTTGAAGTCTCTGGCTGGTCAGTGATGGAGCGACTCTTACACAGTGTCTGGCGAGTTATGGCTTATAGTTGGTGTGCGGGAAGCTGATTGTATGATTGTAGACTATGGTCTCTCGGAATGCGGCTTTCCCTCTCGTGTATGAAGTCAGTATTTTCTACTCAACGACTTCAGTCGTTCCTGTGCGTGAAGCGAAATTGTCGAGGTCGTTTACTGTTGGTGGAGATGTACAGTTCTAGGGTTTATGGGGGTTTCTGGATTCTAAAAGACTGAGGCTTTAGGGTGTAGGAAGATGGGGGATGTAGCGAATATGGCGAGCAAAGTGGTGGTAGGAAAAGAGGAAATAGTTATAAGGTGGTTCTAACCGCTGAGTTATCCCGAGCCGAGTCTCGATCCGGGACCACTCGTCCCGAATATTTACCCGGGATGCTTCCTGGCGCCATTCTGCATCCGCATTAATCCTTCATTCTCTTTTATTTTGGTTGCCATGCTTTGGTCCCTCTCATCCGATCCGAGTTTCATTTCTTCAAGCTCAAGGAAATTCTCCGCGGGGTGGAAATTTCTCCACTGGGGTACAAGGATACATACTTGTTTGTGAGCGAAAGAGAGCCTGAAGACTAACCAGTCATGCTTCTGTGATACCTTTTTTTTAACAACAGTAGCAAAGGCTATCGACATACAAGAAGGCTGTACGTCAAATATATCCAGCCCATATCAAGTCTTTGCAGATCGGTAGGCCGGGTCTCAAAGAACTTGTTTTAATTTTGGGATGCCACCCCCGCTACGCTAAACACTTGACGGATAAATAGCCAACGTCGCCGGAAAAAAATAAAAGTCACGTTTTGAACTGGTTTGGGTTAATGTCGGTTATGGAGATGAGTGGCTGAAATGGAGAGAGATATTAAAGGCCCCATATCAAAGAGTCCTTGGAGTGGGTTCAAAGGATGGGATTATACTGGGGGTCACTACGTGCAGGCCCGCGGCCAGTCATACGTGCAAGTCTCGGGGATAGTATTCTAGTAGATATCATCACCGAACAAACTCCAAAGATCTAAATCAAGTCTTAATTTAACATCTGCCATCTCGCGCTTCTCGTGCTTTTTATTATTTTTATTATTTTCACGTTCTCGTTCTTTTCGTGTCTTTCGTGCTCTTGACTTTCCCTCTCCTATACCATTGTTCCGTACTAATCTATCCAGGCAGTTAGCAACGGCTTCATATTGCTGCTTTATTCCTGCTCACTTAAATATACGTGCGGTATGTGTTCGATATTGTACCTATCAGACTATTCAGTTTAGGTCTCCCGTATAGCATTTGGGTTGGCTAGAGGTGTATTGACCGTTGGAAATTTTGGCACTGAAGTTATGCTAAGCTGACCATTACTCACCTGACATCTATCCTGGGAAAGGAAGATCTACAACAATGGGTTCGCCCGATGAAGGTTCCTTCGAGGCCGATCTAGTACCAAACATAGGGAAAGAAAAGCCCATGGCGTATTTGGAATGATGAGAATGAAAAGAAGTAAATACAGTAGATGCGGATTGAATCTTGGGTCGAGATTATGAAAAGAACAGGCGGTTAGTTGGAGGGGGTTTAGTGTGTGCGAAAAGGGAAGCTACATGAGGTGACCCTACGCTTAAAATGGGAATGAATGAAGGTACAGAAAGAAAGGAGAGAGTAATCTGTGGGAGGTTATTCGGCAATGCTATTAAGCAAGAAGTAACGGTGGAAAGCTAATCGAATAAGAGAAGTGCTGACAAAGGTGATATAGGTGCATCACCATATTGATATGAACGCAAGACTATTACAAGGGTTTGGGCTAGCTTGGGGGTTTAATAATATTGTAGGCTTGAGATGATACTTTCGAACTTGGAAGATGCATAGTATACTTACAATGCATATACTCCCAGGATGATATGGAGAAAGGAAGTTGGGTTTGAGCTCTTTAATGAATGATGTAGATTTCCAAGCTGCCATGAGAAAGGACTCAAATGAATGCAATTACATTTCCGGGAAATTGTATAAGTAAACCTTAAATTTTCAAACTCTTCGTTAGCTAGATGAAATAGAAAAATATACCTTGCTTCAAAGATAGCGGAGAAGGGGGATTGGACATTGCTGGCTGTAGTAAAGAAAAGAATCCGGAATTGATGGAAGGAATCCCTTCGACCCGTACATGCCTATCTAGCCTTACTCAATCGCTCTATCATCATTCATATCTACTATACGGTGTTTACCGCTCAGGCTATATCAATGATGTAGTATACCTGAAGATGCTTAGCCGCGAGGTTTGTCTAGACTTCAAGAGTAGGGATCAACTTGTGAGGAAGCCTCTCATTGCTAGTTTTGCTGCTACCTCTCATATGCATCTGATAGAAGTTATTGCCTATCTGTGAGTTTGCTCTTTAATAGAATGATGAAGCCTATTGTTGTTGTACGCTCGAGACGGTTTACAACGGCCGGATAAACCTTTCGCCTTTATAGCTTCCCTGCCGACAGGGGTTCTCCCCACCTTATCACAAACCTAGTACAACAAGAAAATGCCCCTCCTCTCCCCGGCCTCGATCGCTTTTCTATTTCCTCGAGAGCATCACGAACATTTTTCTCCCTATTCAGGACATATCGCCATGTTCATCCCGGTCCCACTGTTTCCGAGCGCAGTCACGGTCCTTCCACTTGCGGAGTTTAAACCCATTGCTTCATCCAGAGCCTGGGTCTCAATCCCCAACCCCAATGGTCTCCCACTCATCGCAACCGCCACCTCCGACAAGACCGTCCGAGTATACTCCCTAATAAACTTTGCCTTGCACTCTATCCTCGAACGCGGACATCAGCGTTCTATTCGCTCGGTAGCCTGGAAGCCCGCTGTGAAAAACACAGGCACATTATGTCTCGCAACAGGGAGCTTTGATGCTACTATGGGGATTTGGCGACGGCAAGAACGAGGCTTCGATACAGAGGAACCGCAGATTCACAGTGGTACTGACGATAACGATAATTTCGAATTGGAGATTTCGAGCAACGGAGAGCCAAAAGCGGTTACAAGGATAACGCAAAATATAGACTCGGATTCAGATACTGCTGAAGATGATTGGGAGTTCTCGATTGTGTTAGAAGGCCATGATTCCGAGGTTAAGTGTGTAGCATATTCAGCTTCTGGGCAATGGCTTGCGAGTTGTAGTCGGGACAAGAGTATTTGGATCTGGGAAGACGTTGGCGAAGAGGGGGAAGATGAGTTCGAAACAATAGCCGTGCTGCAAGATCATACCGCTGATGTGAAATGCGTATGTTGGAGGCGGGATGATGGAAATGGAGAGGTGCTTGCGAGCGCGAGTTATGATGATACTATACGATTTTGGAAGGGAGACGAGGATGGAGAGTGGAGTTGTATATCAGTGTTGGAAGGCCATGACGGTACTGTATGGAGTCTGGATTGGGAGCCCGAAGTCAGTATGAAGCGTTTCGAGTCGGAAGAGGAGACCAAGACGAGTACGAGCGAAGGAGAAGAAGAGAGCCACTACATTCCTCCTCGGACACCACGTCTCGTATCCTCTTCTGCTGACTGCACCGTCCGAGTATGGTCTAAAATCCCTCCTCCGCCCCCAATCAACAAACCTTCCTATATCAACTCGGGCATCCCCTCTAGCATGCGCCCTCCCCCCGCAGAAGAGACCTGGCAATGCACCGCCATCCTCCCAAAAGTACATTCCCTACCCATCTACTCCGTTTCCTGGAGCAAAAGGTCCGGACGCATAGTGTCCACCGGCGGAGACGGAAGAGTAGCCATCTATTCCGAAGAAGTCACCGGACGGACGAGCGTCGGTGGTCCCATAGAACGAGAATGGAAAATATTAGGGGTCTTCGAGGGCGGTCATGGACCATACGAGATCAATCATGTTACTTGGTGTTCACGCTTTGATTCTGGGAAAAGGGAGAAGGACGAGGAGATTTTTGTTACGACCGGTGATGATGGGATTGTGAGGGCATGGGCTATTGATGAGATTCCCACTGGGGAGGGACAGGCTTCTCTCCCTATCTTGGGCCAGAAATGATGATGAAAATGAAAGAACGATCATACATGATATGGGGGGTGTAAGATATCTTGGATATGCATAGCGGTCGGCGCTTTATACTGCTGTGTAAACATGACAGGCAGTAATTATAGATGTACTTTCGAGAAGAGATCTTCAATAACCAGTTCCAAGGTTTAGAGTCACTAGATCTTATGGATTTCACTTGCTAAGTGGGTTAAGAATGAGATGAATTTGTCAAACCTCGTCGATTAGAGCAATTTGATCGAACAAATCAAGTTGGTCTTGTCCATTCTCTAGGTGTTATCGCCCACTAAAACACAGAAAGAAAAACGATACGTGTAATACCTGCTTCGCACTTCGTAGTATAACAAACCTCTTATTCCAGCTTCGCTATTGTAAGTTGTCTCACCAAACCAACCTAAAAGTCAACCCCACCAAAAAAAAAGAGAAAAGACAAAAGAACAAAAACATACAACAGCAGGTATTCGCTGGTGGTCACCCACCCAACTACTAATCTGCCGATTTACAGCTTAAGTTCAGGAGAGCGGACGGGATCCTCTGTTGTCTGTAATCTATGGTCGTATGTAGCGATACATATTTAATTTGGATCTATATCCTCCAACACTTAAAACGCGAAGTTTACCACTTGTATCTTTTTGTCAATATTCGCTAACCGAGGCCACAAAATCAATCATGTGGACCCAATAAAAGCCAATGCCTAGATTACGTCAAGCTAGGTTTATGAAGAGTTATTGTAAATCAAAGGGATAGCGGGTATGAGGGGGATGCATTTGCTGCTCTTTAAGCATTCCGTTGAGATTTTAGGATCAAGAATCAAGGAATGGTTCTATTGTTCTTTCGCTTTTCTTTTGGAGCACTCGTACAGTAGTCGTCAGCTTGCTGGGGTTCAAGGTTGTGTCACCTTGGCCACCAGAACAAGATTTCGGCTAATCGACTAGGAAAACCAGCGACACCAAAACCGGCAGCCAATTCGCCATTTGCTCGTTAGATCTAGTAATTGATTAAGTTATTTACAAGAGAGGATTTATACTCTAACAGTAAGAATATACTCGCTGTGTATTTCTCCATGCCTAATCGTTATATTATGCATTTAATGTTTGGTATATAAAAGATATGAAGAAGAGTAAAGACGTATACTTTTACGAGGACCGTAAGGCCTCAGAACCCTCTACTCTGTGCTCAAGGACTATAATATAACTTTAGTATAGCTTCCAGCAGCAGCGATGGGTTACGAGCCGGAATCCACTGTAAAAACTAGAATTAGAGTCTAGAAGTCGGGGGCTCCAAGAGCAGAAAGTTTCTGCGTAATCTTATATGTTTTCCTTTTCAGCTATGATTATTATCTTCAGATTTGAAAAAATGTATATCATTTACCTAGCTATTCACTAGCACTATTAGGTAGCTATCGCTATAAGGCAACATGGGATAATAGAAAAGGATTAATAGCGGCTTTAAGTAATGAAAACATGTGAAAGTAAGAAACCGATAAGAGGGGAGAAAGAGGGGAGAAAAGCTCTATTGGCCTGATGAGTAGCATCATATAATCCAGCTTGATACCTTTTCCCCTAGACTCAGCTGTCCGATTGTTCCGCTCACAGCATGCTCGAGGTATGAGTCTTCCACACGAGAGACAAGACCCCTGAAGTTCTTCTCTGCTCATAGCAATTAGCAATGTCGAGTTACAATTTCAAAGTAAGGAACCTACTGGCCAGACTATCTTCTGTCATCAGCTTTCTAGGGAATCCACTTATAGCGATATCGTCGAAATTGTTTGGATCGTAGTAAACTTCAGTGGAAAAAGTCCGCTGATAGTCCCCCTTTCTGAGGCAGAGCGAAATCATTGACTCCGAGTCTAGCCCAGAAACTTTAATATCTATACCAATCGCTTCGAAGACACCATGTTGGGACATGGCGTTAATTTGGTTACGTGAGATTGGGATCATCTGCGATGTCTCGAAGGCATACTTCTTGGGCTCGCATAAGAGGAAGTAGGGATTAAAATCGCTGGTCCAGAATTCCCCAAGATACTTCCCCAGTTCTCTCATCCGTTGACTGCTATTGCTGAATCGGCAGCAAATCCGCCCTTCTCATCCGTTAAATACTAGCAGTCCCGAGACGTTATGAAGCACATACCTTTACACAAGGACTGGTTTTCCTCTTCCCCGATAAATACCCTATCCTTTTCGAAAAAGAAAGTGCTTGCTATCAACCTATTGGCTAGATCATTTAACATTTTTTTCTTTTGGCGCAGGGCATCTTGCACGTCTTTCTGTAATTTTGGTATGGAGTTTACGTCGTCCAGCGGTGGGACTGGGAAGGTCAAGAAAGGGTTTATACGAATGTACTGCCTTGGTGTACCTTCAGAGCCCGAGCGAATAATGGCGTCGTAAAAATGGTCCCATTTTCTGTCGCAGTTGAGTAAATGCTTTATGGAAGAGTCCACCATCCTCCAGATCTGTTCTGTGAATGTCTTGGGGTCGCGAAGATGTGAGTCTTCTGCCTCTTGAGGTAATGATGCAGGGTCCCGACGTCCAGTTCCGATAGACAACAGTATATCCGGATGTAAAGAGCTAACGTCTGACCAGATAAGTTGATGTTCACGAAATGCAACCCAAACTGGATTGTTATGGTGGAATGCACCATCTAGATAGCTTTCATTAGTATGAGGATTAGTAAAGCGCTTGAAGTAAGGAGGGGCTGCTGATGTGGCTCTGGCACTACAAAGCTCAAGTTAGATTAAAAGAATATTGTCAAGCTGCGGATCACATACGCTTCCCAGATTTTGAGCTCTCTTTTTGGATCGTCAGATCTCTCGAATCGGTACTGGGCTTGTCTCAAGTCAGTCATAGGAGCACGTTTACACGAAACCGAAACCTACGATGTTGTGGCTCTGGTCGATTGTAATTTGTCAAAACCAATGGGTTTGACTCAACGTTTGTTGTGGAGGTTACGGCCACTTTAATCTTGAACTGATCCTTGCCGTTCTGTCCACCAAATAGAGTTTTGTCCGTCCCAAACTCCTCTTGAAGTGTTCGTTCAAAAGGTTGAGTTCGATACTTGCCTTTATGCACTAAAGTTGCCAAGTGTTTCAACCCCCATAACTTGGTACCTTTTTGAGGCTCAAAGGCCTTCTTGCATAAACCCACGAACTTTTGGATACATTGGTCCACAGTCCAATTTTGAGCCCCGAGACCCAACGCAATGATACCACCGGTACTGAAAGCATTAGAAGTTTCAGATTTAAGTTGTGGCTAGTATACCTTGTGCCGACCATGAGGTCAAAAAATGCTTGAATAGGGAGTTTACCACCTAGCTCCTGTTCTATTGCTTTCAGCACTTCCAGCTCTACAATCCCTCTTACTCCGCCTCTAGATACAGTCAGTGGTCATGGAACTAGAATTATACTATAGAGCTGTGTACCCGTCAAGACTTAGAATCCTCACGCCGGCATATTCAGGTTTGATGTTGATTTCCCACGGTGTAACCCAGTGCGTAGCGCTGCTATGTAGTGGACAGCTTTCGATGGATATGGTGGACTTCCCTAAGCGTTTACCATATGCCACCACACACGGAGTACACAAGACGTGACCACACAGTAGAGGGTGTTCTGGTAGCTCTCTCAAGCAAGAAAAGCAAGCGACATGGCTTATGAAACTAGAAACATTTCCAACCTTATCAAAAAAGTCTCTTGTCTGCTTGCAGTGGAGCTCCGAGGCAGCTACTTGTTCGTCTTCGTCGTCATACGCCTCTTTTTCCGATTGCTGAAGTCTTCTCCTCTCAAGCTTTCGTTGTATCTCCCCGATATTTTGAACTAGATTATCGTTCCATGCTTGCAAGACCTTGTCGAGGTCAAAGTTTGGGATGTACTCTCCCGGTCCCAGAATCCTGCCATCTATCCTCTGGTGACCTTTCGAGCCATGACCAGCCCTAACAAGTGAGCAACGGTCACGCTTGTTCTCGAAACTACAGGGCCAATATTCTTTGGTAAACTCCTGCAAAGCATCCATACAAGGGCCTCGATAATAACTTTCGAAGAGTGTTACCGGTTTTCCTATACAGATGAGTCGTACTCCATATATCCTCCATATATTTCACATACCTGGGAGTCCTTGCCGTATAGAGTCTAAAACAATACACGAAGCTACCATCTGGCTCAGCTCTTGAAATATCCTAGGGACGTCTGCTCGATCCTTGAAGTTGCTAAATTTATTGACCGCAATAGCAAGCTTGATGATGTTTCCGCAGAAATCGCGCGGCAGAGGATTGATTCTAATGGCCTCCTTGATGAAATTAAAGGGGGTATCAAGATCCATTGAGAAGTGGTCAAAAGCAGACTGAAGATACATCTGTAATTTTTCGCCATTCGCTAACATGCGAACCTGTTTCTTCGTCTCTAGTGAGTCTTTGCAGCATCTGATAATCTCTTTCCTGAGTTTCGTCACTTGGTCCTCGAGTAGCATGTATCGACCCTTGATTGGAATCCGAATAACTGTGATAGAAGAATAGAAGCACCTCAGCAGGTCGTATGTTGTCCGAATGCTTGTCCCACGATCTTTCCATTCACGCGCATAGCTACTGATACGCGGGTCTCTGTCGACTGCAAGAGCGACGTCTTCCATGAGAATTTTTGTAGCTTGTGCAACATCCCACTGCGATTCACCAGGCACGACCTCTGATGCATTGAGGACAATGATGAGATGAGGCAAGGTGGGTTGGTTTACAGACTTTTCAATTGACGAAGAAGCCCACTTCAACAGCTTTTCAAGAACTGTAGACTCAAAAGACATGTTTTGTGTAAGCGACATAGCTCGTTAAAAGAACCAGGAAACTTACTTCGAATTCTTCAAGACATAAACCACAGTATCGGAAAATGTATACAGCAACCGAGGATAAAGCTGAGTAACCGCAAACTCCCGTCGTCGCGTGTCAGGGTCCTTTGCCCAAGCAAGATCCCTCGTAAGATTTCCAGCCTTCTTGCGTATCTTCTTGCGGAAGTTTGAGTTGTGTGAAGGATTCGGGATCAGTGATGATGGTGTTGCAACTCCATCCTTCAGTTTGAACATTGCGCCCTGCGGCACGGCTTCCCCGCCTTCTAGCCCTTCGCAGTCGGCATACATAAGGGGACATTGCTCGCTATATGTGGCTGGATCCGAGTATAGATGTACATCCCCAGAAGTAGGTAGATTATTATTTGCTAAGCTGGTTACTGGTGATGAAAAGGAAAGACCGCCTGGCCTGATCCTTGTGTTTCTCTCTTTGTCAATGAGTATTTTTATCAATGTACTCTTGCCTGCGCCTGTATTTTTGATTAGAACACGGAATAGCAGAATAAGCAACCTGCATTTGAAGGAAAGCATACCTGTCTGC
Source organism: Ascocoryne sarcoides NRRL 50072 (assembly GCA_000328965.1). Taxonomy (NCBI): domain Eukaryota; kingdom Fungi; phylum Ascomycota; class Leotiomycetes; order Helotiales; family Gelatinodiscaceae; genus Ascocoryne; species Ascocoryne sarcoides. The sequence continues at coordinate 3,411,467 of KB205939.1, forward strand.
CCAATGAAAGACACAAGTTGTGGATATCGGCTTCTTCTCTTGATCTCTTGAGGTTCTGCTAGTATAGCAGCGTACCTTCCGTAATCTTGAAAAATTGGCATATTTGCTTCATCCCGAGCAATGCCAAACCAAGTGGTGTCTTCATCATTCTTATGCAAGTTTTGTTGCTCCTCGGGTGTTCTATCTTGCCTATCGAGGGTATTGCGCAATCTTTCCACAACTTCGAGGTCCGTTTTTTCATGCGGCAGGCCGTCGGCGCCTATTTTTCCTGGTTTGTGAGGGAATTGCCTTACCCAGCAATCATCGCAGAATGCACCATCGCACTGGACACAGAGATATACTCTTGTGGTTTTCTGACAACCACCATCACATAATTGGGTCCCCGACGAAGTGTTGACTGGTAATGCAGAAGTAGAATTGTCCTCGCTTACAGAAGCTACTTCGTTTTTCTCTGAGGGCTTTGGAAGGACAAAGCCTTGACGATCAGTAAGGCAATTTGACTGGGAGGGAGTAGTCTCTGCCAGTCTTGGATCTTCGAGGTTGGAGCGAAGCTCGATCGCTGACATCGTTGCGTGCCTGGAGCGTTGCTCTTAAGAAGAAAAGAAAAGAAATAGTACCAAATAAGAGGCTCTCGTGAGCGGTTTGAATCTGCAAAAAATGAGGGCGATGAAATTTAAGAAAGACTTTGAAGGGCATGCCTCAGAGGACCATCCTCTGCCCAACCTTTTAGGGTAGAATAAAAACTGCCAGCCTCACTTCTTCAGAGCAAATAGCGTCTCTTGATACGCAGCCACAGTATGCCACTGTATACGTATTGGTTCGACAGCGCTTAAAATGCAAGATGTGATAGGTAGAATAAACTGGGATTTTGCGAACCACCATCCATCTGAGCGGGAAGCTGAACACAACAATGAAAAAGCCTACCAAAAGGTCTACAACATCATCAAGGACTACGAGCTTTCGTAGAAAGGCGAGAAAGACACCTCGGGATGAAGCACACTACGGATACGTCGCCCTCCTTCTCAGACACAGAACCAATACCCAAACTGCAATATTCATGCTTGCGGCCAGCCTACTAGACCAGCTCACATGCAGGGATATTTGAGCCCCCAAGGGACCTGCAACACGAAGTTAGGACACCCACCGAAGCACCGAAGCATAGAAACGGCAGGATGGATGACACACACTTGGCTACGAGTGCTTTTTCAGCTCTGGGTCCGGTGTCAGATGGCACGTGACCGAACATAAAGCCTAACCCTGGATTACATATTTCAGATCTCGAGCTACTACAAAATACAAAAGAGGATAGTAAAAATAAGATTTTTATTCTCAAGATAGAAATAAGAAACAAGTAACTATTTAATACTAGTGCGACTCGGGAGTGTTGAAATATCTCTATATTCTGCAATCTATGGCCGTATGTACCAGGGTGTTGGTTAATCGCATCTATATATATACCGTTTCTTTCCTCGTGTGGGGTTGGGGGTTGGGGGTTGCGTGGATTGTAGATGTAGATATATGTAATTTTGGGATCTAGGTAGTTAGTGGTATATTCATGGTTGTGGATTTATGGAATGGAAGCTAGATAATGGGTTTGGAGATGAGATGTGGACCGGGGTTTTAAGAGCGATGTTTTGATATCGAGAAATAAGCGAATGTCAGGAAGAGAGGTATCAACTAACTTTGTAAGGCAATTCAAATGGGAATGCCGAAAAGGCACTCTCTCGATCACCAGCACTTAGTTTCAGGAAAACCCATCCATGATCGCTGTCCCAATAAAGGGGAACATGTTTCATACGTAAACTACGGTAACAGTGCTGTTTCTAAATACCTTCCAAAGCCGTATAATAGCTCGGACGCCAGATATAGTCTCCGCTTATGATCCGATTCTCCTCATCCATTCATTACCAACCAGCCTTCACCCCAAACCCCAACCTATCCATTCATTCACAAAACAAGAGGAATCATTATCATCAAGAAGCCATTCCATCCGCATTTGTATGACCCAACCGATAACCCAAATTCAAACCCGAGACCGACCCCCCACCCAATGATGCAGTTGCTGCGCCCATCCATATAGCAAAAACGCCCCCTAGATAAAGACGACTAACCTTCCAATGCAAAACCAAAATGTCTAAGCACATACCCTTCCACCTCAAACTCCTGGTCCTTCCTCCTCAACCTTCTTTGCAATCTCCTCATACCATGCTCCATGACTTGCCCGATCCAACTGGCCCACCTTCCCCATCTCCTCCACCATCCCACCGATCTGATGTACAAACTCGGGTAGCCCCAGCTTCGCAATGCTCTCACTCGCTGTACTCGCATTCCGCAGCTTCTCCTTCTCCGTACTCGCCGTCAGTCGCCCTAGAATATGGATCCTGAGCCTTGAGATTAGAACTCGCATGAGAGGGTCCCCGATCTCGGTTGTTGCACCCGAGGAGATAGAGGATGACGTGTCGACGACGTGAGTTACAAACTGTTTGATATGGTTCTTGGTTGCGGCGGGCATGCTGCGGGATGACTCGAGGGCAGCTTGGATACCCTGACTAGCCTGCTCGGGAGTTTTCACACTCTCGAGGACTGACATAATCCGAGTGGCTTCGGTTCTCCATTGACCGCGGATATCTCTCTTCAAAAGGTTCTTGCATTGCATGAGGATAGCACCCGTAGTCACAATACGCAACACGTCCCCTCGCGTACGCATAATACGCTTTTCGTCGAGTTGGAGTGTCTCTGGAATCGGAGCTGAGGTGTCCAGAGAAGTAAAGACATCCACGAGCATATGTGCATATATTTTCTCCGGAGTAGGTAGACTTCTCGCGAGACGTACATTCTCGGGGTCACGTCTTGCCACTTCATCCATGACTCTTGTTCTTGCGAGTCTCCATGTGTTCTCCGTGACTGGTAGTTCCCCATTTGCCTCTTCCAGTAGTTGCATAAAAGAGGATGTTTCATACTCTGTAGCATTCTTGATAAGAGCCGGAGCTGCTTGCTGCAACATAAAGTTTGCATAATCGAGTTGCAAGAGATCAATGCCATGCATCAAAGCTTGGAGCCGATCAACTACGTCACCATTCTGCATCTTGTTCTCGACAATATCCTTGATTTCGTCGTCGCGGAAAGGTGCGCAGAGTCGAGGCAGAAGAGTAGCCATGAAGGAGAAGAATTTCTCGTAGGAGAAGGCACCACTTTGAAGCTCACGAGCCACAACGTCGTTGTCAAGTGCTTCGTCAATGAGGTTGTACATAGAATTGCCTTCTTTGAGAAGTTGCTGGAGTCTTGTCCTGATATTTTCAGCCATTGCTAGAACCCAGAGATCGCCGTTTCTTGTGGCAATTTCGTCTCTCATTTTATCAAAGACAACTTGCATGATCCCAGCTCGCTCTTGTAGAGCATCTTCCTCGATGCGATATTCTCGGTTGATAGCCACTTCATGAGTAATGACACGGTTTTGGGGCAGGATTGGCCGAGCAATCCGCAGCTCATCGGCGTGCGAAGTTTGGTGGTTCCTTTGAGGGGTGGCGGGCGGCGTAAGAGTTTGCAAATGGGCAGAGACCACCTTTTCAGAGGCAGCTAGATCTCCAAGCATAGGCTGGTCTGGCGGGAGAGCTTCCGCACCTCGAGGTCGCGAGTCCCCAGCAGACTTCTTGGGGACTTGAGCCGTCTTTCGAGCTTCGCGGATGGCAGCCGAAATCAACTTCTTCCCCCTCTCAGCTCCGGCAAGTCGCTTAATCCTGACCATCAAATTCAGCTGGTTCTCCCGAATGCCATTCCGGTAGGATTCGGTAACGGCCTCCTCTGTGCTATCCTTGACAGACTGCCATATGGAATCCAGTTCCACAAATTGCAAGACCATCATTTCAATGATGGTACTAGAATCTCGAGCCTTCCAAGCTATGAAAGCGTTATAAAAAGTAGCATAGACTTCGGACAAGGTTGAAAGCTGGACGGGAGGTGGGATGTATTTGTTCGCAGCATTCTGTCGTGACAAGACATCCTCGAAGGAGATGAGCAGATCTCGGGCCTTGGCTACAAGATCCTGCAATTGTGGGTTAGCTAAATCATCACGCCCAATCAATGGTACCGCTCCCACCTGCTCCTGCTCTGCAGCATCTCCTCTACCACTGAGGACTTGAGTTGGATGGCCAAGAATAAGAAATGCACTGAGGAAGGTCCGGACAGCTATCATCTCATTGACAGAGCCGGCATCGCCCTCCCTCAACCCGCAAATCCTCAGTATTTGCGCAGTGCCCACTAGGACCTTTGTCTGCGCTAGTAAATTGGAGACTGTTTCGAAAGAGTTCTCACGAACACTATCGACTGTGAGACCGAGCGATGAAAATTCCTTCAAGGCCTTCCACCTTTGATGCACCTTCCATCTCCGTTGGATCTTCAGAGCCGCCGTTGCTTCGCTAATTGTTTCTTGGATTGCAGGCATAGGAGAAGAGCTTTTTCTCAGGTGGCTCGTCGACCGCCCCCTCTTCATGGCACCTCTGTTCAAAAGTTCTTCGCGGCGCCTCTCGGCTTCCGCTAGTCTCTCCTCCATATGTTTTCGAAGCTTCTTGCCCTCCGCTTCCCTCTTCTCCTTCATGCTCTCCGCTATCCCCTTCGCCCGCTTGACCTCTTCAGCGCATGCTGCCACAATCTCTGCTAAATTCTTCTCTCTTGCTTGTTGTGCGGCCAATGCTCTCTCCTCGCTATTCGTAGTACTCCTGGGCGTCGCCTTCGCGAGTGCTGCTCTCAAACGCACCTTTTCTGCGTGAGCCGCTCGATCCGCCAGTCTCTGTTTGCGATCCTCGATGATCGAGGCTCGGCGCAAGTGCTGCGCGATATAGTTGCTCTGGACGCCTCCATTGCGACCCGAGCAATGGGACTGGTGGGAATGGACAGAGGAGATCGAGTTTCGACGGGAGGACGCTGCGGACGACTTGCGGCGGTTGGTGGTGGGTCGGTAGAAACGTGCTGCTATGCGAGGAGGAGGGGTATTTTTGCGGCTATCTGACTCTTCGGCGATGAGATCTAGGTCTGCATCCCCTTCTTCTTCCACTACTTTTTCGGCCGGGGAGCCGGTTGATTCTTCGAGGTTGCGAGCTGGGTCGCTGAGGTCATGAGATACGCGACGCATCATGTATGTCGTTGCGTAAATCGAGGCTGGTGCTGATTTCTTTTACTAGATGACGACGGTCGTTGAGTATGCTGCTTCTCGTGAGGCAGTCGCTGGCGCAATGGAATAGATACGCATACGCTGAAAACCGATGGCACGACTCTACGAGGAGTATATCGCAGACGACAATAAAGGAGGAGGCTGGGATCGAGTCGTTTGTCAAGATGTCGTGGAGATCCTGACCTCAGACCAAGTGCGGGATAGCTGAGGCGGGATCAGGAGGACGGGCCTAAGCCTATTTCGTTGGATGTAGGGCAAAAAGCAACGAGCGAGTGGAGGGGAAAAGAAGCAACCAGAAGTATAAAAATAAAGATTGGAAATCGTGCCAGCCCGCTCTGCTTTTGACTGTGTCGATGTGAGATGATGTGAGATGATATGATCTGATACGAAGGACCTCGACCGTGACTCGAAGGTTGAAACACTTCACCTCGTGCAAGTGCACTGGTGTCAGGGAGCCATGGCTCGTCGTGATTCACAAAGATCGAGGTTGCCATGTGGGCGGCTTCGGGCATGGTTGACCGCCTTCCGCTTTGGGCCGGATGCTGTATGGCGAGCATCACGGAGGCGAATTGCCAGATCCGGTGACGCGAGCCGGTTTTGGCGGGGTTCCGAATCCATCAACACCAGAGCCTCTCGACCTGAAACCATCCTTTCATCTCGGAGAGATTGGTCTGTCCGTGGAATGTATGCTTTGGACGGAGGTCGCGAGGGAGAGAGGCGATCTGCTTTTTGCTTATTTATAGATGTGGAAAGTGTCGATGTTTCTGGCCCTTCTGTTAGAGTTAAGGTTGCCTCCGTACGTGGACTAATTGACTTCTTCCAAGGCTTTCATCGCGTGATATGAAAGGCAAAAGCTCACAAGACGAAGTGATAGAGCTTCTGTGGGATCTTGCGCTCTCAGCCATTTGAACGATCCCACATCATAGTGATAACTTATTTGAAAGTTTAATTAAATCGTAAGCAGAAATCGTGGCTAACGACGTGATACTCTATTAGAGACTCGGGTCTGACCTCAGGATGGCTAACATAAATTAACAAGGCGAATGTTTGATAAGAATCGCCAAGGGATCTGCTAGGAATAGATACTTCAAACAAATTACGAAGTAGACGTGCACGATCGGATCCATCGGCCGGAAGTGCCCACTAACTTAGTTTCTAGATTATACTTTGGTAAGTGCTCTTGTTTCTTAATATAGAACTTGGGGAATGAGGGCCCCTAGACCCGCTTTTAGACGTTGATTCCTGGCCAAAGCAAAAGGTTTGTTAGATTTGATTGATTATTAAAGCAAATGCTACTAATTCACGTCATTCATCAGTAAGATTACTTGACAACCTACAGCAATATACATTGCTTAACACAGGTGCGAATTCTGTTCACCGAGAAATCATCGCCATATCAAGTCAGGACGTTCAAGTCGCTAGACCATAGGCCTCTTTCGCTTAATATAATTTGCAATGACAATCATTCAAACACTGGAAAATAAGGCATGGTCACGAAACACAAATGTAGTCAGGACGCATCTATATTCCTACATCAATCGAACCTATATATACAAAGAAAACACCACAGCGTCTCATAGCTCATTAGAAAACTTGTAGCTCTCTTCCCGCCTATCGTTGTCATTAGACTGTTTACCTCGATAGAGGCCGCCCAAGATGTTTATCAGAACGTCATTCCGAACCCGCTGGGCATCGCCAATCGCAATGTTGCACATAGCCTTCGATAACGAGTAGATGAAACAGGTTATAACAGAACATATATTGTAAGATATGTCGCTGAAGCCCAAATATATACCGCCATCGGAGAAGCAAATATGTAAACAAAGAAGATATAGTGCACAAGAAGGTAGAAACACGCTCAGACCAGGTTGATCTCTTTGGCTCAGTATTCTATCCCTTGTCGTTTCATGTGATCAAAGATCTACAATCCAGTAGCGGTGGCACTCGCAGATCGGGTGTAGGAGATGAATCCGGATGCACCAGAGGCGAAGATGCTGGAGCACTTCTTCTTGGTGGCAGTAGCAGTTCCGTTACTGTATGGGGAGCCGGAGGTGATGACGGCGCCGGTGGTAGCAGCGACTGGGACCACGGTTGCAGTTGACACGACGACGACGACACCGGAGGTAACAGCAGCTTCGACAGGGCTTGTAGCCAGAACGCCTGATGAGGACTCAACGGCGCAGGCACAAGTGTTGGTGGCTGAACCGGCCTCTGAGCCCTTGGTCTAAAGAGTGTTAGTCTGGGTCAACTGAGAGGAGCTTGGGAAAATGTATATCATACCACAGTGACGGTAACAGCAGCGGCGGTAACGGTGACAGTGGCTGCTGCACAGTTGGCTGAGCCAGTTGCTGAAATAACAGTGACATAGGAAGTAGTGGTCGATCCGGTCTTGGTCTCAACACCAGATTTGGTCACAGCACCGGCGTTAGTGCTAGAGGCGACGACACCAGCTCCAGTAGGAAGGGTGGCATAAGCAGTAGCAGTGGAGGTGTGCTTGATGATGGTGGTAACAACGGTGGTGGAGGTACCTGCGCCAAGAGTGTATGTAAGAGTGGTATCTGAGGGAGATGAAGCACTTGGGGATCCAGTGACGACGCCAGCAGCACTGGATGAAGCTACGGATGCGGAGTAAGCAGAAACAGCGGCGGAAGAAGCTGAAGCGGCCTCGGCAACTGGGCAGACGGTCTAGTGAATGTTAACATATGGCGGAGATGGTAGATAATAGAGAGCTTACGGTGGTAATAGCAACGACATCGGTGACGACGGCGACGCTAGTAGAGTTACGTGCTGGGCAGTTGGTAACGGAGGCAGCACAGCTTGTGATCGTGCGGAGAGAGGTGATCGACACGGTCAAAGTTGTCTGTGGGCCAGTGGGAGTTGCGGAAGTGAGGACTCCGGCAGTAGTGCTAACAGCCGAGCTGGCAGAGACACTGGCAATGGCGGAAGCACTTGATTGATAACCAGTCCCTGAGGGGAACAAGGTGTTGCTGAAGGTCACGCCGGAAGGAGTGCCGGAAGCAGAGACAACTGCGGACGATTGAGAAGCGACCTTGCTGACTCCAGTGCTGAGAGAGTTGACTCCGGTAGCAATGGTGTTTGAAGTAGCTGGGACAGATGACTCGCTGACAGGGACAACACTGGTTCCGGAGGGGCTCGTGAACGAGGCTGAGGCTGAGGTGCCAGGGGTGATGGTAGCAGCGACTGAGCTTGCAGACTCAACCTTGGATGCAGAAGATGGGAAACCGGCAGCAGAGCTGGTGGTCTCGACACCGGCAGCTGTGGTGGTTGAGGTACCTTGTTGGTGACCAACTGGGGTGCTAGTAGTTTCGACACCAGCGGCAGTTGTCGTCGATGTACCTTGTTGGTGGCCAACGGGAGTGCTTGAAGTTTCAACGCCAACAGCAGTTGTCGAGGTACCTTGTTGTTGGCCTACAGGAGTGCTAGTCTCACTGTGTTCCCCCTTTGTGCAGGTAGTGCTGCTTTGCTCCTGTCCAACTGGAGTGGAAGTCTCAACGTGAGCTACAGAAGTGCTCTGTTGGTGGCCAACTGGGGTGCTAGTAGTTTCGACACCAGCGGCAGTTGTCGTCGATGTACCTTGTTGGTGGCCAACTGGGGTGCTCGACGACTCAACGTGAGCTACTGAAGTGCTTTGTTGGTGGCCAACAGCTGTGCTTGAAGTCTCGACATGGGCAACTGAGGTAGTGCTTTGCTCATGGCCGACGGGTGTGCTTGTAGTTTCCACACCTGCAGCTGTGGTGGTTGAAGTGGCTTGGTGGCCAGCTGGGGTTGTGGTAGCCTGGCGAGAAGCAGCTGATGTGATACTAGCAGACCAAGATGAGTGGATTGCTGATCTGGCTGAGGAGGCTTGTTCAACGGGGCAAACGGTCTAGAATGTTTGTCAGTCAGATATATCTAGACTTCCTCTGGATTCTACCTACTGTTGCGAGAGTGATGGTGTCGGTGACAATAGCCTCACTCGTGCTCTCCGAAGCTCGTGCAGGGCAGTTAGTGATTGAAGCTGCACAGCTTGTGACAGTGTAAACTGATGTTGCGTAAACAGTCAAAGTTGTAGAGGCAGCTCTCTTGAAGTGCTCAGGGAGCTCGTGGGCGGAGGCCAAGGCCGCGAGGAAGGCCACGGTCAGGGTAGCGTACTGCATGGTGAATGTAGTACTAGGTTGAAATAGACGTGTTGAGATGCAAAGGACCTGAGCAGTCAATGCTTTTTCGATCCTATACAAGCAATGCGGAACTGTTTAGACGAAGAGCTATGTTCTATTTTCGAGATTGTAACGTGCAAATAGTTCTTCGGATTGACAGTTGGGTATAAAGAGCGAGAGTTGATTCTGCACCAGGACTTTCAGGAACGAATGACTGAAGTTGAGAAAGAGAAAGACACTCTATTGCAAAAACGACTGAAAAGACTGTGTTGTCAAGGCGAAACTTGTCGAGAGTAAATGCAAAGGCCAGGAAACCTGGATGATATATGGAAAGAGCGGATTAGGGAGAGCAAGGGTAAGAAATACACGAGACCGGCATTACTTCCTGCAGGTACAAGAGATCTCCTCATACCAGATATGGGTTGTCTAAAAGAGGTTGTCAACGGCGAAAGTGGGCTCGCAACGGTTTGTGCCAATCTAAATGCATGAGCGATAGGGGTTCGCTAAACAAAATAGGGAGCGGCAGGGGTTCTGAGCCGATGATTGGCGGTGTGGCTGGCTGTGCCTTGTCCCCCATGTTTTGAGCGTTAGTAGAAACGAGTATTTTAGGCGCTTTGGTTGGCTCTTTAAGGACCCTCCTTGGTGAAACATGAGTGATATGAGGTTAACGCAAGCTCTCAGGGGAATCTTTAAAAGTCCGGTGAAAATTGAAGACAATAGGCAAGATTTGTGTTGACATTGCGTAAGATGATGTAAACAACTAAATGCAACGGAAATACTATTCACTCAGCTACGCCTCCAGCTTCGAAGCAGAACCTGGCACAGTCCTCTTCGGTGGTGCCTTCGCCGCTCTGCAATACGAAAACGACAGAATTCGTCAGGTTCGAAATAGTAAGTGGGCTCGACTCCGCACGATGATGAAGCCTAATCTCCGAGCTCCTTCGGTCCACTTGTGAACGCCTTTCCCGCCATGTAGTGGCTTTTCGGTATTCCCTCCGCGGTAGCTCGCATGGGGGCTAGAAAATCTCCAGGACTTCACCTCCGTAAACGAGCTCTGAAGGAAAGACATTTCGAAATTTGTATCATCACGGCATTCATCACCTTCAGCCAAGATTGATTACCGTAACTACAGCTTCGGGAAAGCATGCATTGGGATTGAACCTTTTTTTTTCGTGAAAAATTGTCCCAGCTGTTAATCGTCTTGGATTTTCCAGTTTCACCTAAAAGCCACAGTCGGAGGAGAGCATCTTGAAACGGTAGCGGGCTGCGAGTGGAAAAGCTCGTCTCATTATTATTGGCCCCTGACACCTCAGCGAACTCAGCCCCCCTCCCCGAGGCGGGATCGATTGTCTTTGACACTATTGCAGAGGAAGCTGGCAACGCGTTGAGCTTTACCGTTACAGATACACAACTTTGAGGCGGCTGTCACGGATCCACGGAATGGTGCATAGCCAGTATGCGACCCACGCCACGAGTCCTGACCGCCAGATGTGACCGCATTCGGGCCCTTCAGGGGCACAGTAATTGGACGTTCCTCTCGATATCTGCCGCTGTGGTGACGGAACCGTGTTTCCAATTTTCTATTAATTACCACGTTAATCCTCAGTTGCACCATCCATCTTTCCGATTCCATGCTCTTTCTCTCCTCCCACGACTTTAGCCACGTGGGACGAAAGCTGTACCACCGCTTTATAACCTGGCTTTCTGTGGCCACGTTTCGTATAAAACTCCAGTGACGGAGTCACAACATGTGCACCGTATCCCAATCCTTAAGCTGGCCTTGTAGATCTTTAGGCGCCTGACGTTCCCGATGTCTTGTGCTACCGTTGCCATGGATCTGGGGTTGGGACAGAAACCTCCCTATCAGCCCTTGCAAATTCTGGCATTGAAGATTTAGTTGTCATTCTTGAAATATTGTGAGGAAGAAACAGTTTGGGGTAAAAAAGGAAATCCAACCCTGATAAATCCAGGTCCGAAGTTAGCTTGTAGTTTTATCGTGTTCACGTGATATCATATCGTGCTAGTGAAAGTATGTATCCAATGCCTCGTTTTAGTGCTAGGCAACCTTTAGATAAGTAGCGAAGTTCCACAGAACTGGAGGGATAGGAAATAGCATTGATGGCTTATCTGAATGGCTTTCACGTGGGAACTCTGGTGGCTGCCCACCTACCGAATGTTAATCCCTCATTCCGAATTCAAATACGCGATATACTTTCCACCTTACAAACAAAATAAAAGTATTCCCAACATCTCAAGCAGGTATCGAGATAAACTAGATACTAGATGGGATGCTATGAGTCCTACTTACTCAAATAATATATCAAATTTCCTATACAATGTTGAATTGGTCGATAATTCATCAATGCTCCAGCCAGCCATAACCAGACAGAGCAGTATCTGTAGCTTTCACATTTTTCTTTGCAGTAATCAACCTGAACTCTGTTAAATACTTTCATGTATGACCAGCGCTTGTCAAAAGCAGTCAGTTTGACCTTACGTTTATGTACATGCAAAACTATCTACTCTGATCAGGAGTGAAAATGAGCATAATGATTTGGCTTGTAAGCCCAGTTATTTACTAATGTTATAACATTACAAGTCAGTTGCTAAGACCCAGCTTTGATAAAATGGCCACAAAGGTATGATGAAGAACTTTTCTCTCTGGAACCTAGTTTGGGATATTATAGACATTGCCTCTCAAATCCACCATTTCCCACTTATCTTGCAATTAAACACGAAGGTTGCCTGGATTTGTTTAATTAAGCAAATTTATCTTCCTTTAAGTTGCTTCTTCGCCCTCCTATTTGATAATTAAATTGGGCTTTTTGATTTTTTGATTATCTAGTTTAAGAAAGGGGACGTTGAGATGACCAATTATAATGGAAAATGCCGCTGGTTATGCAAAATGGAAGATGTAAACAAGGAAAAAATATATGTTTGTAAATGTTAGTTTTGTTTGTGCAAGAAACTTGGCTTTAAGAACAGGTATATATATATAAGTATTCATATTCAGTTAACTCCTGGTTCGAATTTGAGGTATGAGTTTTGATCAAATCTGCTCTTCATAATGCTTCAACGAGAGAGTCACTTAGCTAACTCATTGGGGTTTTCTGAAATAATTTCAATAACTGAAAAATATTTTCCTGAGATTGGACTTGAAAGCCTGCCTCTTGTACTGAAACTGGTCGAAAACAAGGCTGATATTTTTAATAACTTGAAAACTGCAGCCATCGAGATTTTATAAGCGAACTAATTAAAAGATATAAGGCAAGCAGCTTCAGGTCCCGCTTGTACAAAATTATAATCAGGAGTATTGATTATTATAACATCAGCCTATTGATTCGAGCTCAGAACCACAAATAAACTCCCATCTCTCCTCTAAATCGCAACTCGGGAATTAAGAACCAGATAGAAAATCCCAGAGAAAGAAACACAACTTGAGTTTATCCCAACTCGAGACTTTAAAAGCATGTCTTCTAGTTAAACTATCTTTGGAGGAGCCCAACGAGAAAGCCAAGCACATAGTATAATTCTTAGGTGCTAGAATAATAACTGGAATCTCATTCGCCTATCTGAAATCTATTGTAGCTTGGATTTTGATTTTACTCGACAAGCTTGTATTTAGCTTCTTACCTTTACTAAGAAATACAGTAGCTAAATAAGGAAACAAGACCTATGCAAGAAAGTCCAGAGCCAGGTATAAGATTCAGAGTGATCTCTCTATGTTATATAAAGCTTATCTCTTTATGTTACATTTAAAAGCGGTGTCCTAAAAATGTAGCTAAGCTAAGTTATAACGATTTTAAAACTTGCTGTTACCTATATCGTGAATGAAGCCCACTTCGTCACACACTTTCTACAGGAGTTGAACGTGCTTCTATATCAACACTAATCCCCCTTTCCCAAAAGTCCGCCCTCATCTTTATCCCATTGCTACATTCGCTAAATAATCTATAACGGAGAACACAAACTAAACTATAGTTCAATCGAATTAAAAGGCCTTGCCTTAATCTATTGACATCACTCCTGATATCTTCTACTGCTTTTGTTTTGGGTTGAGAATGATGAAAGATGGCCCAGAGGTTAGAGAGGGAACATACTTAATTGAGGTCGTCACCTGAAATTCAACCTAGTTATATATTAGGGTAGCTCCTAAACTTAATGAGTCAGAATCCTGTCGTCTAGCTATAGTGGTATGCATCTTTCCAAGATGCTATATCACGAAAATGAAATTTAATAGAGGATTATCACACGAGATAGGAATTATTAAACGAGGTTGTAATTAAATCAATGCAGCTAAGTATTGCAAACTCCTGTCTGCTATGGTGGCAACCCTAGCTGCACAACCATCAATTGCAAAGGGCGAACTGAATTCTTAAGACTTCCCTGGACACAGTGGATACACAGCAGCTTTATGAAGTCCATATGTATCTCAACTGCAACTCTCTTTCTAATAATCTCACTAATTTGATCTCAGAATCCATCTCAATAACTAGTGGATCTATGAGCACAACTATGAACTTCCTTTTTCTTCATCGGTACCCAATGAAATAAATAGGTCTTGGCTGATTCCTCGCAATACGAACCACAGTCTTCTTTTACGAGTTCATCGACATGCTCAGGCACTGGCGACAAAACAGCTCCGGGGCCAAGGGAAGCACCTAACAGCCTTCAATTGTGGGATAACGAAACGGTGGGGAGGATTTTGAGATTAAAATAATATAGTTATGATGAGTTATACGAGCCATTTTTGTAAGGATATCTGGTTGCAATAATTTACGAGCGACGGTATACGAACTGGCGCTATATTTGCATAGTTTATAGTTGGGGATGGATCTGATGTCTCATTTTTATATGACTTCATGCTGTAGCAATTGTTATTGTCTCGTCTCTCTATTTTGCTTCAGTAACGTTGTCGTCTTTGTCTTATCATCTAGTCTTGCACTCATCTACTCTGGATTTTCGATCCATCTCATCTACCGCAAGCCAACGCTCACCAAACGCCCGGGATTATCGCCTTCTTTCCCCCAACCTTCTCCTTCCCAAATCTCGCAATATACCATCTCTTCCCCTGCACCGCCCTCGGGAGCATGGTCGCAATTTCATTCAGTAAGAAATTCCTTGCAGGAGTACATCCGCTGCCCCCGACGATCCAGAACCCGCCCCACTCGATCCACTCACAGAAATAATGGGGAAACAATATCCACCGAAAGAGTCCATTCTCGGGGATCATATACACCCTCTCCACCTTTCCGCTCTTCCCCTTCTCCTGCGCAGCCTCCGCCCGCTTCTTCTCCTTCCTCTCTGCCACTCTGCGAATCTCCCTCAACTCGTCGTCGTGGTATATATTGCCCAATAAACCCAGCGCCCAGACGATGACCCCGAGCGCCATTCGCTGTTCGGTTTTATAGCCCAATTCCCCGGCTTGCCAATCTGCGCCGGTGGTGCGCGCATATCCCCCGAGCCAGCCACCGATGGAGAGACCGTTGGTGACTTGGAAGCAGATGGCGAAGGCCCAGACGAGGACGTGGATAGGTGACATGGAGGGGTTGAGAAAGGGTCCTAAGATGGCACGGTAGAGGTAATGGGTTACCTATTCACGCATGCATTAGCACCTCTCTTCATCACCTACAGGATCGGATGGAAAGGGGAGAACCCACAAAAAGACCAGCCATGATCTTATTCTGCCAAGGGAGCGTCTCAATGCCTTCCTGCGTTGAGACCTTATTGATCACATAAAGCATCGTACACATCCCGGGCGCCTCCATCGTGAGCCAAGCTATCTTGCCTGGAATATTGAATCGACTCTGCCCGGATGTCTTGCCAGCTCCATACCAGCTCAGACACCATTGTGCAGCAGTGATCTGTGGTTCAGGTCAGACCATACATACACCTGCGACAAACACCAGTCGTGGTTGCAGAAGGTACTCACTATCGGAAAGAACTGGAACAGATAAACAACCAATTCCCAGTTCTCCCGCGTGGGGGGCAACCAGTTCTCAATGAGGGCCATTTTATCGATGTCTTGTCGAGATCCGATGAGGGCAAGGAGGGAACCCTCTTGGTATTTAGGGCGAGTGGTCTCACGGGACGTCGCTTGCACACATAATTTTCTTCCATGTCATGATTCCCCATATGGCTCGGTAACAGACTCGACTCGCGCACATAGCATAACTCGGCTGTTTCTGATGCTCTTGGGGCGCCCCCTGCATCGAAGCTTGATCTATTCTCTTTTGGACGTTGACGAAAGTCAAAGGAAACCTCATAGCCAGCTTTTGGCTTCAATATCATATTAGATGGTTGGCTCTTTCTACATATAAAATACAGTTTGCAAAAATATACCGTAGAGCGTTTGAACAGCCAGTGACGACATGCCAGGAACAGTTGAGCTAAAGTAACCTTAACCCCCTCCCTTGCACACTTTCAGCTGTGCAACGACCTCACTCATCTGATATCAGCCTTCTCCAGTACCAACCAACCCCTCCTTTTCCGCCTCTCAACTCGGCTACTAAACGACCCCTCCTTTCACCTCAACACAGAAGAATGACAGACACCACCCCCAAACAACCGATGCCTCCCCCCTCTGCCTCCTCCCTCCGCGCCCAACTCTCAACCTACGCCCAACACCTCCACTCCTTCACCGCCTCCTCCCAACCCTTCCGTATCCTCCACTCCCTCCCTCCATCCACAGCCCCTCTCCCTCCCCCCCTCCCCTGCCGCACCCTCTACATCCTCGACTCCTCCTTCAACCCGCCCACCCTCGCCCACCGCGCCATCGCCCTCTCCGCCCTCCTCCACGATCCCTCCCCCTCTCCCCCGCCCAAACGCCTCCTCCTCCTCCTCGCCACCCAAAACGCCGACAAAGCCCCCAAACCCGCCCCCCTCCCCCAGCGCCTCCTCATGATGCAACTCTTCGCCTCGGACCTCTTAAACACCCTCAAAGACCAACAGCAGCCCGATATCAAAATCGACATCGGCGTCACCAAACTCCCCTATTTCAGCGACAAAGCCACCGCCATCGCCGCCTCCAAGACATACGACGGAGCGGGAGAAAACGGGGACGAGACGACCCAAGTCCACCTCACAGGCTACGACACCCTAATCCGCTTCCTCGACCCAAAATACTACCCCCCAGACCACACCCTATTATCCCTGCGGCCGTTTCTGGCCAGCCATCGCTTGAGGGTCACGTACCGGCCTGGTAGCGAGTGGGGGTCTCGAGACGAGCAGGATGCGTATCTGAGGGGGATAGGGGAGGGGAAGCGGGATGCCGAGGGGGCGGATCGGGCGTGGGTGACGGAGGGCCGGATCGTGTTGTGTGAGGGGATGAAGGGAGGCGAGGAGGGGGGGGTGAGTAGTACGCGGGTGAGAGGGGCTGTGAGGGATGGCGATGATGAGCTGCTTGGGAGACTGGTTAGCGAGGGTGTGAAGGGGTGGATTCTAGAGGAAGGGTTGTATTTGCATGATTAATTGACTGGAGGGGTACGAAAAGAGTGAGATTTTGAAGAACGACGAAAACAATACCTAGGAGTATACTCTTTAAGAAATATTAGAAGAGAACGTAAGTTGAGAAATAATAGATGATTAATCTTACCTACGGCTTTGTAAAACCTTTATATAAACGTAAAAGGATAAATAGCCTAAGGATGCATTTTTAAAGTTGTCTGGTAGTAGCGATTGTAATGAGTGATAACGCTCGCGCTATTAAGTTTTACTTTTGTTATTCTCTAATAGATTCTAATAATAATAATAAAAAGGCTAATAATAACAACAATAATAAAAATAATTAAGTCTAGTATATAAACACTATTTAATATACTAAAAGCCTCTCTCATCTAGTCGTTTAAAATTATACAAGTATTTTAAAACGATATCCTCAACTAAATAACTATATAAATATAAAATCCTGATTTATGTACTTTTGAAACCTAATCAGCTATGTTACTTTACTTCTTTATAGCTTATAATACTAAAACGACCCTTCTAATATAAGGACAACTTTTTTAATATAAAGATAACCTTTTTAATACCAAGAGATAACTATTTTAATACTAAAACAACTGGCCCTCTTATTACCAACTTAAAAATACCAAAAACAACCTATTCTACTTTCGTTTATGAACTCTAAGCCCCCTCAGCCATATTTAAAGCCCTCTCCCAAATGATACATTTTTAAAGTTGTGAGGTAGTAGCGATTGTAGTAATAATGCTCGTGCTTTTAAGTCTCACTTTTTCATCCTCTAACAGATTGTTTATAATGAGAAGGCCAACAACAACCAAAAAAAAAGACAAGTCCAGAAAACACTACCTAATATACTAAGGGTGCCTCTCATCCCATCGTCTAAAAAGATACAAGTGCTCCAAAGCGATATACTCAACTGGATAACGATACAAACGTGAAATCCCAATCTTGATACTCCTGTTCCTGGAACCCAATTGATCAGCCACCCTACCCCGGCTCTCATAACCACCAACACCAAGAGACAACCATCCTGACACCAAGAGATAAGCATCATAACAACAAGAAAACCCTCCTAATACCAAGAGACAACCATCCGAACACCAACCATCCTAACACCAAGACAACCCCCACCACCAACCAAGAAATACCAAAACCAACCCACCCTACCTTCATTCATTGACCCCAAGCCCCCCCAGCCATATGCAACACCCTCTCCCTCTCAACCCCTTTCATCCTCGCCACCTCCTCACAATTCTCATACGTGCTCTCCCTCAACCCCAACCCGCCAAAACTATACCTCACCCCGTGCTTTCCAGACTTACCACTTACTCCACTCCAATCCCTCCCACCCCAAGTCCTAAACTTACTCATCTTCAAGGTCGACGTCTTAGGCGACACCTCTTCCAACAACTCATCATCATCACCATCCCCGTCCCCCTCAACAGACCCAACAGAGCTAACAACCCAATCCTTCTGAAAGTCACCCCCTTCTATATTCTCCACTTCCTCACCACCAACCTCACCACCAACAATCCTCCCACCCAACCCACCCTCATCCAAATTCCCATCCCCCCCCATAGCATCCGCAAGCCTCTTCCTCCTCCTCTCCAACTCCACCCTCTCCCCCTCCCCGCCCCCAGCAAACACCTCCAACTCAGGAAACTCCAGCTCCCTCGCCGGCTTCAGACTACTCCGCCTCCCCTGCACCTCACTCGCACTCCCATGATCTGTATCCAACCGATACAGCCCCTCCTCCAAGCGCGCCACCACCCGCTCCTGCAACTTCTTCCGCCGCTGCAGATAATCCAAGAACGTGCGATGCCCATCCTCATCATGCGCCAGACACCAGATCGCCTCGCCCTGCTCATCCCGGCCCAGGATCGCGAAATCATGCATCGCGATGCCCTCGCCCGCCTTCGCCGTCGCGCTCTCGCTCCGCGCGTGCCGGGTATGGCTCGGGAACCGGGACCACGAGGCCGGATACCGGTGATCGGGCCCGTCCGTCGTGGCCTTCTTGACGACGTTGCGGCTCTTGACTTTGGCTTTGGCGGCCGTGGAGGCCATCTCCGCCTCCCAATCATCCATCACCAGCTCCTTGACCGCCAACCGCTCCTGGAACTTCTTCTGATACTCCTCTGCTGCGTTCCCGGTCCCCTCGTTCGCCTTCTTCTTCTTCCTCCCCCCAAACCCCAACGTAGCAAACGCATTCTGAACCTCCCCCTCCTCCCTCTCCTTCCCCTTACCTTTCTTCCTAACCCCACCCCAGATCCCCGAATCATCCTCCTTCTTGAGTTTCGAGGCGTCAAAGTTCGGCATGGGCACGTTGAGCACCTCTTCTATATTACTCTCCGCGCCATCATAGCTCCGAGAAGCAAGACGAGCCAACCGCCCATATACACCACTACCCTTCCTCCCTTGCGATCCCGCTTCCTTCTCTTTCCCTTTCTCTCTCCCCGCACTTCCACTTGTACTTGTACTTCTCGCTTCCAAATCAAACTCCTCCCTGAACTTACTGCTCACCGGCGTACTAACCCGTCTCGGTTCCGTGGCCACAAACCTCGTTTGTATGAGACTGAGTTCCGCTTCTCTCGCGCGGAACGAGTCGGTTTCTGAGATGAGGAGTGAACTATCGTCGTTGGTGGTATGACGACTGAATTTCGTGAGGGGAAGGGGGAGAGAAGCGGATGAGATATTGCCGGTTGAGACGATGGAGAGACTTGGTAGTGCTTCCAAGAAGTAATCTAGACCTCATATATATTAGCTTTCCCCTTTCCAAACCAAGCCAAACCAGAAATCTTTCCAATTTCAGAGCAAGAATAGGCGGAGACAATGGGTGAGGTAGACTAAGTACGTACCATCCGGCCCAAGAACCTCATCCAAACCTTTCCTCTCCCCCCTCAAACCCGCCAACAAATCAAACCTCGACCCCTCCGGCGACGCCTGAATACTATCCCCCCCCTCCGGATAAAAACTACTCCCGCCCGACCCCTCCTCACCCACCACCTTCCCCCACACCAAAGGCAACTCCCTAATCTTCTCACTCAACGCCACCGACTCCGACGTATACCTCATATGCATATTCCGCTCCTCCCTCACCGCCAACTCCACTCCCCCTCCACTCCCGCCCTCCCCATCCCTCACATACCGATTCTCCCACTCCACATCCGGCGACTCGGACGAGCTCTGGAGTCCACCTCCATGAGAGGCCAACCGCTGCGAGATCCTCATCTCATGGAGATGCTGAACCGACACCGACGTCCCATCATCACCCGAACCATCCACGCCGCCGAATTCCTGCGTCGGGGTGCGGTCCCGCTCCAGCGCATCGGGGGCAAGTGAATCATTGGGGTCGGAGATGGTGAGGGCCTGCGAGGAGGACCTGAGACCCTGGCTATGGAGCCAATGTCTCGTTGGTCTTCCATCGGCCTCGAATGGGGGAGGAGCACCCGGGAAAAAGGTAGCCGGGTTCGTAGGCTCGGGTCTGGATGTGCTTAACTTGCGGAGGAGTTGTCCGCGGTTCTCGCTTGTGAACGAGAGTCTCCATGCTGATATGGGCGGATCTGAAATACTCGGTAGGCGGGTCGGGCGTAGGACAGGTTGGGTCGGGAGAGGGGGGAGGGAACTCCGTTTCCTGGATATGAAGATGCTGATGTCTTTCAGGCGAGCGGTTCCTAGGTTTGGCAAGCTGTGGCAACGTGAGAGCGTGCCGCTTGAGAGAACGATGTGATCAATAGACTGAATAGGATTTGGAAACATGAAGTTTGGGGTTGGGATAGGAGAGGCGGGCTTTGCAGCTATGAGTCTCGAATCCGAAAGCGTACGGTATCTTTTATGATGAGTTAGTAATTTGAATCTAATAGTGAAGATTTTAACTTGAAAAAGGAACTTACTTGTTATCCATAACCCGCGCCTGACTCTCTGGAATCATCTCTAACAGAGCAGCACCCTCACCCCGTTTCCTCACCTGCAACTCCCCCATTTGCGCCTCCTTAAGACTCTTCGCATCCTCGTCATAGACCTCCTCACTACTCAACTCCTCTTGTATCCTCTTCTGCCTCCACCTCCTCAACTCCGCCCTCCTCTCCGCCTCCTCCTCCGTCGTCCCAACACTCGACCTGGAATGCCTCTTCGTCGAACCCCCCGACTCCCGCGAAAGGTGCTTTTTCAACTTATCCGCTACGGCCTTGAGACTGATGATGCTCTTCTTCGCCTTGACCTCTTCCATCTCCACCGCCCCTCCAACTCCACTGCCATCATCGTCTTCCGAATCCAAGATCTCGCCGCCCTCGAACATAGCTCGGAACCTGGCGCCCGCCGTCGTCGGAACGGGCTTCTCGCGCTTCATCCCCGCCATCGGGCCTCCTCCCTCTTTGAAGATAGCTTGGAACTCCCGAGCTTCGACCGTCGTCCATGTAGGCACTGTCTCTTTGGAAGCACCCACGCTTTTGCCTTGCGGCTGGAGCGTAGCGGCTGTGGGACGGGGTGCGGCACCGTCAGGGGAAGGGGGGTCACGACTGGTGCAGCAGCTCACGGTGTTTTTGATAATGAGGGTTGGCATGCTGAGAGAGGGGTATGTAAAAGGAGAAGCTGGAACGGAGAGGATATGAAGCAAGTCGGAGAGAAAAGAAGATTGAGATTGCAATTGCTTCAATTGACAGAAGAAGAGGACGGTTAAAGAGGTGCCGCCAAAAGGAAATAGAAAGAGGAATTGAAGCAGCAAGGGAAAGGAAAGTGAGATTTTGGGAAAGTGCTTGCTGGAAGGGGACGACTTTGGCTAGAGGGAAAGGACATCCTGCTGAGAAGATAACCATAAAAAATCAAGCGTGTAAGATGAATGGGAAACTTGAGCTAGAAACTAGGAATTCATGATCAAATTCTAATAGAGATATAAAAACGTACACCCAATACAGATATGTCTAAGTGCCGGAACGGAAGACAAGGCTTCTAGGTCGAAGATCTCGGCAATATCATTTACTTCTGCTAGCAAGCTTTGAGAGGGAGCAAGCAAGTTGTAGGTAATTATTTAGCACTCTCATGGTGCAGGGTCAACCCTCCTTTCTCATTTCATCCCACCCTCAAAGACCAAGTAGCATGCCGGTCTGGCAGAGGGATGTATGGTTATGATTGCTTCCTGCGGTCCAGTTCTGGCCAAATCGAGAGGCAAGAGTTCCCTGTCATAGTCTCAACCTGAAAAGCAAAAGCGTTTCTTCAACATCGAGATCCAAAATAGGAGCGTAAAAGCAACTCCTCCCTTGAGAATTCCAAATTCCGAAGGGGCTGGCCTAAGCACTTATCAATATCAAGATCAGAAAGAAATACGAGCAGCTCGCCAACGTCCATGTCGAAAAATAGAACTATAGTCAGTCTCCCTCCTTACGTACGAGAGTACTTCCGCACAACTGGCTCCCTCTGGTCCGCAGATGGATGAATGGCGTCGCCCATCCTCACCAGTACGTTCTGAAATCGACAACCAGACTCGAGAGGCTCACCTCAGCATCGAGATCCACCTCACGGTCGCTTAACCGTGGTAGAGACTGCCACTACTACTACCGGCACTCGAGTCAACAAGGACCTGGACGGACCCATCGAGACCATCAAGGTTTCCATGTCAGCTATCCATCCACTCTCCCCGATCCCAACATCTCGTCGGAAGCCCTGCGCTTCCATCCATCCAGACGTCGACTCCGACTCGAGGGATGTATGTGTCAAGGAGAAGAAAAGAAAGCCGAACATGTATCCAACAGCTGATACCAGAACTCGCCCCTTCCTCACCTTTCCCGCCGGCGTCTCTTCTCTTCTGGAAAACCCTAAGAAATCGAAACGATGTGACGACCGAGAGTGGAGAAAACAAATTTGCTCTTTTGATCTTTTTCTCTCCCTCTTTTCACTTTCGGACCTGCCATGCCATGCACCCATCCATCGTGTATCAACTCACCAGCGTTGTATCTTTTACGTACGACTCGTAGTGGCACCAGATTTCCTCCCAGCCAAGCATCAGCTTATGTGTCACGGCCAGCAAACCAAACCTCCTTCCCATTCCTCGCGAGGCTGAGACCGGGCTCGCACCATCCACCTGCAGCACGTGGCGCGCCTCTCGCAAGATGGAGGCGAACTGTGCAGCTTTTCGGGGTCAAGAACCTGCATGCTCGACGCCATGAGAGGGGAGGGGAATTTTAATCTAATATCACGGGTGAGTAAAGCATTTTGATTCCGGCAGTCCCGACGGTGATGGCGATGGGGCAAACCGCACCGCTACTTCGCGATGACGCTGCTTGGGCGTCGAGGACGGAGGGGGGACGAGTGAGAGGGGCACGTGAGGGGGAGGGCGAACCCAACAGAGGCGCCTTGGAGGCGTGGAATGGGACGGCGGATGCAACCAGGATTCCCGCTCTCACCGAACACGGAAATGTTCTAGAAGCCCCTCTAGAAGCCCCTTCCCAGCGTTCCTTCCCTTTTCCCCCGACGCCCTTCCATGCATGCTTCGGCCACCGCTGCATGCGCGCCTTCCCTCTTTTCTTCTAGCGCGCCTTCCCCTTCCATCCCTTGCCCAACACGGCCAAGCCGGGTCTTGGCAGCGTCACGCCATTCCCTCGACGCTCTCACGCTCTTCCGCAAGATGGGGATATCTCTGCATGAGGCAAGGACGCGGAAGCCATGGAATGATTCTGGAATATTGGATGGAATGTTCTCTGGCGGGCGCGTTGATCTGGTGCTCGACCTGCCCCTCGCCGCTTTTCGCTGGGCAAAGGCCTGGTCGACGTCCATCGATGCTGGGGAAGTCCATCGAAACGTGTGAACCCGAGACTGGTGAGGCGCGCGCAGAGAAAAGAGAAGTGGAAAACTGGCTACATGACGAGATGGACCGGGGCACATTCGCACGTGTCGGGCGCGGATTGGAATTCATAATCACGCTGGTTCCAGATGCCTATTTGGGCCGTTTGATGATGCCGTCTCCTTTTTTTTCTTTCCGTTGTGGCAGGTGTGTACGCAAGAGTACGGAGTACAGTGGTAGTCATGGTCACGGTCACGGTCACGGTCACGTTGATCGGTGCTCGGGCTTTCTCGGATCGTTGGGATTCCCGTTCGGGACGGGGCTTGCATGCGTCTTTTGAAACTGTTACCGTGCGGTGCACCACGAGAATATAATGCGATGTGGAGATGATCTCTCGACACCTTCTACGGAGTACGGAGTGAGAAGGAGCAAACCCATCGCCTCCATCATGCGGCTCTCGCTGGCACAGTCAGAATTCTCGAGATCGGTTCCTTACATCCTGTTGTCATCGTAACATTTCGGATGGCGCTCGAGGCGGCGCCGTGTCCCTTCGACATGGCCTAGGCAATCTGTCAACCTTTCCCCGTCATCTCCATTTGGTTGGCTACAAATCGTCGAATAGCGGAGATTATTTGTGCGATGCGGATCTCTGACTTTAGGATATGAGAGCGAGAGGGAGGGGGGTAAGGATGTAATACTCCTATCCTCCGCGACACGCTTCTGCTTCGGCCAGGGTCCTTGATAGGCATGATGCGATACGAAGCAGCGATTGTGATTGCTTTCCGAGTATCAAATCGCCACTTGCCAACAGATAGTTCGTGGTTGAGAGACAAACTTCAAGCAAGGACGGCGAACCTCGTCTCCGACCTTCGAATGGTTCTCGAGCGCGTACTACAGTATGCGATCAACCTCGACGGAATCATTGGCTCGAGGTTTGGCACGGGCTGGTCAGAAGGAGGCATTCCCAACATCGGTCTCCCGTAGATTTGTTCGAGTCTTCTGGAAGAGCGAGCATCCGGAATGTGCATAGTCGAGCAGAAACGACGCCCTTTCATCGGGAAGAATGTTGCGCATGAAGATCGACGAATCTGAGCTCAACTGCCGTCTGCAACACGACGCCAGGAGACTCGAATGCCGTGTATAGAAGGGATGTGGTGGGCGAGGGCATGTTAATATAATTAACTGCAAACAGCAACTGGTGGACGACGAGTTCCTTCGGCATATCGGCAGTTGGGTTTCGACAGGATGCCAAACGATAACGGCAGATGGGCAAAGTGGGCTTTTATTAAGTTTTATGGATGAGGGGTTCATCGGACTAAGGAGATGGGGGGTCTTTGAGGTTCGAGATAACCTTTATCAGGATCCAGCCAGTGATACGAAACGAGTGACGATCGGGTGGTGTCTGGCCGGGATGGGATTTCCACGACGGGGAGACTGAGTTTTGGCAGTCCATGTACTGTACTTCGTAGGTTCGATAAGTGATAAGACGAAAAGCGAATGAGACCAAGGACCAGAGACGCAGTACAGTACTTCCGTGGGTACTGGGTTCGGTAGCCGCTGTACCTGTCGGACGACGGGTTTCGTGCAGTCGGTCCTCGTGGTGGTGAGAAGCCAAGGTATCATGTGATGGATGGCCTTATGTCTGCCTACGTACGGAAGTACAAGTAAGCACTTTGGGACAGTCAGGAGAGTAGAGTACCAAGGATACAGGAGGTCACACTCGCGCCGTGTGATCGGGACTTATCCCATCTCGACAGTACGAATTACTCTCGTATCTGTACGCAATACTCCGTAGTCACGATCCGCGAGATTTGGCTCGAGCCACGAGAGGGAGATATGTTGGGAGCTACTGGGAGCATGGTGAAGAAGAGGAAGCTTCTTAAGAATGCCAAGCCCCGCCATGCCCGTTTGGGGTGCCGCCCGGGATCCCCCCCGTCGCTCTTTGTCACAGCCCCCGCTCCACCGTCAAAGGGCTCCCGCGCTGATTGGCATGTAGGCTCCACCCTCGCTCCACCCTCGCCCCACTCCGTCCTTCCTCCGTCTTCTAGCGTGTCTCTAGCGCCGCTTTAGCGCGCCCCACCGTCGTCCCTACCTTCCCTTTCTTCGCCCGCCGCCCTTCTCTCGCCTTCCCTGCGCCTGGTCGTGCTTGCCCCGTCTCAGATTTCAGATTTCATCGTCCCGCATTCGCTGCTTCCTGCCTCCGGTCTCCATACCAGTCATCCTCTGGTACCCATTTTCTTAGCTTCTTCCATCCTTAGTGCCTTCCCAACTGTCTCGTCAGAGGGGCCCATCGATCCTGGATCAGAATGGGCAGGGACGATGCTTGAACCCGTCACTTCCTCATCCACCATGCCAATCAATCGTCCATCATCCATCATCCATCCTCCCTCTTGTCGTGCCCGTCGTCAGATCCACTCGCTCTCTGCCTTGCGAAAGCTGCATCTTCATCTACACCTCGACTTTCGCCTTCCTCTCTCCTCCGTCATCAACATCGACACCGACATCGACACTTCTCGCCCGTCGCCTCCCTCCCCGCGATCCTCTCTACTCGCCGGTCCTATCACCGTAGATACCTTCGTCCTCGATCGCCGATTCCGAAGACTACCTTTCTTTGTTCGTGGAAAGAGTACTGAACGACGCCACGCCCGCCCCGAGACAAACAACTGAAAAAGACGATTAATCGTACCCACAACACCATCCCCCAATCCCGAACTCTAATTCGGCTCTGCCCTCTTCATTGGCTTCAAACCGTTTCTCACCTCCACACGCCCTGCATCCTATCTATACTGTCCTCCCACCATCAACTCGGGCCTCGCAACTCTACGCTCTCCAACAACAACCCTCGCTCGCAGCTTTAATATCCCGGCATCTTGTCGACGCAATTGAACTCAGATCGTGTCCTATTTCTTTGAATTGATCCTCTTTCCTTTCGTCGAGATACCCGAAGCTCTTTGACCGGACTTCA
Source organism: Ascocoryne sarcoides NRRL 50072 (assembly GCA_000328965.1). NCBI lineage: Eukaryota > Fungi > Ascomycota > Leotiomycetes > Helotiales > Gelatinodiscaceae > Ascocoryne > Ascocoryne sarcoides. Next base: position 3,437,990 of record KB205939.1, read on the forward strand.
GCCGCTCTTTGAAAGTGCCCTGTTTCGATTAGAAAGTCTTGAATTTTGATTCCCTTCCCGTCTCCATTCGGAAGGTCACACGTATAATAGTCCCCTTGGGCACCGAGACAGAGAGTTGACTCCGGCATCAGCGTTTGACCGCTGCGAGAACATCAGCTTGACCGGACTTTGGGAGACCTGCTCCAGAAGGATCTCATCCACATCACCACCTGCGGATACCCGTCTCTGTGTTATTGCTGATCAAGGTCGTTGGCATTCTCCCTGCGACGACTCGGCATAGTGCGGATACCTGCAGTTTCCGACGTACGACCATCTTTGACTCTACACACGTTCAAGGGCGGGGTTTTTGCTCGAGAACGAATAGTAGGGTGTTCTCTTAATTGCTCGTAATTTGTACAATTAGCCGTTTCTTGTCAAATGCATTCGCGGAGGTAGCATTCGAACAGCATACGTCACAAACATCGCGTCACAAACATCGAATCACGGTGGGAAGGAATTGAAATCTCGTTATCCGGGATTTTATAAGCCAGTTTTGAAGTCGAGGTGTCTATGCAATATCTGCGAACCGCAATGCGAAGGTCGAAACAGCGGAAGCCTCTACAGATAAAGATTTCATCTAGAGACGCATCACCACGCTGCCCATCCGTCCTCTCGGACTGCGACGCCGACGACGAGGGATTCATGTCTTCAGCAGAATTCCTGCCGTCAAGGCCTCTGAGTCTATCGATTCCGGCTGGGCCCTATTGCCCACGAAGGCCGACCTTGCAAGAAATCCTTTCAAATTCAGCCCCTCCGCCATGGACACTAAGTGCCTTCATGGCATATCTCTCTCAAAACCATTGCTTGGAGACATTGGAATTTACCATGGATGCCAAGAGGTACACCAAATACTTCCAAGAGATGGTTGAGAAGAGCCCCCACTCGCCATTATCTCCCCAGAGCCCGGAATGCGAATATGTGCGGATGCTGTGGCAGAAATTACTAGATGCCTACATTGCACCCAATGGACCACGAGAAGTCAACCTGCCCTCCGATGTCCGAGACCAGCTGCTGTCATTACCCTTCAGATCAACGCCTCCTGAGCCAGCCGAGCTTGGTCCAGCCGTCAAGATCATATATGAGTTGATGGACGAATCTGTTCTCGTACCATTCCTGAATTCGGTCGCGCCCTCACGTGGCTCAGAAACTGTGACCATCCCCGATTCTGGAACGGATACATATATGAGTGGATCGCTAGAGGACCGATCTTTATCTCCGTCGAAGTCACGACCCTCGAGAGGTAGAAGCCCCCCTTCAGGAGGCTCGGTAAACGACGTGATATCACCATCTCCCTCGGGGTCGTCGCCTCGGCCCTCCCGCCCATCCCATCTCAGTGCATTTGGACGTAGTGGAGCGTCTCGTCTCTCGGCATATCTCTCTGGGACTTCCGGGCTATCAGAGGGGGCCGATGGCCTCACAGATGACAGCACCGACTCTCCATCGCCGGCTGATTCCGCGCTGGAACCAACAACTCCCCCAAATACGCCACCTACATCTCACATCGGTTTTAGCGATCCATCTCCGGGAACAAGCCCTCATGGCTCTCGAGAGAGCAGTGGTTGGAAGAAGATGGGGGCAAAATTAGGCTGGAAGAAGAGCCGATCAGCACATGGGTCAGGGTCGAGCACCAGCAGTTCTCATTATCCTATGGGAAACGAGGCGAATGACTCTGGCAGCAGTGGTTTATGAGGGCGACAGGTCACGTCGTCACCAAATGATTATTTTTCTATCATCCCCGTTCCGCTTATCGCACCTATGGAACATCCCGTCTCAGGGTTATCGGACCCAGGAGACGTTCTTTTCAAAAAGACAAAGACAACCTTGGTACACGGTGGGATCAGCTTGAAGCTCAGTGAGGGGGACCCGTCACCAGTACTTGAAGCCCATCCCGGATCACCCGTGGATCTTAGTGGTCAGCGTCCTTCCTTGACGACATCAATGGCAGCACAGCGTCTCTACCACGGAAGTGAAGAGGAACTCTCGAGATTTCAAAGGTTACCAAAAGCAATGGGGAAAAGGGAAGAAGCAATCAGGAGGGATGGCGTGGCCGCAAAAGGACGGCAGGATGGTGGGCACAGATTCGACACGGATAGAGATATGACTTGCAGCATATCAAAAAGGAGGACCCAGGGAGTACAACCATTTTACATTCCTGCAAAAGTTCCCGAGCAGGATGAATGCGTCCAGATGCCTTTGGATTCACCTGGTGAGAATAAAGAGTCTGTCGATGTCTCGTTAGACAGCACTGCTATGGATTTCGAATTTGAAGAAGGCAATGGGGTATGGATATCTGCAACCCCTATTGCTCATGAGTCTCGCGCGAGTCTTGCGACTACAGCGACTACCGCTACTGCAACGAGTACTCTGGTGGATTCAGGACGATCAATTCATGGCACTTTGACAGTAGATACCAGTGTTGCGAGCTCGGCTGCAAGCATGATGTCGTCAGTTGATAGTATACAGTCAGCATCGACGAACACCTCCGATATTTATGGATGGGAGGAAGAGCTGGAACGAAAGTCGAGTGTTGACAGTCCTAACCCTTGGGAGTTGGAACCACCACGCGGACTGCCCAGCGGAGGCCGGACATTGGGTCCACGTACTGGGCGTGTTATGCATGATTATCCCCACAAGCATTCCTACGGGAAGAGGAAAAGCTTGCTATATCGGGTTTTGAGCCTTTCGAGTTCCCGGGAGCGGAGAGAATCAGGAGAGGATATTTCGGCGATGGAGCAATGAGCGCATGATACCAATTTCCCAGGGACATATTTTTGTCCCGGCATTTTTTGGCGTTTGGGTTGGGTGGGGATTCTCAAAGAAGGCTATGTTTATACTTTACACATTCTTATCTCGCTCCTCTGTGATGAGGAGGAGACGGAGATGGTTGGGGGATAGCCTCTTTTTTGGCTGGACGAATGTATTTGATTGAATGGGACGAAAGCATATATTTTCATCTTCTGTATCTTTTGGGTGTGCGCCTCTGAAAAACGGAAAACGGAATGGGGGGGTATTTTCCTTTCGGCTTGGTGTTTTGGGGGTTCTGAGATTTACCTATATGTTTGATTTGATTTGTTTTTGTTTCCTAATGAGGATGTGTTGTGAATGTTTGGATGGATGAATGAATGAAGGGCTAGGCTGGCTAGCTATGAGGTCGATTGATACAGAGAAGAAGAAGAAATCATGGCGAGGCGTTGGGATTGATTATTTCGTTGAACTGAATTGAGATGAGAGCGTTATGAATGGATTGTGTGTGGATGAGTGTATGTGTGATTGATCGGGTTGCATAACATGTGTAGGGGATTGGTTTGTTGATATACGGGTACTTGAAAGGATGGAAGGGTAACATGGGACGAGAGGGAAATAAGAAATAAGAAATAAGAAATAAGAAATAAGAAATAAGAAATAAGAAATAAGAAATAAGAAATAAGAAATAAATAAACAAAGAGTTATAACCTTCTAGTGCGCGTTGAGGGCCTAGTATTAGCAATGATCTGAGTTGGTGTTTGTGAGGGATGACGTGAGGGATGATGTTTGTGTCTGGTGCGACTTGTTGTTGCAAGTGAGGTTTCGTTCGCTCAAGAAGAGGTGAGTTGGCTTGGGGGGTGCGGGAAGGGGAGGGCTAGATCGTAGTTGAAGCTGGAGAGGGGGAGAGGGGAGAGGGGAGGGATTGAAGATTTAATTAAATTACCTTACTTTTCTCCTTGGTGGTGGTGTGTATATATAATGGAATGGAAAGGGAGACTCGGCCATCATAGAGGACAAGTAAAGAGAGTAAAGATAAATGAGTTTTGGAATCTCAAACTGTGGAATGTTGAGTATGGTGATTATCTAGAAAAACTCAACTCACACACCCACATCCTCTATTCTTCGGTGTTTTGTGCTTGTCGAGATACTAACCTACTTTATCCCACTTTCAATTCTCTTAATCAAAACATGAGGATGAGAGACGGATGATGAATGTGTAAGTGGGTATTGGGTATCATTGATTTAAGGTCTGCCCCTCTCTCTCTCTCTCTCTCTTTTCTTCGTACATATAATTTACACATTATCAAGATCGCTCATCGCTCCATCGCCATCGTCTTCCTTCTTTCTTTACTACACTAAAGTAGTCTTCCTATGCCTTGGTCTCATAACCCAGCAAACGCTTGTTGGACCAAGATTTCTAACCATCTATCTATTCCGATTGCAAATGGAATAATAAGATGGGAGATAGCATGGCCTGAGGCCAGGAGCCGGACGAGGGAGAAATGTTAAGGTGAGGGAGGGGTTGCGTTTTGTGATGTAACCTATCTGTGATGTGCTGGGATGGCAGGACCGGCATGCTTTTGTGTAGAGGAATCAAATAGAGCGAGGAAGGTGGTAGAGGTGTTTTAGGAGGGTTATGTGAATTTCGTGTGGATGATATCTGGGTTTTCGTGCCAGTCGTCAATGCTGACCCACATCTATAGTCGAAGTTAGTTTCAATATACTTAATATACTTGTTGTCCAGACACATACCTTTCGGAAAGTACTCAACCCGGCAAGAATACTGCCTCCAATCCAAGTCGAGTATTTTCTCTCTGGAGGTGCGAAAATCTTGATCCTCATATCTTTGACCGCTAACCGCTGAACTTCGTGCAGTAACCTGTCTCCGAATCCTTTTGTGAGCGTACTACCACCGGACAAGACGATATTTCCAAATAATGATTTTCGGAGGTCGAGATCGGTGCGGTTGATGGCGTCAACGACGATCTGGTGGATGCCCGGGTATTCAAGACCGATTATTTCGGGGTCAAAGAGGATTTCCGGGGCGCGGAATCGTTCTGCCCCAATCTGGATCTTGTTAGTGGAGTCATTGTCACTTTACGGGGAGCAGATAATACCTTTATTTTGTTGCCATCTGGCAAGGCGTACTCAACTACCTTCCCATCACCCATCTTTGCAGCTGCCCATTCCTTCTCTTCCTTCTTCGGATCCGAAGCCACATAACTCACTTTCTCTTTAATCATCCTCACCACCTCCTTCTCTGCACTGGTATGAAATACATATCCAGATTTCCGTAACAGCAGTTGCATATATTCTGTGACGTCTCGCCCGGCAACATCTATCCTCCGTATCGAGCTTGGCATTGCGAAACCTTCGTATACTGGCACTGCGTGGGATACGCCATCTCCTGCATCAAGGACTATTCCTGTTGTCCGGCCAGAGGCGTAGAGGGAGAGAACAGCTTGGATTGATGTGTATAGTGCCGGCACGTTAAACGTCTCAAACAGTATTTGGGCGGCGGTGTCACGATTGCTGCGTGGGTTGAGAGGCGGTTCTGTTAATAGTACTGGATGCTACAAGCAAGATTAGCCTTGATCCTACCGTACTCAACAAATCCCCATCTCAAGCGCAGGGCCTCGATCTCCATGTCCGCTAAAGTCTTAGGAATCCTTCAAACTAACCTCCTCACTCAAAGTCTTCAATCCATCCCCATAAACAAACTCCCATATCCGCTCCATGTCATCCCAATCTGTCACAATGCCATGTTCTAAAGGATACTTAATCTTCAACAGCCCTCTCAACTCCTCTGCTCTTTTCCCAATAAACACGTCTCCTTCTAACGCGCCGGCGAGTACTCTGAGATGTTTCGGCCGCCCGACGAAAGATGGAAAGTAGCATTTTGGGAGATCGTCTCCTGCGAATCCGGCGCGGATGGTGCCCGAGCCATTGTCGAGGACTATAGGGGCGTTGTGGAGGTTGTCCGCCATATTTGGAGATGGCAGGGGGGTGGCGGATATCGCAGCTGGGTATAGAGAGTTCGGATGGGATGGCAGAACGAGAGAAAGTTGTATTTGAAGGGAGGTGGAAGGGCCTTCAGGGAGGTCGGTGTGTATAAGTTGAAGATTAAATTCTTGGGTTGTGATGATCGCGTTCGCGTATCTTTGGGGATGATGCCCAGCCTAGTTTGCAGGGGTAGCTTCTTCCTCACTCGGCCAAAATCGACAACTTCATTTCACTTCACTTCATAACAATAGCCATATTTTCTTCATCAGCTCTCACTCTCGTTTCTGTCCCGTTTTTCAATTTTGTGATATCTGCATGTCAACTCATTTATTTTGTACATCAAATACTCATATTTACATTTGTTCTAGCTATCGTTGTTACACTCATTCTATCCTTCCACTATCCTCCTGGACAAATGTTGGCTCGATAATTTCGATAGACGGGGACGAGTGCGTTTATGCGTCTGAAATATGAGTTCTTGGAGGAATGAAAGAGGGGTGCAAGGCAGCTTTGCTTTGCGACAAATGCCTGGCTTCAGTTATTGAGCTAGTATCTATTTAGACGACGGCATGCATATTTCTCTTCGACCCCCCAATATGCCAAAGAGCTAGGTCTCAATGCATACCGAGTATAAAATAAAGTCGAGGAATGGCTTACTTAAGGTAGTCAGCCCCACGGAATGCCTTCTCATATTGCTGTTCGCAGGCTAGTGCCGGGGACTGCTCGTTTGTACTCTGATTTGATCATTCAGTCCAGTAAATGAGCGAGGTTGTCTTAGGGGGCTATGCGCTGGATGTTAGCAAGTCATGTAGCATCGGTTAAAGATAAGTAGACGCCTCGAGTCTTACACTAAAGGTTATCTGACTTTATTGATGCCGAATTGCTCAAGTCGCCTTCCAACTTTATTACTTTTCAGGTATCAAGGATTTTCTGAAGCCTGACTTTCACCATGCCTTGCGTGGACCTTACTTTGGATGCAAAGAAGAGCGCAACAAAAGCACGTTTGAGGTCATGGATAGGATGGAATAGACGGTCATCGCTAAACCTGCCTAATTATGAAGACTCAGACAGACTGTGCTCAGTATGCCGACAGATCGAGATTTTTACCTCCTGGGATAAAGCTCTACATACCCACTACCATCTTGGGGCTATTTCGAATATCATAGGAAAGACCTTTTGCCCGTTGTGTCGCCTTATTAGCGCCTGCATCTCATCCATGGGCACTGACAGAGAAATAAATGGTTATCTACAAACCGCTTCTGTTACACTTTCTTCCTTCTCCCTTCTTTTTCCAGAGCAGGGAAGAAATTGGCCAGTCGGAAATTGTTCATCACCATCCTGAGTATTGCTGGTGGAAAGTAGAGCTAGTTTCTCAAAGCTTACCATATAATTATATTTGACCATCTGTTGCTGGCATAATTACAACGGCTGAGCTGGATGCTGGCTCTGACTTCGCCTTTTCCTTCTCTGCAGAAGAGGAATTGAAAGTCGGTGGGAGATTAGTACCACCTACAGTTAGTCCAAATTTGATTCGTCAGTATATGGAGTTTTGCGCTTCGCGCCATACTGAGACGTGCGGGCGACTCCATCAGACAAAAGAAGTGAACGAAGAGTACAAAATACGTCTTATTGACGTCAAGGAGAAATGTGTGGTACCAGCAACTTCTAGCTGGACATACGTCGCACTTTCTTATGTTTGGGGAACTAGAACTCCTCCCTTATTAACAAAGGACACACTTTCGCAATATTCGATGCCAGGTAGCTTACAACAGTCCCGTATTCCCCCCACTATTTTTGACGCTATCCGACTAGTATTCGACATCGGCGAGAGGTATCTTTGGGTTGATTCTCTATGTATCATCCAAGATGACCTTTTTGATAAAAATGAGCAACTTCCTATTATGGATCGAATATACGGTTTCGCTACCCTAGTAGTAGTTGCAGGAGCTGGAGATAGCGTCTATGCTGGACTCCGCGGAGCAGGCCACAGCGAGCGTCAAAACATTCAACGAAACGAGGTCATCAAAGGAGTCCGGTTTATCACAACTCAGCCGGCCTTGTACGAGGAAATTTCCGAGAGTGTGTGGAACGGAAGAGGCTGGACATATCAGGAAGCCATCCTCTCCAAGCGGATACTGGTCTTCACAGAGCACCGAGTTTATTGGAACTGCCGCTCAGATGCTTGGTGCGAGGATATCTCAATGGAGTCAAACAACTTTACCCTTATCCAAAACCAAAGCAATTCTATTTGGGGGCCAAAAACCAACGTATTAAACACAACAACATGCCGTACACATGAATATAGCCAAAGAGTCGAAGCATTCTCTTCGAGGGCCTTTACCAAGAAAAGCGACGTGGTATGGGCCTTCTTGGGGATTCTCAAAATGCTACAACCACGATTTCCCCAAGGCTTTATCTGGGGCATTCCCTACGAGCGACTGGATGCCGCCCTTTTGTGGGAATGGAATGAAACGAAATGCTGCCGCCTCCATAGGAGAAACGATTGCCACATATTCACGTGGAAAAATACCTCATATGAGCTGCCATACCCGTCATGGACTTGGATAGCTTTTGAGCATGGTGTTATATATAGAGACCCATGTGGGGCATGTATCATATCAGAAGTAGGATGGTATCAACCAATTTTGTTCAGCTACGATGATAAGACACCATTTATATACCAAAAGCACATACTAATAAAACCACGGAGACAAGCGAACGCCTCTGGTTTATCCAATTCGGAGGCCAAGAAGGCAAATGTAGATTTTGGCCTGTTACACTTCACTGCCAAGACGGCAACCTTAAAGCTGCGGCTGGAAATCAAAATGTCAGAAATCAAAAAAATCAAAGCTCCGCAGTGTACGTGGCGACTTACGGGTGTTTGCGACTATCTTTTCATCTTCGACTAAACAGAGTATTGGTCTAATACGAGTCCCCTACGTCCTTTTCTCCACATCTCTAGAAACCTCAGGCGAATTTATACTGCTATCTTCCCGCGCCCGAGACGAAACAGACGAGGTTTGCAAGAGGTTGGCTGCAGATCATCAAGATTGTTCGGACATTGTGCATGTTCCCGGATGCGAGCATATCGACCACTATAATATCATGCTGATTGAGTGGAAGGAGGACATAGCATATAGGATTTCTCTGACACAGATCCAGAAGGGCGATTGGGAGGTATTAAAGTCTCAGAAGAAGGACATCGTCTTGGGATAGGGTGCTGGTTGCAAGATGTGATTTGTCTTGACTTGATACATTTTCTTTGTTTTTCATATTCCAGGGCATTACCGCTTCCCTGTTTATCCCACTGACTTATAATTCCTTGTCCCACACTCTTATTTACGAGACCACGAGATTAGTTACAAAATATTTATCAATCTTCATTTTGCTTCTCATTACACAACACATCCGTATATTTAGCAAGCAATGGCAATAAATCGGAGCTTGGGGATGTTATTTTTTCATGTGCAGAAGAACAGGATAGTAGCTTATGTTTTAAGAAATCAACAATCTGACTCTTTTCTGCCTCTTTTCTCTTCCTTCCTCTCGCCACTTCATGAAACTGTCAAGTACTCTATTTCTATCTGATCGTACATAGTTCAATTCAGCATTTTGCCCAATCCCAGATCGTAAGGATAGCCCTAAAATACTTTAGGCTCTCGGAGATGCTTTTTTTGGCGCGATTAGAACAAGTGAAGCTTTATAAAAATAGAAGGAACTTCAGAGCACTTGAGAGCTTTGGGAGTAAGGTTGGAGATCTTAATTCCTAAGGTGTATGGAACAGGAGAGCCCTCGGTTTAGCTATGTAGAGTAGAGATCGGGTAAACTAGGCTCAACACGACAAGGTGGTAATGAGGTATCCTACACGTGATGGATAGGAAGGTGAAGATATATATGTTGCCCGCTGATCTAGTCTCTCGTCCCTAAAGAATACAAAATAGTCAAAGAATAAGAAAGGAATACCTATCTGTACTAGTTATTTTCCCCTTACTAATGTTCTACTACAATATCGTTTGTGACAATTGTAATTACTTACTTCGTAATACTAGAGTAGTCCAGCTCGCTTAACCAACCACTCTCAAACACCACACAAAAGACAAACCCAAAATCCCAACCAGAAACCCCAAAAGATTACACCAAAAAAAAAAAATATGAGTGAACAGAGTGGGACTCGAACCCACGCCCCTTTCGAGACCAGGAAATTATGTGTTAGAAACACACGATGATTAAGGGTGTACCTTAACCTGGCGCCATAACCAGCTCGGCCATCTGTCCCTTGATGTGTCGTTGGAGTTTTCCGCCACTATTCCACACCATGTACCTTCACCCCAACCCTTACGCGAGCGTGGCGAGAAAGAAATTTTTTTCTTTTTCTTCAAAATGCGGGGGAGGAAAGGCACACTAACCAAGTCGAGGTAGCTCGTATGATGAGGTCATGCTCGAATACAGTAGTAACCTCGTAAGTCTACTTTTCGGAGGGCAGGTTGGTGGTCTTGTGGCTTGGGTCAAGTGATGAACAAAGCAACCAACCATCTTTACAAAAAGATCCGAGCGAGGACGATAGAAATGCGAGGTTCGTTTTTGTTGCAAGTCGCATTTTTGATTAATTTATTTCAGACGTATGGTGGACGTGAGGGGTTGTGGTTTTATTGGTTGTGACTCGTTCTAGGTAGGTTGGGAAGAGAGGAGGGGTTACGAATACAATTAACGATTTTGTTCGCCGAGTAAGAGGAAGAGGCTTGTGTTTGAATATGCACTGGTTACTGGCTGTAGGTTAGATTGACACGAGTCAGATATGAATTTTTGTTTTCGTGTGTCGTTAATTCAAAAAGATGCTGGTCGTTGAATTCATTAATGTGTTGGTGTAATACAGAAATATTCTTCGAGCCAAGACGAATTACTTTGAAAAGTTTCTCACAATGTTAGACTCATTTTAAAGCCACAAGTGGATACATTATTATCATTAGATGCGATTTCTTAGATCATTAAATGCTCGCATCTATATACACTATTTCTCATTTCCAATCATCTCTTTCCATTTCCAAATCCTACTTTTCCCATCCATCCAATACATTCATTCCTATTCTCCTACAAAACTCCCCAGAAACCCAATAACAAAAACTTTGAAACCAATGCCGGGTATATTTGAAGAAAAGAGTTGGGGTATATCCAATCGCTCGCTGTGTCCCAATGACAAAGGAAGAGATCCGTAAAATCACCAGAACAAGAAATCTGGAGTCATGCCAGCCAGTTTCGTCTCATCCTGAGGTCCCAAGCTTTTTCCCATCCAACCGTGCACCCAATAAATATCAAACACCTGAAATGCTATACAAGAACGCCGTACGGTGTGTGCCCATCGTTTTTTTGTGGAATTTTCGCAATGCACCGTTGAAAAAAAGGGCCGATGCTGGTGATGAAGAGCAGGCAAGCCAATCCTAAAGATTTTCCATCCATTAAGCAAAACGCTATGCTGTTGTTGAAAGGCAGATATATTAAGAAGGAGAATCCTTTAGCGGCGTTCCAATGAAGAGCTGAGGCGGCTGAAGAATCCGCTTCTTGCGCTGGAATCGCTGCCTGAAGAGCTGGTCGAGTTCTTGCGCTTCGAGGCTTGCGGGCTGCTCCAATTTCCTGCCCCACCTCTACCAACGTGCCACGCACCATCCTTCATCTTCTGGTCGCGGGTTGATTGACGTTGAAGCTCTTCGTCGAACGAGAAAATGGCTTTCTCGGAATGCTCGCGGATGTTTCCTGCACCTCCACGTCCACTGCTGAACTTGCCGCTGGATTGGGGAAGCCCAGCCTCGAATAATGAAGCTGGGCCTCGGGCATTTGCACCGTCGGTTGTTGGTGGCGCCTTGAAGGTATTGCCAATCCCACCTCGCCCGGAGTGGATGTAGTTGCGGGCGGTGGGGTGTGGCTCGGTGATCTGGTAGGGGGACTTCATGTTGGTCGAGTATGAGTATGAGTATGAGTATCGGTAAATAATCTCAAGAGAGGATGCTTGTTGATCTGTGATATTAATGCTAGATGGTTAACATCGAGTGTAACGTATGTAGGTAGCAAAGGGCAGGAAGGCTCTTATACCGCACGTTGGCATTCTTCCCATGGAGTCATTTGCAAAAAGTCTTACACAGTTCCTCTGGCAGTTCGACGCTTTGCAGTTAGGGGCCAAGTCGCACAGGCTCGGCAGGTCAGGCAGTGTCGAAGTGGCGGGTAGAGAGGGGTAGCGTGCTTGGCCGGCCAATGGAATGGAATGGTGTTAAGTAATAGCTCGAATAGACTCGATCACGCTCCCAAGAGTCAGTTCCCATTACCCCCAGGAAACTCACGAGTGGTACCTGCTGGGCTTTTCTGGCGTGTTCATGCCACCCTGTGGTCCCTGAGATGAAATTTTCATGCTATTAAAAACGCGAAATCCGGGGCAACTGGATGCTGAGAAATGCTCGGAAACGTGCTCAGGGACGTGGAAGACATCATTTGGCTTCCATGCCATCGGAGCTTCGCACGCAACGGGCCATTCTGATGCCATAGATCTGTCAGAAAGAGACAGATCTTGGTGTTCGGCAGAGTACAGAGTTGTACACATCTGTTGAGGCTCCGGCTTTGGCTGTGAGGGCTGGATGGGCCCAAGACTGAACAGAGACTTTCATGCAAGGACCGGAGGAAGGGTTGAGGTTGTCATGCCGGCGCCGTCTTCCCCATATTTTGGCCCGCAGACCAGAAAATTCTGATCGCCCTGAATAGCCCTAAGGATCCAGGTACCGAATGGGATCTTCACCGTGTAGCCAGCTTCCGTGCGGGGGATCTAGCTAGAGAGAAACTAGCAGGTAGATGATCCGGTGTGATGTAATTCTCTACGTAGAGGTTTTAGACCTCGACGTCTCCGCGGCAAACTGTGAATCGCCTCAAAACGCCATCCAACTCTTCGCCTGCCAAGACTCGATATGGTCAGCTATTGAACTAGAATAAAGGGGTTTAGTGTACTACCGCATTATCTAAGTGTCATCGGCTTGATTTCCGCGCATGGATAAAATGCTCCCATGCGGTTTCAACTATCGGTCGGTTGAGATTCAGGAACAAGATCATGCGGACTGTCGCACGAAGAAGAACCGAAACGCGAGCCTCCGTCAATACAACACGTCACAGTGCCGACGGTGCGTAATCCATACTGCGACTCGATGGTGGAGTTCCAAATCATGTGAGTTGGTGAGAAGTTAGTTAATTTCATCGTGTTTTGATTTACCAGGAGCCGATTTGCTCGCCAGTAAGGCCATCACAAGTCGGTGTTTTTGTCTTTGAGAGGAGATGATATCAAGGTTGTACTTCTTTCTGAAGATTTTGATTTCATCAGCAGAAAAATAATCAGATACAAGACCTTTTCCCTCTTAAAGCACATAACGCTGACCATCGTCAGGCATCAAAATATTATTCTGCGGGGCCAAACGAGATAAATTTCTTTATCATTCGCTTGGTGGGATGAGATACCACTCCGAACCGCTCTTAGTACCGTATGCGATACAGTTACAGGATATTCCATGAACATCAAGCTTCATTAGAGCTGCGGATGAGCATTGTCTCGTCTCCGTCATCATCATCGATTTTATTCACAGAGGAGATCATAACCTCGCAAATATATCAGATTCTTTCCTGCCAAGAGAATGCTAAAGCCTTCAGTCAGAGTTGGAAACCCTTGACGTTAAAAAGAAAGCAGAAGCTGCAAAAAACTTGTCACCTAGTTTTCCCCGCTTCACTCGTTGCATCAAAAAGCCCTCTAGCTAATTGCACTCTTGTTTTTGCAAGAATGTCTGTTTAGATCGGGCACAGAATGAGAAGTCTGTTGTCCCTTGGGGATCAGCAGTAATCTGGTACGACCCTCGCTATTCCAAATTCAATAGGTATGCTCTAATATATTCAATCCTGCACCAGAGGTGCTAATGGAAGAGCCTCCAACTTCAATTTTGATCTACAATCCCCGACTCATGGACGATAATCCCATTATCGCGAGCATGCCTCTAGTGACCCGACTCTAGTCTGTAGATGAACGTCGACCCTTTACGCCTTGGAAGTTTCCCAGAATCCAAGTTCTTAAAGCCTCTCGGCATGGCAAATACTGAGCACGTGGGCAAATTACATGCAACTGTGTACGGTGGACCTCCCACTGCAGTCATACTTGACCATACAGACAAACAATCTAAACACAATCAGTCTCTCTCGGTCGGTTCATGTCGGCTTTCTTCTAAATTAAAGAGGCTACGTGCTCATCATTCCTTCGTTGTCTAAGGATTGGGTCCACGATTGTTTCCATAGAAAGATACCATGTGGATAACACTGAAGAGTAGTGTAACACATAAACTCCCCCGCGCATATAGCACACTAGAAATCCCGCGTTGGGATAATATCGGTCACCTGCGTAGCCACTATCGGTAAAAAATGTTCATCACCGATGTTCACTAGTGTTGAGTAGTCGACAACTGCACTCCCTAGTGCTGTGTTACAAGACACAACAGGACGACACTCTATCGAGGCAGTCCCTTGATGATCTTTCAAAGATAATTCGACGATCATGATATGCTTATCGAGTTAAAGTATAGTCCTCGATGCCGTTACCAACGGGCTGTTGTGAAACAGCATAGGCTGGCGGTTGGAAAGAGAAAATAAGTGGCAATGATTCAGAAAGGGCGAATCAGGAAGCACAGAGTTTCACTGACTAACACCATTATGAGCACAGAAGAAAATGCCTCTGGGGCAACTCCAGCCTTTTCAGAGCGTATCGTCTCATCATTTTTTTATTGTCTTAAATTGGCAGACAAGGGAGCTCAAGTCCAGATAAGTTACACATAGATAGTCGCAAATATCCCTAGCATCTGTCGTATATGCGTACTTGATGCTGTAGTTATACGAAATGGATTTAATAGTAGACAGCTAACAAGTCAATAGGTTCAAGTTCGTTGTTTTGAAGTGGAGAATATCGATTGTAATCCTAACTCCATAAGACATATTATACAAGCTAGCGATTGACGAAAGTAAAGAGCCTTGTCTGGCTGCACGAAACCTCCGACACCCTTAATCTTAAGCTCATGACACACCCTCCTTCCAACTTGATCCCAAGATCAATAAGATGTATGAAAATGGCTGAGAACTAATAATACTCATGCCCAAGAAATTGCCAAACAGATAACGTAAGTAGCACCAAACGAGAGAATTCCATATCAAGTTCCATGCCCAACCCACCCCTCCACCCCCACAACATACCCCCCCCGCCTTGCCAGTCCCAATCCACCTCGCGTTATTCGAGGCCCTCAAACTCCATAACTGCCTCGTTTCCAAGTTCACAAATTCCGTCCCACATAACCAACCCCCGTTCGAGTGAAAGGGGAACAGCTTAACCAAGAAGCCTGAAATGGAAGAGACTAGCGTCTGGCAGTGGACCCATGGCCTTGCTTGCTTGATCCGTGCAAATGTCCGGTTTTATAGTTGCTATTGCTGCCAGAAGAGCTACTGTTGCTTACAGTAGCCACGCTGCTAGGGGACGAATAAGAGCCTGTGCAATTCGAACAACGTATTGGAACTACTCCTGAACGGCCGCATCTTCCACAGCTTAGTACTCTTTAACGAAGAATTAGCCCTTTTGTCATATCCAAATTTAGAGTGCGATGTAGATATAAATTTTGGTGGGAAGAAAATGGGAAGAAGATAGGCAAAATGAAAATAACATACAAACGTGGGTGGCCACCGCATTCAGGGCAATCAGCGAAGTTAAATTTATTGATGCAGAAGCAGTCCGAAAGAGAGTCGCTATGAAGTCCTCGGGCCATCGTTGGTATTGGTAAAGTGGAGAGATTGGTTAGCTGAGAGTGGAGAAGATGTATGCGTAGCGGCTGCTTGATGCAAGATGCTCGAACGGAAGACCCTTAGATCTCTTTTGGTAAAGTCAACTCTGAGAGATTGAAGCGAACTTTTCAGACTGTTCTTGCTTTGTTTACAAGTTCCAATCTCGAGAAGGATAGCTGGTAGAAGAAGAACTGGCAAATGGATGGCCCATACCTCCTATATATATTCCTTCGGTTCTTCCTTCTTCAAGTCCTCACACACCACTTACACTCATTTCAATGCTACTCAATTCTGCATTCCCCGTGGGCTGAGTGACTGACTACCCTCAGCCTACAGATATCATGCAATCCCGCACCTTTGACGCTCTCACCAATCACCATGCTCTATCATATTCTTAACACTAAAGTTGCAGTATCTCAAAGTCTCACACCGCCTCCTTTGCATTATTGGAAGGCTCACAAAAGAATGCAGGATGGAAATGATATTCTATTACAATATAGGTCAGCAGGTTGGTTTTCGGCTGAATCTTCCTCTTTCTCAGATCTTCAAGTCATATTAGCGTAAGAGGACCCGAAGACATGGATAGGGGGTTCAAAGGAGCGCAGGGTATGAGATAGTCAGTGACGATCTGAAGGCCATACGTGGTAATTGAGAAGAATTATAGTTGTTGTGCTGTCTGTACCAAGAAGAGAGATGGGTATACAAGCCACCCCGTGCGTTCCGAGTTCTCTTCAGGGAAGGCGGAAGAGAATAAGGCGGGAAAATGTTTCACTTTCACTTAATCACCGAATTCTTTTAGAATGCGATTGTCGGTCGGGTTTCAGTTCATCGTAATTCGGTTTACTAGCTTGCTGTTGACATGTCATGTGAAAAGTGACGGCGTCCCAGTGAGGGAGGTTCGCGCCGAGGAGACGGTATGGGTCCAGTTGCCCAGCAAAGAGTCGCATAATCTACCCTCCGCGCATGTACGCAGGTGTTCCACCTGGGACCTCTGATAACCCCCTCCTTGTCTTTCTCCTCATTCCAAGATAATGCAGCCCTCGACCTTAACACCAAGACACTTAAGCCCAAGTTCTTGCATGCTTACCATGCAGCCTGCACGTTCCCGTACTCACCCCTTCTAATTGGTGCAACATGTCAGAAAAGAACGCTGACGACCGACTATCCAGCACAAAAAGGAAACTCCAGTGTATTCCATACTAGGAAATTGTTCAAAACCAATGAAATGTGCTTTTACCTCAAGAGATATCATATTAGTGGCTTCTAAGAGTCCTAATAGATGATCTCCTATCCAGCATAGAATATACATGAAAGTTATTTGGAAGAGTATTCACCCGTACTAAAATACTTGTACGACATGATAAGCGAGAATCATGTTACACAACACAACATAGCGCACACCTAAAAATACCGGCGAACGCCAAAAGAGTGAATTGTGTAAATGACTACTACTTGATCTGCAAAGCGTGACGAAGTCTCATGTGAATGTAGGAAAACCAAAGTTGGGATATCTCACGGAAATTTTGATTTGCCAATCATGTCTACTTCGGCAATCCCTCCGGAACGGTATACTCTGATGGGAGATTGGGCACCGCTATCCAGCCTGAATCTAAAAGCAAAAGTACACATCGAAGCCTGAAAAAAGCAAGATTGAGACAAGAAGCAAATCAAAGTAGAACATCTTCTCTGTGTGCATAACAGACATAAGTCGGGAGATCTGATTGATTGACCATGATGCATAACGCCTCCATATGTCAAGTCTTATAGCTAGCTCTTCTCGGACGAATGGGCATAAGTAAAGAGGTTGTTACCGACCTGCATCATCTCCATCTCCATCTTCGGGAACCCCGATTAGAACAAACGACAGCTCTCCACGCGCAACCCCCCTTGTAGAAAGACAAATCCACCTAGCTAAGCATGGAGGAGGAAAAAGAAAGCACAAGGCTGTATATCACCATGCAGAAGTGCGGAACTAAGAGCCGCTAGAGAAAGAAGGGGAAGGATGGAAAGAAGTGACAGCCATGACGGCGGTACAAGAAAGTGACAGGCAAAGCAGGGCATCTCAAGACGAAATTGTGTACCGTTGCACCATCACTTGATAACCACAAGATACATGGGGGGAGTAACTACTCCGGACCTTGAAGATCGCAAAGACATCAATCCCCCTACTGAGACAAGCATACGATAACCTCTCGATTACAAACGCAATTGACAAACCAAGCAGGTCAACCCGCCAGCCGCCCTCCCCCGCATAAGCGAGCCTGTTCCAAATCAGACATATAGCAAGACAGAGCTAAGAAAGCCATGCTTGAGAGTTACACAACAACAACAACTTGGTATGGGCCTTCCTAAGATATTAGTTGAGTAACATCGAGAAACCCCGATTGAGAGAGTGAATCGGAGAGCGCGGCGCCCATGTTGTGTTTACGCAGACCGCTAGAAGACGACATGGTAAACGTCTATCAATTGCTCTCAACCGCGCGATCCCACCACTTAATTCCGACTCTAATTTGATCTTCAACCCTCCTCCCGTAACTCCTTTCTTCGTCCAAGCAGACAGAAAGGAGAAAAAAGCACATAATATCCCAAGACCCCGTGGCACATAGTTAGGCTACCAATGATCAAAGAGGAAGAGGCAAAGATAGAAGCCAAAATGCTTCACTCATCTCATCTCATCTCATTTCTATACCAAAAAGAGCCCCAAAACATTCCCTAAGAACTTAAACCCCTCTTGGTAGCACACAGCGACCCCCGAACCATACCCCCCTTCCCCCTCCTATTCCCCTCTCTCCACCCTAAGACACCTTACTATCCAATCCGTCATTCCCAACACCCTCCCTCATCCCATTCCCACCTCCATTTCGCTACCCCCCTCTCCGTCCCACCCCTCACCCTCCAATTCTCTTTCCCCCACCCCCATCAGCCCCACCACAACCGCAGCCATCTGTCATGAAACCCTCACAAGCGCCTGCTTACCTTACTTGACAGACGCAGCGCACTGCAATGCAACAATACCATGCAGCCGCTCCCTCTCTCACTCTATTCAGCTCGAACAAAATCGAATTGAACCGAATCGAGAGAAATCAAATTGAAAGAAATTGAATTGAATCGAATCGACCTAAAAGGAACCGAACCGAACCGAACCAAACCAAACCAAACCAAACCAAAAAAAAACCAAAAGAAACCAAATCGGATCAACAGCTAGGACCAACGCGCACATACACACACAGACAAACAGGCATATAAACATATTATCCATTTACATACACTTACATACACCTCCATATATCTATCTACATACAGGCATACACACATACAGACATACAGCAAAAACATACAAGCATACAGCAAAAAACATACAAGCATACATACCTACAAGCATGTGGACAGTATAGTACAGTACAGTATAGACATACAAACCCACATCACAAACTCCCATCACAAACCCTCATCTCAAACCCACATCTCAACTCCACCCACTCAACTCCACCTACTCTACACATCCAACTCAACTCCACCTACTCCACACACCCAACACACCCCTTCCACTCACCCCTTCCCCAACACTCTACTAACATCCCACTAACACCACGAACCAGTGATCAGTTACTTAACCACCTACCCATCAAATTGCTTGACTCCTCTACCTACCCTCGACCCCCTCCCTGCCTACTCCCTACATCCCTCTGCCTCCCTCTCCCTCCCCCCCCCTCCCTCCCCCCTCCTACCCACCCACCTACCCAACCCCCAACCTCCAACCTCCCACCGATCTTAATTTCCAGATTTCCAGATTTCCAGATTTCCAGATTTCCAAACCCAAGCCCCCTTTCCCCAGACAGCACGTCCTTCTTTCTTTCTTTTCTTCTTCTTCTTCTCCTTCTTCTTCTCCTTCTTCTTCTTTTCTTTTCTATCCGTCTCAACTCGGCATAAGATAAGAGATAACAGTTGAACTCTAGTACATACTGTACATGCTAGGAAGAGTCTACACTCAGTTAGGCACTTAGGTACTTAGGCACTCAGCCAGTCAGCCAGCCAGCCAGTCTTCTAACGCAAACAACCAAGACACGTACATCTCTTAGCATTACAGAGGGAAGAACAGGCAAAGACGAGACGTAAAACCCCCTCTCCCGAATCACATCACATCACATAACAGATATTCTCTTTCACAACAACACAACCAACCATCAGATATATACGAGAAATAATCAATTTCGCAACTAAAGCCTATGGGGAACCAAACCGAGCCAGCAACAACACAACAAGGCCGTTTCGTTGCGTGCGTTGTTGCACAAAATAACCTTTCACAACGCGATCCCCCTTCCTCGATCGAGAGAGCGCCGAAATGCAACTAAACATAATGACCCGTGGAAAACTGACGACGATTGCTCCGTGAATACTCCCCTCCTGTACCTTCATTTACCATTCATTGTCCTTCCCCCGATCCCATTGTATAGCGCCTCCTCTGGAAACAAACCCCGAAAATGTCATACAAAAGAAAAGCCCTTAATAACGTGTCGTCCTCTCAGGCAAAATCTGGCGCAGTAGCAACCAGAAGTGAGAAGAGTCCTGCACCTGCGACAACTCCTCCAACAGCAGCATATCCGACGTTCTCGATGAACCTCTTAAACCGCTTGGCAGGACGAGCCTCGGAGGTGTATGTCGCTGCTACCTTCGGTGTAGTTGTTCCCGGGATGACACGAATTGTGCTTTCGGTTTCCTGAGGCTGCGTTGTAACGCCGGGACTAGATGATGAGTTTGCCCATGTTCTGAGCTCCGATTCGGTAGCATCAGATATATCATCTGCTTTGCGTTTGGCAGTTCTTGGTTGTGGTGAAATGATATCCTCAATCGAAACACGGCAGCGAGATTTATTTGCTGTTGCTTCCGCAGTGACCATCGACTCTTTGCTCGTCTTATAAGCTGCAGCACTTGTCATATCCGGTAAAGGACTGGGAATCCGGTTCACGAGGGGCAATGAATGGGGGCTATCAAGGAAATCGCATGAAGTACGCGCTTGCATGGCTGAGCGGATCAGAGAGAAGCCTTCAGAATCTTTTTGAGCGAACTTACCGGGTTCTTGGTGGGAGATTGAGGGAGACATTCTACCGCTATCGAGCTCCTTCTCATAGTTGAAGGCTTGATAATCTGGCAAGTCTCCAACCATCATGCTTTGATGTTTACTGGCCTCTCTGAATGTAGCTTTATTGGCTTCTCGAGCTGCGAAGAAAACCCCTTTGTTGGCCTTCTCGAATACCTCTCCAGCCACGCTCTCAGGAGTCGCCTTGATAACATGAGCGGGATTGAGAGCATTTGCAAAGGAGGATTTGGCCATTGCGGCATCCGAAGGACTTGGCTGCCTTGTGGGAATGACTGTTGGTAGAAATAGGTGATTGTTTGTCGCATCACCAAAGTTAAAAGTCCCCATGATAGGGGCGTTATCGGATTTTGGTGGGATATTTTCCTTTCGTGTGGCCTCCTGGGCTTCACACTCATCTTCAGATTCAGTGTCGAGGGAATCCTTGATTTCCGCTGGTCCACCTTCGAACAGAGCTCTAAGGCCCTCTGCAGCGGCTTCGGATAGACTGATGTCACTTTGACTGCTTCCATCGTCCTCCTCCTCCTCATCCGTGTCATCTTGGGAGTCTTCAATATGTGATCGAATGTGGGACAGGACCTCGGACGCGGTATTAATATTGTATCCATCAGGCCCACTGGATCCAATAGCTTCAATATCTCCAATAGTTTCAACAATCGGTCTTACGTTAATGAAGCGATCGACTTCATCATTGACCTCTGAATATAGGTCATCAACGTCTACGCCACTTCCCGAAGAGTTAGAGCCATTGGAATCTCCATCTGCAGATTCATCGTCAGAAGAATCAACATCAGCATCCTCTTCGTCGGTCTCATCGATGAGGAGTGGTGTGCTGTACATTGGTGCGTTCTCTTCGGCGGGATTCATGGTATTGGATGGGACTGGTGTCGGCTCCACCCAGCGTCTTTCAACAGGAGCCTCGTCTGTGAGATCTATGGTGTGTTTTACTGGGATAACAGGAGATGCTGGGGTGGGAGATTCGTCACCAGTAAGGTCGATGGCATCAACCATTTTGGAAAGCTTGAGAGGTGGCGATTCGATCGAAACCCCATCCTCACTGGAGGTTTGTTGGTGTTTCCTCAAGTCGTCGTCACTATACTGATCTTCATCGTCGTCGTCAAGATCAGAAGATTCGGGACATGTATAGGTGCCATTGGGTGCACTGCATGTGATATTAACATAGATGTTCTCGGCACTAGATTATATTCAAGAGCTTACTCGTATGGAACGAAATCATAATTGACTTTGAAAGAGCACGGTGGAAATACTTCCGATCCACGCTTCACCTCGGCTCCAAATGTAAGAACGTCACCATTGCCAATCGTCATCGGAGCTTCACGCTCGAGCTGGTACTTATTCACAAATGTGCCGTGCATCGATCCTATATCTTGAATAGAAATAGTCTACTCTCATCAGCATAACAGATCTGGTGGATGGTGGGGAGAGTGTAAACCTACTCTAGGCTCCGGATTTAGAATTATTTCGGCGTGATGACGGGACATGACAGGGCTGTCGAACCAAGCATTGCCTACAGCACCCTGCAGACCTTTGCTCAGGCTTTTCGAGGCTCTGCCAACTGGAATTGTATCGTAGTCTCGGTTCAGATTGATGATCCTTTCGGGCGGAGACAGGTTGCCGTTCAAGGCTGTGAGGACTAGTTTGACTGTAGCTGATCAGTATCTCTATCGTTGGTAGCACAAGAGCGAGGTTTCAATGAAATATCTCAATAAGAAGACGAAGTTGTAGGACACGCTATCCTACTAACAACGAGGCTTTGGTAAAGTCCGCTCGAAGAGCAATCCCGACTCGACCGCCATGACAGCTGATATCATCATCTTCGATGACGACGGTCTTGCTAGCTTCCGAAACAGCAACAAGATGTGACATACCTTGAGGGTCCATTTTGGTCTCTGTATATCTGCCGAGGCTGGAGCAGCGTTGAAAGCGAAGTCAATGAAGTCAGTGAAGTGGTTGCTGCTCAGTTGGCAGACAGTGGGGCGGACGTCGAGGCGGAGAGGAGATACGGGTGATGGATGAAACAAGGCGTTCGGAGCAGCTTAGCGGTATGTGCGTAGTAAACCTTTCGAACTGGAGAAGGCTCTCTGATATTCGAGAGATGGCCAAGCTGCGATTCCCAAAGAATACTGGGCCCACGGGGTTTTGTTGTAGAAGGAGGTGTTGTCGTTGGAGAGGAATGGTGAAAGGAGGGGTCGAATCGAGGTCATGAGTAGGCAGCACTGGGGCCGAAGGTCGATAAGCTGGATGGATAAGGATCCCGATCCACCTTGCTTGCCTAAATGTCGAAGCTAGAGGGACCTCAGGCCGGAAGACTCCACGCTGGCAAGCCCCGGTGGAGCATCGGTCTCTTGGTCGAGCGAAATGGGAGATTGTTGAAGTGATAAATACAGCCGATACATAACCATGAGATTCACAACTTCAACCGTCTGTACAGCTTCGATCGACCGGATGGCTTATCGAGGATCGAGTATCGGCTTATCGGCTTATCCAGCTGCTCCACTACATTCCACTCCGCCCCACTCCACTCCGCCCCACTACGGATGATCCACTTCCACCCCGAGACTTTCCACCTCCGAGATTTTCCCTCTCCTCCCTCCTCCTGTACGGCTATTACAGTAGACTGGTACTTCCGTACAAAAATACCATCACACCCCCCGCTTAGATATCTAAGCTCCAGCCTAGCAAAGGCGGGCCCTGCTAGACTTCTTTTCCAAGTTTCATTCCTCTCGCCAACGTTTTTTACGTTTTTCGACTTTTTCTTCAGTTCACTTCATCTGAACTGTTAAAAAGAGGGTTTATATAACTGTTCTCACTCTTTGGAAACTTTAAATACTCCCTTTCATCTTAGCTCTTTCGTATCAGCTATGTATGAAGGGACGAATGCCGAAGCACTTGCAAATAATATCGCTTTACCGTGTTTATAATGCTTAACATTCGTATTTAAATTATAATCTTATTTAACTTAAGACTGCAAATTCCTTCTTATAATTACCCCGCTCCCGTTCGGACTTTTTTTTATCTTAGTTTTACTTCTCGCTACTCTTTATCATACTCTTTTAGACATAGGTTTACGTTACGGATAATTGTATTATACTAAAGGAAGAATAAGACAGCTACAGACAAATCCAAGGGGAGAAAGAGAGAGAAATCTTCGCATTTAATTATCGTAGCATGCTAGCCCATCTATTTTACTATCTGATTATTGGAGTTTGGGACTTAAAACGTGGAGGGCTTGTGGTTAAGATGCTCGAATATACCTGCCATGACATCATTGGGAACTTTGGAAGTAGGATCGAGCAAAGTGGCATGGCATTTAGAAGCAGAATGGAACGAACTTGGATTGCATAATTTGCGATAGAAACGAAGACGCAACTCCCTATTTCGTCAAGCAATTCAAGACCTAAGCTTGAGCCTATGGAAATATCGTGCGGTATATATAGCTGTTCCAATTGCGAATCTAGCTTTTCACCGCTCTGGGACTCAGGAGTGAAGAAGTGAAGCCGTAGAGAAAAGAAAGAAAGAAAGAGGCCATCCAAATCGACCATTCTCAGAAGTTTGTCAAGCAGAGCCTCAAATCGAAATAGAGTTTGCTATCGACGGCGACAAGGAAGAAGCTTCTAAAATGGGGAGCGAAGAAATAACCTTTCCCATGATCTGCCTCACTAGCTTTTCTTGAATTCGATAACACCCGAGTTGAATATACAGACTCGAAGCCTTCGCTTTTAGCTTAAGAGCCGAGCAATAGGAAAAAAGCATCACGAAGCACCGCCGTTTACTCTCACGACCGCCAACACCGACGTCGTTTTGGAGTTCTCACGTCATCTATCCAGCTCCTCCATCTCGTATCTCCACAATTTAAACTTACCGAAGCTCCTGAATCGCCTCACGAGACAGCTATCGACGACAAAACCCTTCATCTCCCCGGCAACGACGATCAGGTCTCACCGTACAATGGCTCGAGGTTGGATCCAGCGGGACGCGAGTGATATCGGATCTCGTCTCTATGTGACTTGGGTTGCGAAGGAGTAGATGGCTTCTACTCCTTCGAAGCGCCGAAGCCCAACGCAGGCTGAAGCTCATGATGAATTGGCTTTATCCTCGCAACCAGCGTTGAAAAGAACGAGGCTGGGCAGGAGCGCATAATTGGCTAGAGGCGTGATGCAGGTAGGCGATGCGGCAAACCACACGGAGGAGCTGAGTCCAGCTCATTGGCAGAAGAGTCTCTCGCAGGACGCCGAGTATAAGAAAGCACTGCCATCGCTGTCGCAGCTCGTAAGATCATGGCGAGAGGAGTACGCAGGAGCAAGAGCTCTAGAGAGGTGGCGAGTCTCTGTAGAAATACACATCCATTATCATCATCAGAAGGCGCCAGGACGGTTGAGTTGCTTTTGCCGGGTGACATATCTTATCATCTCATCTCCTCATCTTCACCTTCAATCTAAATGGCGCCCAAGTGATCATCCAGTGTAACGCCGCAGTGAAAATCACGTCGGTGCTGTGATTGGTCCGCCGCTTTCCCAGGTCAATACGGATGCGCTGTCAGCCCCAGCATCGACCCTCACCCTCCTCCCCATAACAAACAACACTTATTATTGAGTGTTCAGTGCATCGCAATTGGAGTCTCTGATACGGTGCCTGGAAAAGCATCTGTTCGACCTGGATTTCCTCGACAGAGAGGCCTGTACCATTGCGACGCTTTGTGCGGATCTTGCTGCTCCAGTAGTAGCCTTGATCGCCTCGCCGAGGAGATCTCGCCAGCCTCCGGATTTTGAAAAGCTGCACCCACGCTTCAACGCTGGCATATCCTCTCATGTATCCCGCAAGAGCATCGGCCGACCTGTGAGCTGCCATCATGGGTGCAGACAGAAAGGGTCCTCCATTGCCTCCGCCCACAGAAACCGATTCTACCACGGACCGCACCGAGCTTGGTTCCAAAGTGACCGACACCAAGAGCAGCTACAGCTTGCCGGAGGACGGCTCTCCGATTACGATACCGACAAGGCGCAAGAGGGAGAAGGACAGCCTACGGGGCCTCGGTTCCGGTAACAACAAGTCCCAGACATCTTTGTTGATTGAATACTTTGAGGGTGGGAAAGGCAGCCAGGCTGAGTCTCGACGACCGTCTGTCCGAGTCAAGGTCACACCATCTTCGAAGAGCAGAAGTCGGAATTCCAACGACCATATACAAATCACAGAGCAGAGAGGCAGCCGCAAGCCATCCTACACAAAGCGGATTCCCCTCTCCTCGCACACCAAGGAAGAGAAATCACTCGAGGGCGAAGCGGATGATAACAGCCTCCTCTCATATCGATCCGCCACGGAGGAATCAAACGTCACATCACGGACGGGTGGTCCAATTGAGGTTGAGATCATGCCAATGCGCAATGGGAGTCCTTTAATTCCCACCGGCGATGGCGCCTCGAGTTACATACAGCCAAATGCCTCTGAAATATCCTCCATGCCCGCCGATAGCTTCCTCGATGGCAACACGAGATCTCCCGAACGTCGATCTCCCGAACGAAAACGTAGCCGGAGCTTATCCCGCGGGGACATGTTAGCAGCAGGCGCCGCAGCTGGATTGGCAGGCGCCGCTATAGGAGAGAAGCTCAGAACACCTTCACGTCGCCGAAGTAGGAGTCTAAGCCGGGAAAGAATCGTGGCACAGAAGGCGGTTGAGAAGGTGCGGGGTGAAAAGTCAGAGCGTCGACGAAAACATCGAAGCAGGAGCCGGAGTATCAGCAGTGAATTACATGCCGCTGAAGGCATCAAGTCACCTCGCAGAAGATCAAGCCGAGACCATCACCACGATTCCATGCTCTCGGGAGCAGGTTCGAGTGTGCTCAACTCTCAAGTCAGTGGAAAGTCTGACGATAGATATTCGTACCGTTCAGGCGCCTCGAAATCCTCAATCAATAACCCGAAACTTCTTGAAACCGTCGAGGATGCTATTCGAAGACTCATCCTACCTGAACTGACGGCATTAAAACGAGAGCAAAGCAAGCACAATGACAGAGAACGTAGAAGCTCTGTAACATCGGGTAGTGGACTTTCGAGGGACTCCAGGGAGGAGATATCAAGCTCGAGACGAAAATCAGATCGTGGAACGGACAGCCCTTCCAAACCAAAGGTGATGCTGAATGATACTGAAGTTCTTTCTGGGAATACCGTCAAAGGTCGCAAGGATAAGAATCTTGACCGAGTCAAGCTTGCAGACTCGCCTCGGAGCTTCGACCGAGATACTTCAGAAGACACTGTGGTTCGTGATGGCGAGCGTGTCTCCAAGAAGCGAAACAGCGACCAGAACAATGTTGCCAAAGCTGCAGTTATCGGTGCTGGAATGGGTGCTTTGACAGCGGCTGCACTACATAAACATCAATCACAGGACTCCATCGAGGGGGTGAAATCAGAGCGCCGACGACGAAGAACAAAGAGTCGTAGTAGAAGTGACAGCCTGATTGAAAGTATCGAAGAGCGAGAACATGAGCCTGTTCCGCCGATGCCCTTGATGAGTGAAATCAATGCCTCGGAGATGACCAGGACCTCGATTCTCTCAGCTGAGTCGGAAAGGCCTAACTCAGCTAGTCAAGAACGTGTCACTCCTATCCGTGAAGTTCGGCGAGGTGTTATTTCTCCATCTCCACTAACGCCAACGAGAACTCCGACAAGAACTCCAGTTGCACTTCAACAGGGCCTAGGAACCCAACATTCAAACTACTCTCGTGGAAACCTCCACAGCCCCATAAACGAGCAATTAGTACGTGGACAAGAATTTGAGCTGAATGAAGATGGGCGTAAAGTCTTCATGCCAGAATCCCTACGATATGAGCGGGAAAACTCCTATGCTAGCGAAGACCAAACCCCCGAACACTCGCCTGCATTGGTTGCGGGCCTCACTGGTGCTGCTGTTGGGGCCGGGTTAGCAGCCTCCCAAGACGACCATGAAGACTCCGAACTCTTTGAGGATGAACAGATGCATAACTATTATGCCAATAACCAAGAAGTGCCTTCACCTCTTCGCTATGTGCCTTATGCTCAAGAGAGACGTGGTCTGAGTCCAATTCAGAGCGTCTCAGGCTATACTGACGGCGAGCCTGAACATTCTCGCAGGAACTCGAGGATGACTCAAAGCACCAACGGATCTTTTTCCTCGCTAAACAAAGCAGCCCAGCTCAACCAAGTAAGATCTTTGGACTCTCTTGGAAATGTGCATGGCAATCCACATGACTTCTCGGAGGTTCGACAGGGTGGACTTACAGAGTCAGAGCTCACTCAAGATGGTGAATACTGGGAGGAACAACACAGGGAAAATGACCGGAATCGCGATTTGGATACGGCCAGTTATCGTAGCTCGGGAGTTGATTACAAGCGCATGACTGATTACACAGATGACAGCATGGATACTCAAGAGTTGGATCGTGTGGCTACCGGCCAGAATGTGAGAGGGCTGGGTGCCAACCCCGATTATGTTCACACGCCCATAGCTGTGGAATCTGCAGTGGCATCTCTCGTAAATGCATCCGAGCTTACGGGCGAGTCGGGATACTCAGGTAAAGCCAGCCAGGAAGACCGTAGAGAATCCTATGCTTCGTATGAGGAGGGATCGGAAAGAAAGTTCACCAGCCGTGGGAACAGTCCGGCAAAGCGCGAGATAGCGATGGACCAAGAGTATAACGCCTCCGATGCAGGGACTCCAACCCGAAACAGTCCGTCCAAGTACGCCGAGGAGTATGAACTAGATGAGGCTGGGCGCAAGATTGCTATGCCTAATTCCAAGAAATCGACAACTACCGAGAAAGCCACTGTGGCAGGTATTGCTGTTGGAGCCGCCGCCGCCGTTCTTGCAAGCCGCAACAAGAAGTCGCCTGCCGACGAGATCAAGTACGAGGATCGATTGGAACATACTGGAGCGCCTCTTCAGAAGTCCTTCAAAGAACGAGCTATGGACAACCAGGGGCAGATTCCATCTCCTCGCCAAAGCATCGATGCTCAACTTAGCGAAGCTGCAAGCCAAGAGCAGCTCAAGTTGGGAGCAAGTGGTCTTCCGGATCTTGACAACCCAATGCCTGAGATTGGATTTGGTGACGGAGAATCTGATGTTATGACCAACCCATCAATTGTCCAGGGACCTATCGGTGGAGAATCCGAGGAAAATCGAGATCATTGGCCTGGAAAGCCTACCCCACCTCAGCCAAAATACGATGCTGCAGCAACTACCACGCAGGATCAGAAAGATGCAAATCTCAAGGCGGCAGAAGCAGCTCTTGTAGGGGCTGCAGTCGGTGCTGGAGGCGCAGCCGCTGTTGCAGGTCACAACCGAGAAGCCAGCAATGATCTAAGCGGAGACGAATGGCAACGAAATTCGAGTGATAGAAAGCGTGACACCCTCGTCACTAATCCTTATGAAGGAACAAGCCCGATTGCAGCTCTTGGAACTAGTCTTGACCGCGACTTACTTGGCCAAGGATATGCAGGTTCTGAGAACGAATATGCTACCAACAAGCTAGGCAATTACCAGACGGGAAGTCCAGGAAATTTCCAAAAAGACGAAGGATACATTTCCTCTGCACCCAACGCCCGCTCACCAGGGGCTGCAACTCCAGAACAAAGGATGAGAGGTGTGAACTTCGCTGCTGATCAAGGCAATGAGGGCGTCGGGCCCGACCCATTTTACTCTCCCAACCACACTCGCCGTCTTAGTGGCATGTCCCAAGGTATGGGGTCACCTATCTATGACAGTGCTACAGGTAACGGCATCGACCGCATTCAATCCAAGGATATTGTTGCCTTGATGGACCATGTAAGCCTCGTGATATTCTAACCAAAGTTCTTGCTAATGATATATAGCTTACTGTTCGGGACGCCCAACGAAGTGCTCGCGACACCGAGATACTCGTCACCCTTGTCAGAGCTGCTGCTGAGATGCGAAACTCGTTTGAGGGCATGAAAAGACTACTTGCTGATACCGAAGATGTGATTATCACCGAAGTCCAAGGAAACACTGAGAAATCAGTCCAGAAGGTCATCAATGGGCCTAGACCAATCCCCCAAAGTGCACCACGTTCTCTGCGACAGGGATCTCAAGATGGTATGCTCGAAGACATTCCCAACAAAAAGCAAAATGTTTTCAGGAGAGCGCTTAAGGGTCTGAGCATGAAGAGCTCGAATGATCTAGGTAAAATCGAAGAAATGCTTGTTCAGCTGCTCGGAGAGGTGGAAGGCCTCAAAGCTGCCCAAGGACTCGCCCAAGGAAGTCATCCCGGCGAGTCTTATGATGATCTCCCGGACAGAAATTACGATGAAGATCGAGGCTACGAACCTGAGGGTCTAGCCGGCACATCTACTGCAAGTCATGCTAGTCAATCTGGTCATCTCTCGCTCCCCTTATCTCGAGCCAGTCAATCAAAGGGATTTGATGGCCGAAAGTTTTCAGACCACCGGATTAGTACAGTGCCTGAAGGGGACGAGGAAGAGTTGGAGCGTCACGAGCAAGTTGTTCTCAATAACCAGTTCGAGAATAATGAACAATTGCTCACCCCCACCCGAGATGTGACCCGTGGCGGTTCTGTTCCCCTTGATACCCCACCATCCCAGCAATATGCTGCTGGGTCTCTCAGTAACGACAACACTCCCAAGACCGACAAGAGCAAGAAACACAAGTCAAGCAGTTCTTCTGGTTGGATTCCCAAAGTGTCCCGTTGGTCCGAGACGACGGCATCCACGGTCTTCAAAGGATTCCGTAGCAGTGGACGCAATAGTGGTAAGAAGCAAGATGATCAATACGCTTCTCCGCCATCCCGCTCCGGGTCCGCCCTTGACAACTACGCTGATCGTGATCCGTATGATCATGATCAACTTCATTCCGGATTCTCTCAAGATCAGCTCCAACAATACAACGAGAATGATCAGATGATATCACAACTACCTCCCGATGACCCAAAGTACAAAGCTCACCGCAACTCTTTGAATCTTCAACATCCTCAACCAAGGCCGGGACCTACACATCGATACCAAACTGCCCTCGAGACGCAAGCT
The DNA here is from genome assembly GCA_000328965.1 of Ascocoryne sarcoides NRRL 50072. Taxonomy (NCBI): domain Eukaryota; kingdom Fungi; phylum Ascomycota; class Leotiomycetes; order Helotiales; family Gelatinodiscaceae; genus Ascocoryne; species Ascocoryne sarcoides. Next base: position 3,468,753 of record KB205939.1, read on the forward strand.
CAAAATTTCGATTCTCCAATGTCGCCACGATCCCTCGACTGGGGCTCTCAGACAAGTCTTAACCGTTTGCCACCCCAGCAGACGAATCGTTATAGCTCCGGTACCAATGATACTGGACGTATGTCTCCAGTCTCCGATAGAGCATACTCTGATCTCTCAGCATCGCAACAGCCACCGGCCCGTCCTCCCAAGGAGCCCTTAGAGCCAGAGCGGCCACCTAAGGTTCGAAACGGCAAGCTCCAGAAACCCAGCCCGTTGAGCATCGAGCACCTTCCCGTAAATAATGACGACGATTGTTATGATGAGCCAATCATTTCGCCAAGACCGTCAACTCATAATCGTTCTAACTCAAATATGTTGGGTGTTCCTAAGAGAAAGCCTACAGGCCCGAGGAGCATGAGTTCGGCTTCCAGAAGTGGAGATCTGACTCGAGAAGATGGTACTGTGCGAAGAAACAAAAATAGAGGTAGGACGAATCCACCAGCTCCTGCATGAGCTTGAGCTAACCTTCTATCAGATACCTTTGGAACGATAGCTAGTAACAATAGCGGGGAATCGGAAACTTTCTGAGAACAAAATTAATAGATTTGGAACATGGTATCTCGCGATATCAAAAGTCCACACCTTTTTTTGAGATACGATGATGTTACAGGATAACATTTGTGTATTTTCAAAGTCACATACTCGCTTTAGAACGACGATATTTCTCTGTGTCCATTTTAGGCACCCGGAAATTAAATATAGGATTTGCTTTTTCATGTTTGATAGGATAGCGGGTGGGGAGCAAGATACCAGCGATTGGTGGTCTTTGATGATGGCATGATGGATCTTCTTTTACACAAATATTCCCAAGGCGTTTTTTACGTGTCAGATATGGAGGGGAGAGGGGGGCGGACATGGCTTGATGCTATGTGTATGGGGTGGGAGAGGGAGGAATGGAGGGAGGGGAAATGCACATATTGTTAGGCTTCAATGAGACGTCGAGAGGTTCTGGTTCCGTTTGATCTTTGAACTGACTATACCGCTTTCATATGTGAAATCACATGACATGTTCCCTTTTCATCTCACCACTTCTTAACTCTCATCAGGCGCCAAGAGCTCGACCTCGAGCCTCATTCTTATTTGTTTTCGAAACGCATCCATACATACATCCAGTAGTCCAGACCTCTTCTTCTTCTTCTTCGGGAAGCTAAGCTAGGATCTAGCCGGGAAGTATGAATACACAACATATCCGTGTCGAATAGTAGGACAACTTGTAACTGGTACGCAGCAACGGCTGTGACCGATACCTGACAGATTCACCTACCCATCTATCATCCATCACCCCTCATCCATTCATTCGCCCATTCGTCTCGTTCGCCTCCCCTATTGCGAGACACGGTACACCACGACACGACACGACGCTTAACCTGGTCACACGATCGGGTTTCGCGAACTCCACTGATTCAAACGTCGCCATCGATCGAGATTCAACTAGCTGGTGATAGATTGAAAAACCGTCACCTCATTTATTTGTTCGTTCGTTCTTTCGATCATTTGGGAGGTTTGCTTGCTTGCCTTACTTGTCTTGCCTAGCTTGGAGCTCAGTCGTCTTGTTCTCTACGACTACCGCCTCGCTCGCTTGCTTGCTTGGCATATAAAATCTACAGCACCTCACCTCACTTTACCTCTATATATCCATCTATCTATCCATCCCTTGAAACTTTGAATCAAAATAATTGGATTTGATCGCTACTACTTACTTAGTTACTTAGTTACTTACTTATTTATTCACCCTCATACTTCTTCAACACATCTTCTTAGCAAAATATATATATATATATATATTAAAACGAAAAACTAACAAACGAAAAAAACATGGCGGTCCACCTCGCGCCCGCAACGAGGTTGAGCGTCGTGATTGCCATTAGTGCTACTTTCTTCGTGGGGGAGATATCAGGTATGTGGGTTTTTCTCTGGGGGGGGTTGGGGTTGTTTCAAGGGAGGGGGAGGAGGGGGGGGGAAGGAGGGCAGGATATACATAGATGGATGGGCGAATGTTTGGCTAATGGTTGTGTAGTGGGGTTCTATACGCATTCGTTGGCGTTGGTGGCGGATGCGTTTCATTATGTATGTATGTGAGAAGGGGATGTGAATGAATGAATTTTGATGGTGAGAGGGGGAGGTGATGGGATGAGGCTGATGTGAGGTTTTGTAGATGAATGATTTGGTTGGGTTTGTGGTTGCATTGGTTGCGCTTAGGGTGAGTGAGTTGCGGATACACTTTTTTTTTGAAAATCTTTCTTTTTAGATCTTGTTACAGTGTTTGGTATTTACTTGATGGGTTGGCTTTGGTGGGGTAGGTGGTTAGAGTGAAAGAGGTCAAGTGACGGATCAGGCTGTGGGGAGTCTTGGTGTTGTGGAAAATGAAGATGAGGTACTTTGACAATCTAGAAGAGAAAGAAGGAGAAATGGTTGTCTGTGATGTTTGATATTTGCGTCTCGTTTGAGGGACGTTGGATGGCTAAATAATGGCTAACCGAAGCTCCAGATATCACAACGGGAGAAGTCCCCCGATGCGCTCTCATTCGGGTGGCAGAGAGCAAAACTCCTTGGAGCCTTCTTCAATGGGGTCTTTCTGGTTGCGTTGGGAGTTAGCGTATTTTTGCAATCTATTGAGAGATTCATCACTTTGCAACGTAAGATTCTCCCGTTAATTTCCAAGAACCTAAAACAAATATTAAAAATTCGAATAGGAGTTGAAAACCCAATGCTTGTTTTAATTATGGGGTGTGTGGGACTTACGTTGAACACTGTTAGTGTTTTGTTCTTGCATGGTGAGTTTTGTCATCCTCCAAATCCTCTAATGCTCTTTTCATTTGAATGATCCAAATGAAGATTCGCACTCGTCGATATCTTAACTCCTCTAGAGAATTAAATCAGACACTCCAACTTAAAGACATATATTGACCTACAAAAAACAGAACATGATCATTCCCCTGAACAACTCAGTGAGGAACAATCCCAAAACTCGGAGCTCACTGAACTTGGGGATGTAAGTCATCCTAAATCTTATTTCCCATCTTCTCAATTGATCTCTTGAATTATTACATTTACACATAAATATACAGGATACCCACTACGACCACAGACACAAGACCTCTCCCACCCAGAAACACAAGGGTCATAGCCACTCCCACGATCTCGGAATGATGGGCGTCATCATTCATCTCATCGGCGACGCAATCAACAACATCGGAGTCATCATCGCCGCCGCCGTAATCTGGAAAGCCACATACGGTGGTCGATTCTACGCCGACCCAGCCGTGAGCATGGGAATCAGTTTCATGATTCTCCTCAGTGCTTTACCTCTCGGTACACCCTTCCCTCCCACTCTCTCTCCTTTCCCAACCCCACATAAAAAAAATACTAACACCACAACGCAATAGTCAAAAACTCAGGCTCCATCCTCCTAGAGAGCGTCCCCCTCGGCGTCAAACTCCAAGACATAAGACACGATCTCGAAAAAGTCCCGGGCGTCCTCTCCATCCACGAACTCCACGTCTGGCGCCTCTCCCAGCATAAATCGCTCGCCTCCGCTCATGTCCTCACCACGTCCGATTCGCTAACCCGGTTCATGAGGCAGGCGAAGTTGATAGGCGAGTGTCTGCATGCGTACGGGATCCATAGCGTGACGCTTCAGCCTGAGTTAGTGGTTGGTGGTGATGCAAGGGATAGTCTGGATGGGATGGGGGTTAGTACTGCGGTTGAGGGGGAGGAGGGGGTGGGAGAAGTGGGGAGGAGGCATGGGGAGAACGATTGTAGGATTGTGTGTGGGGAGGTTTGCGAGGTGCTCACTTGTTGTGGGTGATGAGGGTGTGAGTGAGCGGATAGGTAATTGGCGTTGGTCTTGCATTTGGGGATGGAACGGATGTACAATGAATTGGTGCATGGGAATTAACAGGAATTTGGGATACTGGTACCCCCGATCTAATACTTATCCTGCTCTCCAAAATACTCACTTATTTCTATCTATGAAGAATACAGAGGGGCTCAAACAACTTGTTCCTGGTACCACTAGACCTGAAAGAAAAATCACTCGAAATACAGCCTTGAACGAAAATGCACTGAGTATTTAATAGAGACTATATTGAGTAACCCCTCCCTGGACAGCGAGATATAAGAATGAAGATCTGTAACGCGAAACAACGTGGGTGAGCTATTGATAACATTCGTGGCGATCCTAAAGAGCACGTAGGAGGGAGACCAATGATTATAATTTATATTCTGGAGATGGGTAGAAGAACCAATCTCCTCCCTCCACAAGAACCAAGTGAAGGTTTGAAAATGGTGTGTCACAAACGATCCATAGCTCATATACCCACATCAACATCCTATGATAGCGTAAATAAATCAACGAAAAGAAAATGTGAACTTTAAGCTGCAATAGCGATGAAACGATATAGAAATAGTCTAATAGCTGACGAGTCTTGTTCAAGAACCACTCGTAGAAAGATTGCATAACACTGCTTGTCCCAGACATACTTACTCACGTGCTAGGAATAGAGTCGGCCGGTAGTCAAGAATTTCGGTTCGCATCGAAAGCCCTTGCGATGTGCAACAAACCCTAGAAGGTCAACTCTTCTAACCATGTGGAAATGCCCCGGACGTGCGTTGAGTGATTTAGTCAGCGTGTCATGCGTGTAATTGAAGAGCATGCGGAAAATCGTATTGCCTTCCAGACCGTATTCACGTGCTAGCCAGGAGTCTCAGTAAGCCATAAAAATGTCTGTTCGAAAGGCCTAATTCTTCTACTGCTTTACGAGGTGTATCAAACGCACAGTCCGAAGGTTGATATATCACTTTCGCCCTTGTCTTGCGACGTGCAGCAAACCCCCAATTATCCCAACCACTTGGAAGGGAGCCAGACTTACGCTAACTCTTCTCGTGCTGTACGAGGTGTGACAATCCGCACAGCCCGAAGGTTGATATATCACTTTCACCCTTGTCTTGCGATGTGCAACAAACCTCCCGCGCGCTTGTCAGTGGTTGGAATAGTCCTTCATGAGCGTCGGGGCTTGCAGGAACGCCATGTTGGGCGAGGATGGTCGCTGCGCCATAAAGGTTCATGGTCATTGAACAGGGCTCACAACTTGCGACGTGCAACAAAAGTCTGATGGTCGAGCTGACCGTCCAATAATGCTCTTCGATGCAAGTGTGAGTTGTCCTACAGGGGAAGAGACGAGTTCTCTTGCACGCACTTAACCGAGGTGACCAGCAAGAACAGCCAGAGTGCTATTCATTTGTGGGTTTTCGTGCCTTTGTACAAGGGAAGGGGAATTTGCCAAAGGTGACGAGTCTCCTAAAGATGTGCAACAAACGTCCAGAGGACAGTCAATCGTCAAATGAGAGTTTAGGGATGAGGGCAGATGGTCATGTGCTTTTGCAGCTTCAGCTCATGGAAAGAGACGAGTCATATACGGTACGCAACAACTCGTATTTTCTGCCGAGACTAGAGCTGCCGCTGGTTTCGAGGTTGGCCGCCCAAGACGTCCAAGACCAAAGTCCATCCTTTTCTTTGCCTTAGCCCTCCCTCTACCCTCTTGAGGTCTCACAAAGCCAAATCATCAGAACAAGACTTGAAAACCTCTGAGCAACAACAAATACTATTTACCGCCTCTATAGTCTTACAACAATCCAACAATCCAAAGAACATTCCCAAATAAAAATTCAACAAATAATTCAAACACTCGCGTTTCTCCAAAATAAACACCCAACAGACTCTCACTCTTCTCCACTCAATATCCTCCGTCCACCACGCCCCAAAAGCACAGCTCCACCGCCCACCCACCACCACACCCAGCCCAGGAGCTCGTAGAGGCTAGGCGAGGTTAGGGTTATAAAATGTCCAAGATTGCGACTTGCAACAAAATCTCAGATGCGTTTAGCTGATCACATGAAGGCGCTCTCATTGGATTTCCGCTGTTCTGAGAAACTTATTGGATCTATTTGTTGCACAGTGATGACTTGATGGGTTATGATGGCTGAATAGTCGGGTTTAATCCATGGCTTTCCTGTATTTTACTTCCACTCTGTTGGCGGTGGAAGGGAGAAGGAGTGCTGAGGTGGAGATGGGGAGGTATGTTGCTTTCCGTACAGTGCTTGATTATTATTTTGCATTGCGGATATGGGATGCAAGGGGTTGGGTATACATGCAAGGTATTGGTTAGAATAATTAGAACTTCCTCCAATGCGCTGTGCAACAGAAACCTTTCAGTCGGGTTTCTCAATACCTTTGAAAGCTCTCTCACATGCTCGATAAGAACTCACTTAAGATTTGATAGAACACTCAAACTCTTCCTCTGGCATCACCCAGACCCTTGTTTCCGCTATGCAGCTTGCAATCCGATCATGAATCGCTTCGTTCAATTTTACTTCTACACCTCTATACGCAGTGTACCGTATTTATATCCATAAAAGCCGTTGACCCAAACGCCATGCTATGCTACCCAGCCCTCTATTTACCATGCATCATATACAATAACAATCAATCAATCTATACAAGGACCTCGAATTCACAACAGCCACCAACTAACCCAAACCACACAGATCGCCATCAGCATCGCACTCCTCCCCACAATCTCATTCATCGTGCCGGCACTGACCGGCAACCCACAACAAGCCCTATTATACGTGACATTATTATATTTGGCCGCCACCTCGAACACACTCCCATTCCCGACATTATAATAATCCACATTCAGAAACTTGGGCGGGAACCCCCACATAGCCGTACACTGTTCGGCGCCCAGTCCCAAGCTCCCAAACCCCGTGACATTATTCGTCTGGTTTAGCAGCGGGATATTCGGGACTAGGAGGGAATTCCCCAACAGGTTGATGTTGAAATTTAGGTCGTGGTTGGTCATGTACAGGCGGGATTGCGCGTCGCCGGCCGCGAGATCGGGCGGGCGTTGGACGGTGCATGGGAATGTCCTGTCCGTCGGATCGAATGGTGTTTCCCACATCTGAGAGAATTCGTCGAGGATCCACGGGACGGCCGTTTGGTTGGCGTCGTAGTCCATGAATATCACCACCCGTTTTCCGGTCAAGATCATGTACGCGAGGGTCGGCCAGTCGTCGAGGCCCATGGGGATTTTTGGCGGGGTGTAGGCGAATTTGTCGAGGCCGGTTTGTTGGATGAAGGGGACGTATGACTGGACGGGTTTGTAGTCGCCATTTTCAAGGAGTAGGGTGACGACGTCGTAGGGGTGACCAACTACCCAGTTGTAGACCGTTGTGAGGTAATCGGTGATGGGCCCCGAGTCCAATATATCGCAGGAGGTATGGCAAAAATGAGGGGTGCTGTTGACGAAATGCATTTGCCCTTGTAGCTGCCGGATGCCATCATTTAGTTGTGTTGTAACATCAAGGACCTGATTTGCTCCTGCATTTCCGGACTTGACAAAGGGAGAGTTGTGTGCGGAGACCTCTGTAATATTTCCATATCTCCTGGCGCAGAATTCGGGGTAGTTGTTGCATGGCGTGGTATTGGTAGCTTCGGGAGTAGCGGAGGTAGATGTTGCTGTAGAATTGGAGGTGCCATTGTTCGAGACAGTAGTGCGAGGGCGCCCGGAGAGGTAGGTTTGCGTGGGGGTTGTAGTGGTTGTGGAATTTGATGATATAGTCGCATTTCCGACTATGACCCCAATCCCAAATATGGTTGTCGACCCCAACGTCGTTGTAATCGTCGTAGAGGCACTGGTCACGGTCGAGACAATAGCGGATGTGGATATTGCAGAGGAGGTGGTTGTGGTATCCCGCGTGATGGTTGTCGAATATGATAGATAGGGACCTGTAGGAGTTGCTGCTTCGGTGACACCCGTGGTAGTTGAACTCAAACTAGACCCCAAACTTGCCCCCGAGCTTGATGCCGAACTTAAGCTTGATTCTGAATCTTGTGCTTTTGCCTCCATGGCTAAGAAGCATGGCAAAAGTATTTTCGAGTACAACATGATTGCGGCATTGATATCCGGTTGTACCTCCTGAAAACACTTCACCTACCTCAAAGGCCGTAGTACACCGGAAGAGGGAAAAAGAACTTGATATCAAGAATGGTAGTTAGATGTCCCGGCTTGTCAAGAGTCGAGCTTGTCAGACGCCATTCAACGCCAATACAAACTAGATGGGACTTATTTTCGAAGACTTTGAGGTCCAGAATGACGTCGGCAGATATTTTCGATTACGAGTATGCGGTAGGCAAAGTGGAGCCGCTAGACTATATAAATTAGATATAGGCCTTTGGACGCTGGGACATGGTAGCATAATAAATATCAATTACTTTAAGGGGAGAAATTATGCGAGTTTGCACAGAACGCTTGACATGCAATTTCGATAAAGAAAGTTAGCTGTGTTGTTGTTGACATACTGTGAAGTGAAGTTGGCCGTCGTCATCAAGAAGCCTAAGCCACACGGAGGAAATCTTCTCTTGTAGACTTCCCTAGAGTCTCGGGAACGATGGAACTTTGACCGCTCTTTTCTTAAGCCTTTTTATTGCTTTGAAAAAGCAAATTGATCCATAGGCTTGTTCGAAGGCAGTTTCAACCAATGTTTACCAAGCGTTTGGCTATTTTGAAACACATTTCAGGGTAGCAATGCAGCATTGGGATCTATGGGGATTTGCACAGGGTTATCTCGTACCCAGAACGCCATGAGGTTGGAGGAGATGCTCCCTTACGACGCAAAAGATGGACGACCCTCACAGATCTGGTGAGAGTGATTGATATCTGAGATGTGATTTGAGAAGGTCTAAATCTTTAAGCTGTACCAAGGTGGCTGAGCTACTCTGTTGTGTGACCCAAGCCGTTTCTACACGACAAGCGAGGAGTGTCAGCTAGGACCCCCAGGAGGGTCAGATTCGTTGGAAACTCCAAGAAAGCAGATTTCCAACCAGCATTTTGAAGAGCCGGTCTTGCTAAGAAATATCTTCAACTTGATATGTCTAACAAACTCATGGAGATCAAGTCTCGGCCGCTGTCACTCTCTCAAATTTGATCCCCACAGACCCGGTAGTTGGTGAGGCTATTCCCGCCTTCGGGTCGCCGGACTTGACACTAAAAGAGACGCGCAACGGAGGCTCAACGATCGGCTTGACCCTACCCCAGTCAGTGACGATATCTAAGATCTCCACTAAATGAAAGTCGCTTTCATTGATATCCATATGCGTTTCTCTCCCAATGTATTTTCTCCTACTCTCGTTGTCGTCCGATTGTATATTCTCCCACCTCGATCTTCGTTTGGCTGTATAGCCAGGTGAACAGTCATGCCTCTCCCAACCCTGAGAACTCTCGCCGCCCGCAGGAAGGGCCGCAGAAGTGATAAGGAGCTGGAGGAAGCATCAACGGATACAGATGTCGGCGTCGTCTCCCCTTCAGAGGGCCAGGACTCGGGAACCGGCAATTCCAACTATCATCCTGGCTTAGATGTCAAGCTTGCAACTCGCACAAGGCGGAATTGGATCATCGTCTCCTCCGGCTTCTTCTTCATCAGTGTGATATTCTTAATTCTCGTTCGCTCCCCCCCCTCTGCTCCCAAAGAGGACAACTACTAATCGGATGCCCAGGTCGAAATAGGTAGCATTAACAATAAAATTGGAATCCGCCATACATATTTCTTTAAACTTGACCTCACAAACATCATCCCCGCCTCTGCCGGCGAAGACCTCATGCTCGTTAACTCCCTGGCACGCTCCCTTGGCCTCCACGATTTCTACCAAGTCGGACTCTGGAACTTCTGTGAAGGCTATAACGATGAAGGCATTACGCTCTGCTCCTCTCCGCGGGGACTCTACTGGTTCAACCCCGTCGAGATTCTGCTCAACGAACTCCTGTCTGGGGCTACGATTGCTCTGCCGGCCGAGATAAACAATATCCTGGCTTTGATCAAGATAGCCTCGCATATCATGTTTGGGTTCTTCATAACGGGGGTGTGCATGAACTTTGTGTCGATATTTCTGGCCCCGGTGACGCTGTATTCGAGGTGGTGGTCTCTTCCGTTTGCAATATGGACGTTTCTCGCGGCCCTATTCACCACGGTTGCTACGATCGTTGCTACGGTCATGTTTGCGATTTTCAAGAAGGTGCTGACGAGTCAGGTGGGGTTGAATATCGGTGCGAGCCTGGGGACGGATATGTTTGTGTTTATGTGGATTGCGACTGCGTTTTCGATTTTTGGGTGGGTGATACATCTCTGTCTGAGCTGTTGCTGTGCAAGTAGAAGGGATGTGAAGACGGGGAGGAAGAGGGGGAGGATGAGCGCGTACGGGGATGTGGTTAGTGTTGGCAGCGAAGAGAAGGCGAGACATGTGCCTAGTAGCCCACGATGGGTCAAGGTGTCTATGCTTCCGAAGTTTGGGAGGAGGAAAACGGCTATGCAATCTGTCTAGATGATAGGTGCATGGATCTGCATCCGCGATGTGTTAGGTATAATTGGTTTGCATAGCACGGTTGGACATATAGGCGGCGTTCTGGGGAAAAGGCTGGATACTGTTGTCTAGAGCGGGGTTTGGTTATACATAGATTTATTTTCCGTCATCATAGTCATGGCGTTTCCTTGTATCAATAGACTCGTCACTGTCGTGGCATTTACATAGATCATGAGTACACGAATATTACTCACAATAGGCAAGTCTAGCATTCTAGACGCAAGTAGCTGATTATATATCGGAGCTTGACCTTTACACAAATTCTTGAGGAAGCATACATACTGTTGACTATTCTCCATTTCCAGTCTCTTGCTTGCCAACGTTCTCGTCATCGTTATACTCTAAAGGGCAACTCTCTGCATAGACGTTGCCTCTCTTAAGTTCTGCGACAAGCTCTTTTCTAAACTCTCCTACTCGCGCCAAATCAGAAATAGGAATATATAATTCATTGAATTCAACATCAAATTGTCAGAACTCAAGAATTGATGAGCTTTCGATCCTTCAGTCGCCTTAGTCTCAAAGCTCGGAATATATACATGTTTTTACTCCATTTTTTACACCTAACGCCCAAACACCCTCGCTGTATATTCATCTCAATCTCCATCCATGCTCCATAGCGACATATATCGGCGCATTTCCCCTCTATTTGTCTGAGCAACGCCCAAGACCAGTCAAGGGGTCTATATCAACACAAGGTCCGCACTCAGGCCAGGTCGCGCAACTAAAGTGTCTCGAGTTGTGCATGCAAGAGTGCTTCGGGCATTGGCTTTTATTGGGTTGGGAGGGAGACGGGATGGCTCCTACCATAGCGACGAGAAGGAGGGAGAGGATGGTGGTGAGCGTTGAGGGAAGCATGGTGAGGTGGGAGTGAGATGATGGTTGGATGTGAGTGAGGGGCTGCTGTTAGATGGAGGTATAGACGTAAGGTATGTTAATGAGATCTGAGATTGATGAGTTGAGTTTGATGACTAGATGCGGGATGAAAGGATAAGCTGTACAGGAAGGGGATGGCTATTTATCCTCGACTTTCCCTTTATTCTCCGATAGATTGATGGATCTGGTTTAGAAGGAAGGTGGCTTTATGAGAATACCCACATGTCGCATCGCAGTAGGAAGAGAATGGTGTCTCAGATGGCGGCTTGTCGAATGTTTCTTTCTTGGCGATACTATCCTACGTTTCTTCAGCCCCGTTATGGGTATTTGAATGCCATGCTAACGAGAATCTCACGTGGTTTCGATGATTCCAGAGGTGAGGATATATTTATTTATAAATTTTGCTGAGGCGGAATCATATGATGAGTTACCAGCAGATCCGGAGGAAGGTAGATACACTCTACTGCCTTGTAATATTCTCGGTTTTCTATTTACAAGTGAAAACCAACGCATAAGAAAATAGCTAAAGCTTTTGACCTACTACGGGAAACCCCGCGGCACCTAGTGTATAAAGTATTATCTTTTCACAGCCTTCGTTTTAAAGTCCTAATTGTATGTGATTGCTTCATATCTCTGATTAATTCTCCCTCCAACCAGGGTGGGTGTGCCACACGTGCTTCACTGCGCCTTTAGGATTTGAGATGAAGGGCCAAGGATCTTCTAAGCCCTTAACATCACACAGGTCGGGCCATAATGATCTCGGAATCATGCGAAGGAGAGAATCTTAAATAGTTAGAGTGCTGAGATTGTGGTTATTTAGCTTTAGGGAGGCACAGCATTCTACCCCCACTTCTCCTCCCTCAATCAAGACTTACATTTTCTCACTTCACCACTACCTAGACATCCCACGAATCCTTCAAACCTAAAAATGGCCCTCGACCCTACCTCCTACAAACTCCTCGCCTTCGATATCTACGGCACTCTTATCGATTGGGAAACCGGAATCTTCACCCGCCTCCTCCCACTCTACACCCGCCTGGATCCATCCTCCCCCCATCACCCGTCCCATCACGTACCAACGCCAATCCGCAAACAGATCCTCACGCAGTATCACAGCCTCGAGCTTTCCATCCAGAAAGAACATCCCACTTTGCCTTACCCAGAAGTTCTGGAGAAGGCATATGTCTCCATTGCAAATACATTTGGGTTGAGCCTTGACGATGGCGAGGTCAAAGAGTTTGGGAGAAGCATAGGCTCCTGGCCTGCCTTTCCCGATACCGTATCCGCAATGCAAACCCTATCAAAACATTATAAGCTCGTGGTCCTCTCCAACGTCGACCAAGACAGTTTCTCTCGTACCCTCTCTGGCCCTCTTTCTGGCGTGGCCTTTGATGCTATATACACCGCTCAAGATATCGGGTCCTACAAGCCTGATCTGAGGAATTTCGAATACTTGATTGAGCATGTGAGGCAGGAGTTTGGGGTGGGCAAGGATGAGATCTGGATGGTGGCGCAGAGTTTGGTGCATGATCATAGGCAGGTTAAGAAGATGGGGATGAGGAGTAGTGTGTGGATTTCGAGGGGTGGAGAAGTTGCGGGGGAGGGGCCGGTGATGGGGGGTGTGATTGAGGAGATGAAAGAGGAGGTGGATCTAGGAGCAACTTTTTCGACGCTGGGGGAGTTTGCGGCAGCTGTGGAAGAGGGGTTTAAGGAGAAAGGGTTATAGGCGATGAGGTGGGAAGTAGAGGGGAAGTGAAGGGGAAGTGAAGGTTATGTGGGAGAAATCTAGAAGCCTCATAATGGCCCATTCTTCCCATTGCTTCATCTCATATATCTTACTGTTCTGAAAAGGGTTGATCAAGTTTTTGCGAGCATAGCCAGGAGTCAACGAGTCCATTTTGCTGTTAGAGTAGCCAGGGAGTGGCACCATAGCTAGAGACTAGCAGGTAGAAAATAAATCTTGAACTTCTTATTTAGGTAACTTGAACACTGTCCGAATGACTCACTGTATAACCATCACATTTTTTCCTGCCAGTCTCGACACTCAGAAGTAAATAACAAAGCAAATAAGCAGAAGTGGCCAATAGAAACTACTGGGGATTTAGGTATCATAGCTAGAGCTAGGCAGACCTAGTCAACTCGTCTAATATTGAAATTCAAAGTAGTCGTGATACCTGTATGATTTGGACTAGTATAAAGCTATAACAGTAAACTGGGATACATATCAGCCAGTAAGGTGATGCTCAAATTAGTCTATCGAAGCACTTGGCCCTCTTGAAGTCAATGAACAGGATGATACTTCGGCTTTCATTAAAACTTCATATATATATAATGCTATTTTTGAAGCTCTATTAATCTCGAAACGGGAGTCTATATCAAAGTATAATAGAAAATTTAAACAATATTATATGTTTCTGGATGACTAAACTCCCACTACGACAAAGGATGGGATTTCTACTTGAAAATCGGAAATATCCTAATTGAGGTTATTTTATATTAATCATATTACTCGACCTAATGAAATGAAGATTGCTCTTGCGGAAGATTCGTCAATCAAGTAAATATCCGGTATCGGCACACCAACGTCTCCCTATTATCTCGTCAAACAAAAGGCGCAGGCGTCCATAACCAACCCCGCCCCCACCTTATCCTCCCCCTTCTTTACTTCATCCTCCCTCTATCCAGCTATGTCCCTCCTCCTCCAATCCTCTCTCAGACTCTCACGCACTCGTCTCATTCCCCACACCTTCAAAACTGTCAGGACAATGGCCTCAAATCCGATACAAAAATATGAATGGCTCGTCGTCATCCCAGATCAGCCCGGGAAGCTGGAGAAGAGAATGGAGGTTCGACCGTATGTATCTATATATGCTTTTGAATTTTTTTTTTCTAAAAAAGATGGTCCTGACAACGAACTTAGGAAACATTTTGAAGGCATTCAAGCTCAACGAAGTTCCGGCTTTATGAAGATGGGCGGTGAGTGTTCTTCCTCCCTTCTCCTTTTTCTATCTTCGTATTTTCTCCTCGAGATTGTCATCAAGTGCTTTCTTTAACAGAGATATGTGAATTTGCGATCGAAATAAAATTTGCTCATGAGTATAATAGGTGCATTACTTGACGAGGTCCCCAAAGAAGGCGAGCCGATGAAGATGAACGGCAGCATGGCCGTAGTAGAGGCTGCAACCAGGGAAGAGGTCATTGAGAATTTGAAGAAGGATGTCTATGGCCGGAGCGAGGTTTGGGATTTTGAGAAGGTAAGTTGTTCAGAAGAACATTATGCGATGAATAGTGCTGATAAGAGGAAGATTCAAATATATCCTTTTAAATGTGCTTTTAGGGACCCACTTTAGGGAATGAGAACGTAGTGTCATGGCATGCAATTGCAAGAAAAAAAACCAGGTCGATAGCATGGCGAGGGAGCCTGTTCCTCGTCTTAGCATGGAGGATGGTACTTAGTTGACATCAGATGAGTACCAGGCACGTGCAAAATATTTTGTTCCAAAATCTATCCTGGATTTCCTCCAAAGTTTTACCTCAATTTTTAGTAACTTGATAGAATAAAATCTTTATGTTCCTCCACAAGATAAGTAAATCTCCATCAGAGAATCCAATCTTCCTATTCTCTCAACCCCCCGACCGCCAAATATAGTCCCATCTACTCCCAACCCTCAACAATCAATCGCCAAATACACCCCATTGAGCGCCACCAACCCCGCCGCATCTGGGATCTGCTGCACCATACTCCACCCCTCATACCCTGGCACCGCCTCCACAAGCTTCAGGATAAATTGCCAATGCTCAACCTGTAGCCCATTGGCAGGCTGCGGACAAGCCTCACTCCCCAACACTACACTCTCTCCTCTCTTCATGTCAAGCCCGGCAAAAAACTTTGCACCCGTCGCATTTGTGTTGGCCGCCAAGGCTTCGCTATAACTCGGTGACGCGCGAAAGGAATTCGGCGCTACCTCGATGAAATCGACTTTGAGGGTTGTGTTGTGGGAGTGGGTCCCGTTGATGTTTTGCCTGAGGGAGCCGATTCTATCTGTTATACCGAGAGTGCAGGTTGAGGAGTTGGCGGGGATGGGGAAGGAGAAGAATTGCAGTTCGCGGTAGTCGGTTGGTTCTGGGAGGAGTTAGTTGTTTCTGTCCTAGAACGACTTAACGACAGAGTTGAAGTGTTTCTCCTTGCCTTTGTAAAAAGAACTCTTCAGATCCAAGGTACTGGAATTACCAGGAATGGTTGATATGGAGTTTGGATAGCTGCTGTTTGAATCATTGCTCCAGAGGGAGGAGATGAGAGATGGAACAACGGTGGTGCAAGCTCTTGGTGGGAACGTTGTGCTAGGTATTGCTGCTACAGAGGCAAGCAACTGTAGAGAAAATATGGAGATGATATTGAGATGCATTGCGGCTATTGAGCTAGACAAGCCTTCTCAGAACAGATGAATGACAATATTGTTACTCGGAGGGTCGAACGGGTGGCAGTAGATCAACCTGTGAGTTGATGATATTGTATTTATTGAGGAGCGAGCAAGATTATACGTATAGGGGAAACAAATAAAAGTAGTACGATAACGCCTTCATATGCAACTGCTGGAACTACTGCAGCTCCCACTGTTTCATCATTTCCTCGAGATGCTACCTCTCTTACATCATCTAGAATCCGAAATTACAGAAAAAGAGTGCCTAACATTTACTAACGAGGTTCCACAAGCCAGGTAGTGCACTCACTTGATGTAACTAGGCGTTCTTGTGGCACCGTTAAATGTAAGAAAAGTTGGGGGTTATTGGTAGGAGAGGACCGGCAAACCGGGGATCTGTATGACAAGTTTGAGTCCAGCTGAATGACGGACCCGAAATGATCATCCGAACCTCGAATTCTAGTTCCGCGGTCGAGTTCGGAAAACATGGAAAATGCCGTGCCCCGGGAGTGAAACGCAAAGACGGATTGAGGACGGTACATCACGGCGATCACATATCTTCTGCATTAGGCAACCTGTCGTTTTCTGCAATGAATTCTACGATCGAAGACTGTTCCCGGAACTCCTCCCAGTTTTCACCCTTCACATAACGCGTGATGGGACCCAGGAACCTCTCAAATCCACATGGACTTTGCTTCATCTATGAATTGCTACCAACCAGCCAGATATCGCACCGAGAGAAGACCGTGGCCATGCATTTGAGAGTACAGACAGGAAAGATGGAGAAGCGCTTAATCGAAGAGACCGAAGCCCATATCCTCGTCGGATTCCTCCTTAGCTGCGAAGATTGTTAGTATGTTTCGTAAAAAAGGATGAACGAGCGGGGAGTATCGTACCCTCTTCCTTTTCTTCCTCCTTCTCCTCAGCAGCAGCAGCGGCACCACCTGCGGCAGCACCTCCAGCGACGGGTGCAGCGGCAGCTCCACCACCTGATCCGACGTTCACAAGGAGGTCCTTAACATCCTTTCCCTCGAGTGCCTACGTAGCCAGATGTCAGTACCGATCCCGTGTAAACCCCTCCCATCATTGCCAGTTCGTTCGTACCTTGGCGAGAAGTGTGCACCATATGGGCTCGACGTGGTCGATCTTGGCGGCGTGGATGAGTGTCTGCAATTTTTCGGACTGTGTATCAATTTTGTTAGCAACGTGCACCATCGTCAAGCAGACACCGTCGCCGAAAGTGCAGGATTGGGCTTCGTACAGTGATATCGACACCGTCATCGGCGAGGATCAAGGCCGCGTAGGAGACTGCGAGCTCAGGGTTCGACATTTTGAGATTCTGTAAAAGCGAGGGGCGCCGATCAGTATGCCGCTTTCCAATTCCAGTCGCTGGGATGCTTGCGACTCACTGACAAAGTTGTGTTGTCGGGGACGTTGATTTCTCTGAGTGTACTTTCAGGAAGTTACTTGATCTCCAGGTGGGAGGTTTTGAAATGCCAAAGTTCTTGGTGTGTGCGTGTGATCCGGCGCTGATTGGTCGGGCAAGCGAGCGCGAGGGTCTAGTGGCTAAGTTTCGGTTGATTAGGTCAGCAAGGCTCGGCGGGCGGGGAAGCAGCAAGATGATGAGGTAGCGGCAACAGCGGGGTCAACGAGAACCGACCCGACATGCAGACTGCAGACCGAGAATTGGGTTTTGGACCATCTGCAAGCAAGCTACCCCGGATAACAAGAATCTCACCCAAACTTGCCAGCAACTTCACGAATCCCATACGGCTTGCAACGTACCGCTCGTCGCAACACCTCGATAGAATGACGAACACTCCCAAGCTCCTCCCTCCTCTCGACTCTCGCGAGCAGCCCATTCTGGACAGTCTGACGAAGATCCGCGAGGACTTGACCCAGCTGAAGCAGGATAGGTCGACATATATCAAGTCTTCGGATGTCGTGGACCTCTATGACAAGGTAGTGGAGCAAGTCAGACAGCTGAACGCGATCCGGGCGAACAAGCCACAAGAGCATAACCAAGGTCAGCATGAGCACTTCAATTCTCTCTAGTCACTAACGGGCTATTCCAGTGGATCGTGCATTAGACGGCTGCTTTCAACTCCTTTCCCTCTTTTTCATGACCATCGGGCGGAACAACGAAGCGCCAGCCGCGTATGCTCTAACATCTACGATAAAACGGCTTTTGGACCATCTGACCGAGGTGGGATTGTATTCCGAGAAGGATTTGGCACACTGTTCGCACACCCTTGAGAAGCTGCGGCAGATCGTCAAGGATGCCGACGGGTCTTACGCAGAAAAGCTTATTACCCTACTTTCGAATCGAATCGAGCTTTGCCAAACATCTCTCACAAACCTCCAAAATCAACTTAGCCGTCTGCATGGCAATCTCCCTGAAATTCACGAGAAATTAATATCGATCCTGAGATCCTTATCACTAGCAAATACAAGGACCAAGGTTAGTTTGGCAGGGCAATTCGAGCACCCAAAGGAGTGATGCTAACATGGCTACAAAGTTTTCAACAATTGAAGTACAGAAATTGCAAGCCCAAATCAAAGAAGTTGACGACAAAAGAGTCGATGGTAAATTTGTTTCAGTGAGTGGTGAGGTACTAACTGGCAATGACGAAACCTGTGAGCTTTTAAGGAAATGCCAGCTCTGGTCCAACATTGTACTCGAAAGGTACGTCTTCGTAATACAACAGATAACAAAGGCACCTACTAACTATAGAGCAGGAAGGGCCAGATGCCAGAAGCATTCAAGGATAAACACCAAGCCTTGATTAGCATTCGCAATAAACTTGAGAAATTGTCTCTGACGCAGGCATGGTCTTTGCGAGAAACTGATCTCTATGACTATCAAAGAGAATTGGACTTGATTGACGAAAGTCGAATCGACGGAAATTTTGTTGATGATAATGGCAACTTCGCT
This sequence comes from Ascocoryne sarcoides NRRL 50072, assembly GCA_000328965.1. NCBI lineage: Eukaryota > Fungi > Ascomycota > Leotiomycetes > Helotiales > Gelatinodiscaceae > Ascocoryne > Ascocoryne sarcoides. The sequence continues at coordinate 3,487,441 of KB205939.1, forward strand.
GAACTCTACGTCCAGAGAGTAAGTCTTCTGCAACGCAACATGGGTTGTTTGACTAACGCATTGCAGACGCTACTCTATCTGATCCGTAGAAGTTATGCTTACATCTATTTCCTCATGGTGTCCTCGGAGCCCGTTTCTGAGGCCCTTCTCCCCGTCTACAACCAACTCCAAACTCTCAGAAGATGTCTTATTGAAGTCAAAAATTCTGGAGGAGTGAGTTCTCCACGAGAACTATATCCTTACAGTATGAAGCTCAATTCTATTGATAATCTGAAAGTTGATGGAAAATTCATGGTTGGCGATGACATTCCTGAAGGCCAGGGAAGTGTTAGCGATCTTCTTGCGGAGTGCTTTGAGCTCTCGTATGAGCTCAGGGTCGCAGCGGAGTCGGAGGGAGACGAGTAAGAAAGGAGTGGGTCATATTTCGAAGCAGGCGTTCGGCAAACCCAACGTGTTGGGTGTTTTGGTCATTTTGGTTTCCGGATGTGATACAATAATGGTAGCTACTGTAAGATAGCAGACGCTTTTTTTTACCAAACGGCTGGAGGAATATTTAATGGATGGATGTGTGGTCTGGAGTTGTGGTAGAAGGGTTAGGAGTTCTAAACTCCAGGAATCAGAATCAGCCCGTTTGGCTGGCAATTAGGTCGAACAATTGAGTTAAGAATCCTCAATAAAAACAAATTGAATATGCTGCAATAATGACTCGTGTACTAGATTGTACTGAATCGTACTGAAAACCTGTTCTGGGTCAAGTTCAAAAAAAGAGGTGGCTGATTGGCTCAGCCGGGACAACCTCTTTACGCGAACGGTTCGCGTCGACAAGCGCGCCTGCATCCTTCTTCCTCATCGTCCACAACCACAACAACTACAACCTAGGCGTCTAAATCATCATCTTCGTCATCATAATCCCCATCCTCGGTGCAATTGATTCCAACAATGTTCAGTGCACTCCCCCAACAATCCCAACCGCGATACTACACACCGCACCACCCATCACCGCTCTCCTCTTCTCCACTACGTAATTCGCCCTCTCCTCTCAAAGACCGCGATGCGAATCTCCCCTCTCCTTCCAAATACGAGTACCGATACCCTGACCGGTCTCAAATCATGAGCTCACCCACGGCGCCAAAATCCCGTTTCTTCGGAGAAGAGAACGGATCCCCTATCAAGGTCGAATTACCAATGTCGCCTCCACCTTCGCGGTCGAGGAATAAGGACCTTTTTGCGTTTAGCAAGAGGGCTACGAAGAGTAATCCATTGATCAATGGAAGGGGCGAGAAGGCGGACGAGAGGGAGACGAGACGGAAGTTGTTTCTGAAGAGGGTGAGAGAGACTAGTGACGAGAAGAGGTGGAGGGAGAGGATGAATGGGGGGATTGGGGAGGGAGAGGAGGAGGTTCTAAGGGCGTTGTGGGTTGCCGAGGAGAGGAGGCGGGAGGAGAGGAAGATGAGGGAGGCACAGGCTTGTGAGATTGAGGGGGTTGAGGGGGTGGATGAGGTTGAGAGTGATATGAGTGCAGATGAAAGGATGGTGGAGGAGATGGAGCAGGAGGCCCTAGAGGAGGCCGCGAGGTTGCAGAATGAAAATATGGATTCCTCGCCTTTGGATGAACGGCTGCCACCACGACCTGAGACCCCATACGGAAGTGACGACGAGTACGATCATATATTCATCGACGTTATCGAGGAAGAAATCAGAACGGCCAGTCAGCAACAACTACAGCCAGAGCCTGAATATGCCGACCCGGATTCGGACATGATGGACATGAGCTAGTGTTAGGGGGATTATACTGTAGAATTTTAATATGGTCATGTTTAGCGTGGTGTTGGGGTTTATTACTTGGGCACTAATACGAAGGGGAATTGGGTGCTAGGAGTATTACTTGGTTCACGAATACTCACTGGCGAAGTAGGAGTTGCCAGGATATTTCGAGTTGTTTGATAAAAAATCTGATTATTGTGTCGGGCAGCCTTCATCAGGGGTGCCAAAAGCTTCTTGGGCTGCAGCCATATCTCCCACGAGATCTGCTGGCGGAGAGCCAGCTGCTTGCATCTATAAAGAGTTAATACATAGCCCAAATTATAAACAAATAAAACAAATAAAACAAATAAAGTAGGAGAACAAACCTTCTGCATTCTTTCGACAATGTACTCCCTATCCTCCGTATTCTCATCATTATAAGTCTTCATCTCAAACCGCTCCACAATCTCCCTGACATAAACCTGCTGTTCCTTATACCGCTTCAAATCCGCTGCATCCACGCTCCCCGAACTCTTCTCCATCCAAGCGGGGAACTTGTCATCTAATTCCTTCATAGGTTCGTACAGAATCTCCTTATTAGTCAACTGCTCCATCATGCCCAACAGCATCTTCGAGAACTCCTCTTCCCCACCTTCGCCATCGAGACCCCCAGCCTGCATCGCCTTCATCATTTCCGCAAGGAGGTCATCGGTGCTGTCTTCTGCAGCCGCGGCGGTAGCTTGATCCCCGCTGGCGCGCATGCGCTCCATGGTCTTCTTGATAGTTTCCTGGAATGATTCTTCGCCGCCTGCGGTTGATGGTCTGGATGCAGATGCTACGGGCGCTTTTGCAGGGCGCGGAGGAGGGGGAATGGAGCTTGTTGATGCTGTTGCTGCGCTTGGTTCTGCTGCATCTCCTCCTAGGGCGGCGGCACCACCGAGCTCGTTCAACATGCTTTCGAAGTGTGCTTGCATGTCTGGGGAGGACTCGAGTTCGCCCATTAGCTCGGCCATGCCGGCTTGGAGCTGCTTGGCGAAATCCTCGTCGTCGGCGAGGGGTTCTGCGGAGGGGTCTTGGGCTGGAATTGATGGTCTGCCGGGGCCGGAGAGGGTTTTGGGTTCGGGTTTTGCGTGGGAGGGGTTGAATTCATCGAGCATGTCTGGAAGAGTTAGCATATTGTGTGAGAGTTGGAGAGGCGTGTGAACCATCTAGATCATCCAAGTCATCTTCGTCGGGATCTGGGACTTCTTCTGCTGCGACTGCTTTCTTGGGCGCGGGGACTTCGTCTTGGGGTCCGTAGTCTATGGATTTGAATAGTGGAGGAGCTTCTGTTTCTATTCCTTTGCCTGTAGATGTCGCGACACCATCCAGGTCTCCGGATTTGGTCTCCATGATTATAGAAGAGAGAGAATGTGTTGAGCGCAAAGGGCTTGGTTTGGCTTGTGATGTACGCTAAGGCTTCTACGCGGATTCGCGTCGTGTAAGAAGCTAGAGAGCTAGAATTGAGTCTGGCAAAGAGACCAAGTCATATTTCGCTCGCGGGATCTTTGAAATAAGCTGAAGAGTTGTAAAAGGAATTTATCAAGAACCTCTATGAAGTAAGAGAAAGTAGTCCTGTGACCGAGGCATTGACCAGACCCCTGTCAATCGCCTGCTGCCCCTCCATTCCAAATGCAACAAACTTTATCTCCATCGTATGTCTGTATGTATTTACGTTGAAGCTATGCTGCTTTCCTCTCTTTTCGTAAAGTTTCATGTCTCTCAATTCTGATTTTTCGCCTCTTTGCTTTCGCCTGCTCTTCTGTTATATGTTATTGTAAACCATGCCATTAATTTACACCTATTTGATTTCCTATTCGAGAGCTTGGAGGCTTCTGCATGAGGTAGGGGGTGAAAACTAAGGCAGTCTATTCTCCTTGTTCTTCAAGGGAGTTGCCTTGCACTTGTACTTATTCATATGCCGTATGTACGTTATAGTTGGCTCCGAAGCACTTGGTAGTTCTGTAAAGCGACTACCAGTGCCCTACAACTGGCTCCACTAGTATTTCTATCTATCATTTCATCCTCCAATTACACAAGCAACCAAAAACTATGCATTCACATGTTATGCTTTGCCAATGTATGATCTTGTCATGGTACTTAATATGATTTCATTCAAGTCATAGCTAAAAACGAATGAAGTCAACAATGTCCCAGAAGAATGTGCTGGGAAGGCAGAGACTTTGGCATCGTCCTTACAAGAGGTTTTGATTGGAACGGATAAGTTTCGCAATTCATGGGATCACGGTGTCTAGAGGTGTAGCTTGAATGTTAGCTTTGCGCAGCTGCGATACCGTAAACAGCCCAAATGATCTGGTTTGCTTTGTCAATTGTCGTTATCCTTTCCTTCTTTATGGCATTTGACTTCGACCTCTTATAGACGAAAATTCCTAAAGTTTTGTGCCTTCAAAAGAGGAAGGGTTGCCGATATCATATTTGTTGGGTATAGATATGTGCTCTGATGAAAAGCTCTTCAAAATGTCTCAGCTCAAACGCAACAAAAGAACCTGTCTTAAGACTCAATAGTCTTATAGAATTGCTTCATCGCTTCTACTGAAATCCTAATTTCCCTTCTGTTACCTTTAAATTATAACCCTCAGCTCTTCCTCCCTTGAGTGTATACTCTTTGTATTACACCATGAGGGCTCCTGCATTTGCGCCGAGTTATTAGCCACAGTGATCGTCAGAATGGATGCTCTATGTACTTCACAGATTACTTCAATCATGATGTCCATTTAAGACGAGCCACTTGGCTTATACAAATACGACGAACACTAGGCAAGACATAAATTAAGGTTCTCGGCCAGCTTGCAAATAGAGGCCTTAACTTGAAGCTAAAGTACATAAATATGTATTCATTAATAATCGATGCGTTTAAATAATCGAATAAAAACTCGGAAAGGGAAGATGCAAACTTTTTAAATGTATTGACGAAGCTTTAAGTAGGAAGTAAAACTACTTAAGAATGTAGAATTAGAATATATTGAAACATGGGCGAACACAATTGGATTAAGCTAGAGGAAAAGTACCCGTTTTAAAAATGGGGAGAAAAAAAGGAGAAGAAAAAAACAGGATTGAGCCAGCGCATTTGTAGATAGCACAGTGAGGCGATTGCATTCGACTTGCAGTAATATTGTAGCGCCTGAATTTTGGCTCTGATGAGTGCGTACGGAAGCATCGAATTTGTAAACTAGCTTCCAGATGTTTTCGGACTAAGTTCCAAACAGGGTCTGGTAACGGAGTCTCTATTGAAAGAAAAAATCCAGATGATGACTTGCAATGAGGCAATGGCTTGAAATCCCACGACTACTTGTTGTTTCTTACTGTTTGTATATGCCTTCTATGGCGGGGCCGCGCTGAACGATTCATGGGTGTCCTAGTGATTCATTTCTGGTTGTCCATAGGAGGTCTGTAACGAATCCGCCTCGCACCTGCTTCCCAGATTTGTAGTTTCATATAGGCTTTTCCATCATCTTTCTAACATATAATAGACCTTTTGAGTGAATAAAAGATCCATGAATATATCTTTCAATTTCTTAGAACTTTGCGACATACTTTCGTAATAGATGCCCTTGTCAACCCCGTGCTGTGTTCGTAATCGGCGCTAGGTTCGGGTAGCTTAGCTTGGTTGCTGGTCCCGGAACAACGTCCAGGGCCTTCGAGTCTGCGAAACCACAACAATTTCCCACAGACAACACAAACGACTAGGCCATCTATAATCGGTCTCTCTTGCAGTGGTATTGATCACACCAAGATGAACGTTCTGCTGCCATCGCATCCGTCGTCATTCTCCGAGCATCCTTTCCATCATCACGACGCACACCACTCCCCAAGTCCCGGTGAGCCCATCTTGATGATTCTCCCCTCTGCTCAGTCTTTCTCACAATCCCCTCTGGCTCCATACTGACTGGTATCCTTTGAACCAGGCCCTGCAAAGATGAGCTCTCGAAAACGAAAAGCCGACGATGATGGGGATAGCATGTCAATATCGCCTCAGAGCTCCCCCGCTTTTACTCCTCGTGCACTCGTCCGACCCTCGAAGAAGTTCAGAGCGAACGAAGTCAGCGGACGCCCACTCGCCCTCCCTCGTCTTCTCGAAACCCTCGACGCCGAATCTCTGCGGTCGGTATTACAGACAATATGTGAACGACACCCACAAATAGGCGTAGAAGTTGTTTCGTCAGCACCCAAACCTTCTGTGCCAGCCGTTGTCGAAGTCCTATCAAAGTACCAAGAGAAGCTACGAGAAGCATTTCCCTATGGTGGAAACACTGGTTCGGACTACGCATATAACCGGGTTAAGCAACAGTTGACGGAGCTCATCGATGCCTTGACCGACTTTACACCCCATTATCTCCCCCCGAACGAAAATCAAACTACCGTATCGCTCAGCTTCCTAGACGAAGCCACAAAATTTATCCACAATCTCCCCGAATGGGATAGTCAATCACACAAACATCACAAAGACAACGCATACGATGAAATTTCGAGAGCATGGGCCCTGGTCATTAGCGAAGGGTCAAAGCGAGGAGGAGGCTTTCAGTTGCATTCGGCCGGATGGGATCAAAGACTCTCCGAGCATAATAAGCAAAGCGGCGGACGAATGCATGCTGCTGTAAACTCCTTGGGGTCGAACATGGGCTGGATGGGTGGTATGGGTGCCGGTGATCCTGGATCGATCCGAAATCAACTCCTGAGCGGCACATACGGCTCCCCAAATGCTGGCAACGTTTCTGTTAGTGTTGGGTGGTAAATTTGGTCATCTTTTACGGCATAGTGCAGCGGGATCCAGTTTGTCGATCCGGAGGTTATACATACGTTGAGCAAGGACAGGCGGTTGTCATACAGGCCTGCGACGGTAATAGAGGGTAGCAAGTCACACCTCGGCGTTCTTTGTTATTACAGGCATGATGCCAATGATGAGTGCTCACGAAGCTTATGATGGACATTTTTTTTTCAATTTGGAGCTCTTTTCTTGAGCATGCTTTGGGTGTTGGGTGGACTGATTCAATACAATGCATTTGGGTCATGCGAGGGGCGACATGTCAGGCGTACACTCTTTTTATCATTCATAGCGAAATAGGAATGTAGCAAAAACTACACCCAAAGAAACATGGGTATGAATTCCCTAGCAACGAGGCAAAGCCAATATATCATTTTCGATAATACTTCAAAGTCCTATAAGTGAATAGGTAGACTGTCTGATATATGGATATCTACACCCCTTTTGGGACAGCCCAGAATACGGTATAGTCTTGATATTGATGAATTTTGTACAAGAAAAAACTAAGATGAAGGATCTACTGGAAGTTTTAAGAATGATGATGCGTCAGATTATTCTATACTTCGTAATCAAGATTGTAATCTCGAGGATTGAGAGCATATTACCCGAAAACCTGGTCCTAGATTGGCAAGGAAGTAAGGTATGGATGATGCCTTGAATCCACCCACGTGATCCGCGATATTCTCGTGTTTTTAGCTTGGTGAACGCGCTACCCCCACAACCTCAACTCGCGTCGAACCATCATTAATCATCAACACCACCTCGTATGAGCTCTGGTCCTATCCAGGCTTACCCAATTGTCATATAAAGATGCCTGCGTATGTCGAGATTTCATACAAGATCATTGTGAACCCTTACTGACTTGCCCAGGCCAGGTGAACAGCACCTTAATTCAGGCGGTAGAGTGATGCCAAATCCCTTCTTGGAAACCAAACCACACATATCCGAGTACACTGCTGCCGAGATCGCGACATTGCAGAGTCGCCTAGAGAAGCAGCTTGGTCCAGAATACATTTCAGCCAGACCTGGCCCTGGAGGATCGAAAGTCCACTACATAGCCGCGGAAAAATGCATCCAACTTGCGAACGAAGTCTTCGGGTTCAATGGCTGGTCTAGCCAGATCATGGACATGTCAGTCGATTTTGTAGATGAACTTCAAGGTGGCAGGATTAACGTGGGGTTATCCGTCATTGTTCGAGTTACACTTAAGGACGGATCGTTTCATGAAGATGTCGGATATGGGCAGATAGAGAATGCCAAAAACAAAGCCTCTGCCTTCGAGAAGGCAAAGAAAGAAGGGACAACGGATGCATTAAAGAGGGCATTGAGGAATTTTGGAAATGTACTGGGGAATTGCATTTATGATAAGGATTACATTAAGCAGGTTACGAAGGTCAAGGTCCAGCCTACAAAATGGGATGTGGCGAATTTGCATAGACATTCTACCTTTCCCATACCACCTCCTCCTCTCCCTATAAAGAAAGAAGCCCCAAAGGCCGTCGAGGAGAATTCACAGAAGGGAGGTGTCAGCATTTGTGAGTTGTTAAGGATGCACTGAAGTACGATGCTAACTGTTGTTAGCCACAGAAGATGCTTTCGAAGACGAGTTTGGAGGTAAGTCTCATCTCGCTTTTCAGAATACCAGAGTAACTGATAGGCAATAGAATTTGACGAAGCAGATTTCAATGTTGGGGATCCAGATTCTCATCCCGATGAAGTGATTATTCATGATCCGAGTCCGCCCCTGCCGCCAGCTGCAGCACATCGCTTCAATAATACTTGTAGTGGAAATGCACCCACGAATGGGAATGGTCCTCCGAATGGAGTTTTGCCGAATCAAAATAGACCTTCATACACTCGTCCACAACCAGGCCCCTCCGCAGGACGCCCAGGAAACGGAGCAGCACCACATGTACTGAACAACACCAACGTTCCACCACAGCAACCTCAAACACCGAACACAGGTTTCAATAGATCTAGTAGCGGAGGTGGGCAGAATGCAGCACCTGGATCAGCGAGACGCCCCCAACCAAATCAAGCTCCTCAGCCACGTCCCATGCAGCCCCCTCCCGTTAATCCAAAGACAGGTCAAGTTCTCAACCAACCAAGTCGCAGCGCTCTTGCCTCAGCACCAAACTCGCCAGCTCCAGTTACTCTCACCAGTATCCCCCCACTTGACGACGACGACGACGATGTTTCCCTCCCACCTCAGGGAGCGGGATTCTTTTCAGCCCGCTCCGTAAGTAAGGTTATCTCTGACCAACCCTCTGACGCCAACGCCAAATCCAATGGCGCACTAGCCCCAATTCCTTCCCACGTTGCAGCCTTCAATCCACACGCTGAATCACCCTCCATTCCCCGGACACCTGGCGTTGACCATCGGTCCAGTAAACCGCTTACGAGAGGCCTCAAACACGTCATTTCTTCCTCTCAAGCGCAAAGTCCAGTTTCAGGAGGGGTTAACCGACCGAATCTAGTGAATCCGCAGTTGGATGGAGCGAGGAGGATCGGGGTGCCCGGGGGAGGAGGGTTTGCAGTCGCCGGGGGAGGGAGTCCAATGGGAGGGAGAAATGGGGGCATGTATAAGCCACCGTCGAAGAGGCCTGTGGATAGTCATGCGTTGGGGAGGGAACCGTTGGTGGATCTGAATGCTAATGGTGCAATGAGTGGGGATGCAAAGAGGCAGAGGGTGCATGAGTAATTGAGTAATGTTGCTAGTGATCTTTTGGCGTTCATAGGAGGACGGCGTATTGTTACTAGAAACAGACAGATGGATTGTTGCTGGCTGGCGCTTTCGGGTTGCTTGGGATTGCTTGGATGGGTGTCTTTATACGTAAATGTGGGTGGGTTGCTCATTGGTTTTGTGCATTGAGATATTGTAGCGAGATTCGTCGCCTAGCTAGATGAAAGATGTTGCTTTTCCTTTGGGATAGCGAGTAGAGGAATTGATACTAAGGTGTGGTTTCCTCGAAGATGGTTTTTTGTTACATTCTTTGCTATCCAAGGTGAAGTCCAATGGTGGATATACACGAGTAGGTTATGTTTAATGCTTACATTTTGTCTTCTCGTTTGCATTGGAGCTAAGGTGTGTATAAAGGTTTAATTAACAGTCTAAAGGTAGAGTTATGTCATGTAGGTAAAGTTTAATTACCTTTAGATTAATGAATGTCACGCCCTGAATTTGTTATCCTGCTATATTCACACAAGGCAATTTATCACTATAGACATTAAATTAAAAGTCATACCTAAAAGAGATAGATTCTTACACTAGAAATGCTTAGTTTGGAAAATATGAGATTGCAGTCAATTGCTACATCTCATAAGAAAACCACGCTAAGATCGTAGAAACGTGGTTGTTGTGGAATAAATTACACTTAAAGGGTCCAAGGACGAGGTTACATTGCCATCTTTGTTTTGAATTGGTTACATAAAGTAAGTCTTGTAAGCGAGGTCAGAGGAACGATGTCACACTGAGGACGTCCTGATGCAAAACCTTTTTTTTAAGTAGAGCTAGAGCTACCCTGCAATATGGAAGAAACCACAGCCAGAACGCCACTTATGCACCATCCTTTATGCCGTCGTAATATCGTAAGCAGTCGATTCCGTGCTGCAATACTGTCCCATTCACCATATACGCGAATTTTCGTCTCCCTCCCCTCAATGACTTATGCACTAAAAGCACTTCTTTATTTGACAATGAGAACAGCACTAGGCGACAGCCCCGCCTCCTTCAACGTCTTCCCAAAGTCGACTGATCCCTCAAACGTCTTCTTCGGATACGTCATCGTGAAACTCACGACGGGGACACCACTATCTGCCTCGATCGCCTGCCCAACTTCGAATAAGGTCGTATCGACCGGAAACGTCTTGATTACAACCCCATTTGCGGTTTGTAATCGCAGTCTTGCCTCTGTGGCTTCTTTTCTGGGTCCGCCTGCTGGGTGGTGAGAAGCAGAGGCGGAGGCTGCGGCGGCGAGAGAAGGGTCAAGGGGAGGGGCTCGTCCTTGGCGGGCCGCGAGCTCGGCTTCGTGTTTGAGGCGACGAGCTTCTTTGTCGGCTGCGATTTTCTCTTGGATGGCCTTCTTGGCGGCGATGTCGTCTTTCTTTTCTTGTCGCTTTTTTGCGGCGATCTTGATTTGCTCTTGCTGAGCGAGTTTTTCTTTGATGTCTTGGACTTCTTTGGTGGACTTGAGGCGGATTTTCTAGATTTGGTTAGCTTGGGGTGTGTAATTATATTTTAAATGTTTAGAGGATTGAAGACAAGTAAAGCAGAAGGTATGCAAAACTAGGGATAAAGATTTGGTTCCTCTGGCAGAAGGCTTTTTATGGACACGTTAAAATATAAAAAAATAGATTTCAGCGTGTTACCTCTATCAAGCTCTCTCAAGACAGCGATAGTCTTAGGAATGAAATTCCAGCTGGAAGACTTGCTGTACAAGGTGATCCAAGTAACCTCAAATGCCCAAATACTTTGAAGCTGAGATGTAGATTCTTTTCGCTTCCAACGAATAACTGCAAGAGGCATTGAGAAACTTCTCAATATACTTTTCTAGAAGCAGCATGCTGAATAGAGTAGATGTCTTGTTGAAGAACGTAGAATCGAAATCGACAAACCTCATTCTTCTTATGTTCCTCCTTGTCTAAAACAGCTTGCCTAGCTCGCTTTTCAGCCAAGTTCGCTCTCAACTCGTCTAATCTTTGCTTCTTCTCCTCCGCTGTCAGCGGTGCAATTTCCTCTGTAGACTCTCCGAAATCGACATGTTCTCTACGCATAATATATTAGAAACGGGTTTACCCCTCTAAATTGCGGGGTATCCTACGTCTTCTCCGCATGAAACTGCACCTGCGCCATGCTTCGGAACTTTCTCCCACACTCGTTGCACACCATCGATTTGGCGACTTCTCCTTCTTTGAGGGCCGGAGCCTCGGTCGAGGGATCGGTTTCTTTGGAGGCGGGGGTGGGTGCAGGGCCACTGATCTCCTCCAAACTCTTGTCTTGATTATCTTCGAGCCACTGGAGGGCATCTTGTACTGCGAGGGCCTGTAAGCTTTGTATTTGGGGGCAGGATACTGGCACATACGTCCGCCTGTCTTCTTGACTGCCATCTCTGCTCGGACTGGATCGAATCCCATGTCCAGGAGCACGTTGAGGTCTGAAGACACCATGTTGGCCGAGGAAGGATGTCTTGAATTGGGAGAGGTGAGGATGATGTTGTTGGATGGTTTGGAAAAGGCGGAGAATTGTTGGATCCTGAATTATCTTTTATTTGGTCATGGACGATTAGCATATAGAAGTTGGAGCTGTATTGACGGACTAATCGGCGGAGGCTGCCGGCCCAGCTCTGGACACTCGACTCTCAAACCACCCAAATGACGTCTCTTTAGCGAGCGAGGCAACGACTGATTCCAGATTTCACGACTGACCGAAACCTGAGACCAAGATCCTCAGCCGAGAGAGTGTGGTGTCCTTGAACTTGACTTGACCACGAGCACGAGGTAGTACTTATCACGAAACGCCAGAATAGTTAACTATTTCTCTTTAATTCCCCCATTTCTCCCAGCCTCCTTTACTTTGCGACAATACCAAGCGACGATAATACGTAGCCTTTCGCGAGCTTGCACTTCCTCCTCTTCTACCCTCCGCCTCGTATCAACCATATCCACATCCACATCCACACCCTCAGCTGTCAACACCACCGCAATATTATAATCCGCCGCCATGTCTGTCGAGATTGATCCCGTAGAGCTGGGCTTCCACCGTACGTAAACAGATATCGCAGGCGGGAGGGGTCTGACGTGTAAACAGGGCCTTTTACCATGGAGGTGTCGCAAATACTCAAGATTCGGAATCCAAACCACACCCCAGTTGCTTTCAAGGTATGCGACTCTTTGTTCTACGGCTCTTGAAGAGGCATCGATACTGATAGACGCAACTCTCCAGGTCAAGACAACTGCGCCAAAACAGTGAGACTCTCCCTAGCCCCCTTCTTTGATCTATTACTAATAGGGATGTTTAGATACTGCGTCCGTCCAAACTCTGGGAGAATCGAACCTGGGAAGGAAGTTGAAGTCACTGGTATGTGCAATACTCTGGCGATATGATGGGGACATGTATCGGTGCTGATCGCTCCCCGCAGTTCTCCTCCAGGCTATGAAGGTGGACCCCCCCCAGGACGCCAAGTGCAGAGACAAATTCCTTGTGCAGAGTGTTGCTGTTACCGCAGATAAGGAGTTTACCAATATCGGTTCAATCGTAAGCGCATTTCCTTTGCCTTACCCCGGGTGCGGTGCTGATTAGAGTAGTGGCAGCATGTTGACGAAGCCGAGAAGTCATCTGTTATGGAGAAGAAGATTCGAGTTGTGTATCTACCACCCGAAGCTTTATCCCCCGTCTCCGCCGTGGGCCTTACACCAACTAAGGGTGCGGAGAAAGGGGTTAATGGCTTATCGAACGGCGCTGTAAGTTGCCCTTCAAAATGATCATTTTGGCATAGCTAATTGCTTGGATAGCATGATACCCCCGAAGCCGTCTCTCCACCAGCCTACTCCAATGAACAACGTACCCCCTCTCCTGAAGCTACATTCACTCCCGATACGCGACGCCAAACCGAGAAACGTGAAGTCGAAGAGCCCATCCACGAAAAGGCCGCTTCTGCCATTTCTAACGTCGCCACCTCCGTCGCTGCTGCTGCCCCATTATCATACGACGAGCTAAAGACGAAGTTAGCAGAAGCCCAAGCTACCATTGCATCCTATACGCAAGAAGGCGGACTCCGAATGAGAAAGGCAGCGGGGGCCCGAACCAACAGTGTCCACAATCTTGCTACTCCAGTACAATCTGCGCCCTCAGGCGTCTCACTGCAAATCGTAGCAGCACTATGCTTAATCAGCTTCCTGCTTGCATACCTATTTTTCTAAACACCCTTGGTCTTTATTCTGCGGGATTGGAAAACATAGATGAGAGCTTTAGCCTGCTCGTTTACACTTAGCGACTCGGGGGCTTGCACACACGGCTGAATTACATACGGCATAATCTTTTTTCTGCTCTTGGGCCTGGTCGATATCAATACCTGAGAACTTGGGGATGAGGATGGGGATGGGGATTGATGCAATGGCATAGCGCTTTTCTATTGGACGATGCGGTGCGATGGAAGGTGGATGACCGAGGTGCAAACTCATGATACGATGGACGAAGATTTTCTAGCACACACTTGTAACTGTATTCTATTGCACCTCTATGGTCAGCTATTTTCCCCTGCTTCTTTCTTTTTCTTAATCGTGTGTTGGGTGGCAGACTAGCGAAGTGGCGGTTTTGGCATGAAATAGCGGTGGAGAGGAGGTTGTGCATGAGATGAATGAAATGTGGCAATGAGGGATTCGATCCCACAGCACTTTCGTACGACTTCCAAGCTGTATTTGTAAATGCGGAATGGGTTTGGAGAGGGTGAGTTGTGATTGCGGTGTTGAGCTGGGTTTCGCTGTAATAGTTTGAACATCGACTGACTGTCTTACACGTGCATGCGCCTACAGAAAACACTAAGTCGGTAGGTATGAGAACAGCGCAGAATTAAAACGCCAGTGTTGTTCTTCATAGCAATCTATCTCACCTTAATTAACCAACCAACGCCAGCAATGCTTTTACCCCCTCGATTGACCTGCCGTTCCACGGTTTCGTCTATATATACTCGAGGTATGACACACTTCTGAAGAACCAACCGGTCATCCAGGACCATTTCTCGGTAGGACAAAGTCAAAACCACCCCTCGAGTAGCCACACCAGAACAAGAAAACATCAGGACATCTTTTTTCAATCAAGCCTCCATCTCCTGCATCGTCCACCCACCCACCTTCCTTCCCCCTTCCTTCCGCTTAACCCGGCAAGTGATACCCACGTTCTTGTCCCAGATGAACTGCCATATAACAGCCACCCAGCTCTTATGATACGGTAGATCATCATAGAATTCATGTGCTATCTTGTTCAACGCAAACAACCTGCTCCACGGCACCGCGGGGAAATCATGATGCTCGTTATGCAGCCCAACATTGTAGGTGAAGAAATTCAGAACCCCGTAATAGGAAAACGTCTCCGGGATAGGCGTATTGGTCAACGGATCCCTCGCCGAGGCAGGCGGCTTGGTAAAGATGTAGTGTTCAGCAATGAAGTGTCCCGCCAGCGGATGGAGCGAGCCGGCCAGGAAGGAAGAGAGGATGAGGTAGTATAGGGAGTTGAGGGTGCAGGTCTTGACCAGGATCACGTCGAAGAGGACTTGCACGGCGATGTTGATGAAGTGCACGGAGGTGAAGGGGACCTTGTAGACGAACATGGGACGCACGGCGTAGAAGAGGATTTGGAAGGTGCAGAAGAAGGACTTGCCGAGGAGGGAGTCAAGGAAGATGGCTTCGAGGCTGGTGGGGAGGTCGGTGTCGAGGCCATCGACGCCGAGGGATTTGTGGTGGGTAAGGTGGTAGGGCTATTTTGATCTGGTTAGTATGCATTCCTTCCCATTCCCTTTTCTGTTCCTCCAATTGCTTGGGGGAAAGTGAAAACAACATACGCGGAACGAAGCGCTATACGGGATCCCAATTGGCAGATTCGCAAACATGGCAATGGCTCGGTTGAGCTTGGCCGACCGGAAGGCAAGGTTGTGACTTATCTCGTGGATGGCGAGGAAGAGGTTCTGGTTTGCGGTTGCGCCGATGATGTAGGCCGTGAGGAAGAAGGGCCACGAGAAGAAGGGCGTGTTTTGGAGGAGGTAGCCGCAGAGGACTTGGAGGGAGACGACGCCGAAGACGATGTACTTTGTCAAGGGTTCGGGGCCGCATAGCTTGGTGACCTGGTCTAATTGTCAATTGGTGTTTGGTGTTTGGAGAAGCTGGAGTAGAGGGCTGATTACCTCTGGATGTGCCTTGATGATAGCCATCCGTCTTGTGCGATGCGGTTCATCCGTATGGGTCCAGTAGAAATCATGTTCCTTGGCCTCTAATCGCGGGGCAATACCATTGTCTTTGGCTTCTGGAGAGACTCGTAATCGAGCATTGCTCTTATTAGAGGTCGTTACGGTGGAAGTTGAAGCTGCCATGGTAGCGATTGATGGTCCCGGACTCCAGGAATGAAGTTGTGGAAGGACTGGAGTTTGTAATGATGTTGCGTACGCTCATTCATGGTGGGCTTGGTACAGCATTTTGTGAGCGGGACCGGGAGGTGGCTACCCGGGTGGCTCACGGCCGACCAATTATTGCCTGATATTTCGGAACGGGGTCTCGCTTGATCTGATAAGATCTTATTCGGAGACCCCGTGGGTTGTTTACTTCACCCGCACACATATGTTATTTATATCTTTTGGGAATTTCCCATTGTACTTTTACAACCAAAGTCACTTTTACAATCAAATGTCACTTTTACAATCAAATGTATGCTTTCGCCAATGCTAACAAATTGAATCCTCCTTTATTTAGTAATTGCCAAGAGTACTCGAACAAGTCAAGTAAGTCACATGGAGAAAAGTGGTGGGTTTAGAAAGAAGTGCTTTGTTATGAATCTATTTTCGTTCTCTCAGAGTATCAGAGGTACTTGAAAGTTTTAATATATACAAGAAATGATCTATCGTTTCTTCACATCAAACGATTCTTGTTTTTGCAGGCCTACCACTCGCATGTATCGTCGTCGTCATCAGCGGAGGAGGCGGCCAAAGGAGACGGCGTCGGGGATGGCTCAACGATTGTGGAGAACGTGGTGTGCCTATAGGAGGTTGACATTTTCCGAGCGGATGAACCAGTACCATGCAACCCGGAAGGAAGAGCCAAGTGAGACCGCGTAAGAGTTGGCTTGACGATCGTGGAGAATGTAGTGAGCGCATGAGAGGTTGATAGATTCCCACCGGATGAACCGCCACCGTACGACACGGAAGTGGATGTTACGACAGGAACACTAGTGACACCAAGAGCCGAGGAAGTGACTGTGGGGGAGGAGGCAGAAGTTGAGGTTCTGATACGAGTTGTGGATACCGAAGTTGGTATTGCCGACGTTGAGACTGGCGCCGGGACCGAGATAACAGCTGAGGAGGTTACTTTTCCGGTGGATGCTGCTCCACCATAGGATGCCGATGTAGGGCCAGTTGTAAATGGCGTTACAACCGGATGACTAGTACCCACGGCCCGTAGTTCACCCGCATCATCAGCAGAGCTTGTAGCAGTGGCAGAGCTTGCTACTGCAACAACAGAGGTCGAAATCAAAGCGGTTGACGAAGAAGCTGGCGCTGCAACACTCGAACTCAAACTGAGGCCGCTATCTCCAGTTCCGACACAGGCAAAACTCATCTGAGAAACGGGTGTAGCAGAGTCCTTTGGAGCACTCAAATCCCATGTCATATCAACATAAGGCCAACAAAGCTTATCTCCAATGAGCGTCATATCTCCACTGACAAAAACGCTTGTTGAGGAGAATACTGAACCGATCTTGGCTCCTGTGTTGTCAACAAACTGGAAGGAAGTGCCAGCATATGTACCCGTGCAGCCGAGAGGCACCGGCTGACAATCAGGGGAAGTAAGTGTTTCCCACGACACAAGTGACAGAGTGGAGTTAAGTGTTGCAACGTGAATATTCTGATGATCCTCCGTTGATGATTCAGTGATCCAGTTTACTTGTGTATCTCCCTCCGAAGCTCCAACAACTGAGCTAGCTTGTGCTCCCGTTAGAGTATCCTTCTTCGACATAGTAGCAATAGCCACGTTGTGGTTTAACCACCGAGGGCTGCATTGGGTATATGGAGAACCCATCCATGCATTCAATGTCAAATCGAGAGCACCTCTTGATTGCCAGGCAAAGATGTAGTTTGTGGTGTTTGGGAAAAGGGCGAGGTTACTATAAGAGCCAGACATGCCACCCACTACGCAGATTAGCTGTGTTCTCAAGTGTTAACAACTTGCAAGCTACTTACTCGGCTCTCCACTGACTCCATTGGTTGTATTTTCATTGGCGATTTTCACACCAGACATGTACTGAGTATCGGTATTCAACCAAATATCGCCTTGATCTTCGGCACACACGCTTGCAAATGGTGGTGCATCTGCTGCCTCAAGCCCAATACCAGTATTGTGAGAACAACCAAATGTGCTGCTATATTGGCTAGTTTGGAGACTTCCAGTATCATCCACATATTGGATCGAGTCCCCGAAATGACCAGCCGCTTCACCTGTATAAGCTATTCAAAAATTAGCACTACCTCCCTTTGAGATGGAAACAGACATACCAGTAACAACAAAATAAGCGGCATAAAGACCGCTCGCTTCCGAATATACCAAGTCCCCATTGGCGTCTGGCGTAGCAGTCAACCCATCAGAAGCATGGACACCCGGTCCATTCAACATTGTCGTCCACGCCTCCACCCCGTTCTTGTACCTAATCAACCTGACAATCGGTTCGTTCCCTGTCGGTAAGTCCACTGTCCCCGTTGCATTAACCGTAGCCATAAGCGCGAATCCATCATTTTGCGCTACCAAACCAGCTGCTTCATATCCCGTAATCTCCACTGCAGTCCCTACCGCCGCAAAGGTAGTCGTATCAACCTGCTGCACAACCACTGTGCTATAACTTGAATCTAGGTACGCAATATACGCCGACTTCCCGTCTGGAGAAACGGAGAAGGGGGTGCGCCGATGGTGGGGGAGACCGGTCCAGTAGGCGGCTTTGATAGGGTCAAAGGTTTTGTCTAAGACGAGGGAGTTTGGGAAGGAGGAAATGGGGTCCGATGCTAGAACGGAGGCGGAGAGGGCACAGCCCAGGAAAGAGAGAAGAGAAGCACGCATTTTTGTAAAGTAAAGAACGGCTGGAGCAAAATATGCCCTGAATGAAAGAAAGTGCTTCAATGACGAAGATAGGTCAAGAGGAAGGAAATATTGAAACAAGTTTACCACAAGGGAAGAGAAGATACTTAAGGGAGACATCATGTCAATTAATCTGTTCCGAAACGATATGAAGGTGGGAGAAATCCTCCGCGGGGAACGAATCATCCCACGAACAAGAGAGTTGGGGGCCTTAAATGAGACAGGGTGCCAGAGGGGAACCGGGTTAGCACTTGTTTTGGATCTTCGAAACTTTATGTCAGAAGTTTATTTGAGGCTGAAACATTGTACCGGTGGGGGATCATGGGATGTTCACATGGGACCCTGGGATCTCCTCAATTTAGAGGAGGCGAAGCGAGAGAACCCCTGAACTTCGCCGCTCTGGATCTCACAACTTCCTCGTACAAAGCTTTGATGTTCTTGCAATTCGAGTAGCGTTTGCTTATACTCATTCAACTGTGCGATCAAAATACCAGTTTCAATCCCGCTGTTGGGAAGCACTTGATTGGACTTCTATACATGAAGGAATACGCTGCAGGCACACTTTCCTTCTTTTTCAAGAATCAAAATACTGGTAATTCACTTGGTTATTATTGTAAACTACCACTTCCTTGTCCCCAAAAAGGTGAAGAGAAAAATCATATGGTTTAAAAAAACAGTATATAAATCATAGATCTTGTACAACTATCTCTCAAGGTCAAAGTATCGGACATTGCTCCAGTGCACTAAGCGAAGTGAAGTTCCCATATCGCGATGCTATTGTAAAATGTCTACTTGGCTACTTCACGTCAAGGGTCCTCTAAAGAAAGATGGGTTTGAGAATATTTCAAAAGTTTTCTGGTTCCCAGATATCAAACAGGACTTTGGAAATAAGTGATAATAAAGAATTTTTCAATAGCAAAAATAAAACCAAAGCCGAAGATCAGGGCAGAATGTAACATTACAAATGGACTTCTCTACGAAAATACTTTCTATAAGAATAATCTGTCTTATGCGAATTTTGCTATGGTTTTGGATCTTTTATCTAGAGAAAAACAAATTCGTTTGAGGCAAGAAACTTGATTATTTAGTAAATAAGCACTTTAGCAAATCGGGAAATAAAGGTGACTGTGTTAGTTGACCAAAGCTTAAAAAGAAAACCTTAGCTTATTAACGGCTTATACACTATCCTAGAGCCAACGATGTGATTGCAAAAAAGAAAGAGATAGGGGGGGGGGGGAGAAGATTCAAGGTCAAAGTTCAGGTGAATACGCATAGCAAACTTACCGAGCCGAGCGGGATATAAAAAGGGAAGAAATACGAGTTTTCAAACCCAAGGACGAGATAGACGCTAGGCAGTAAGACAGTATGAAACTGGAGCGTTGAATAGATTTCTTTAGGACGAGCACTGTTGTAGTGATAGCTGGATTTGAGAATCGAGTTGGTGCGTTTAAGGGCGTGTGATAGTCATCTGTACATAACCCTATTCTCTTTCGCTTCGATTTTAATGAAGTGAAGAGGGATTATGTATCGATCGACAGATGAATTACACAGCAGCGAATATGGAATCGACAATAATACTCTCTGAGAATTCGACAATGAAAGCGTGGGGTGTTATATTGTATATCTATAAAGCATATAGCAACTAGAGTCAAAATTTAAGATGCTAGCTGATTATCCATACGGGCATAAGATACCACAGGATTGCAAAGGACTAGGCTGTATACCCTGTTCTCACGTCTAGAATGCTCTGCACGCATCTCATGATCATCTCTGTCGAGAGAAAAGATTCCGAGGAGATACGAAGATTATATAGCATTTTAATCTCCGTGAAACGGGTGAATAGTGAATACACTCCCGATGGACCAGGTAAAGGGGAATGCAAAGACAAAACAACACATACACTACACCTTCGCAACAACAAAGACCCACCACACAAATGCAAGAGCAAGAGCAAAAGCAAGAAGACGAGTCTAAACCCCCACACGAATCTCTTCTCAAATCTTACTTATATACTCTATTCAAACCCGCCCCCACATTTTTATACTCCAAACGCCATCATGTCCGAGCCTCCCAACCAGCCTCTTAATCCCTCTTCATCTTCGCTAGAAGATTCAACGCGCTCCCCGCAAGGATGAACCCACACTGATCTTCGCTCAGCGTGTGCTTCGTCTTGATAACCATCTCAGTCCCATCCCTCTTTTTCACTAATAATTTAACCTCCCCCTTCCCTCCACTCTTCAACACGTCATATAACCCCACCGTCTCCACCTCATCACACGCCTCAATCTTCCCATAATCCCCCCCTTCCGCAAAGGTCAACGGCACCACCCCCTGCTTCTTCAGATTTGTCTCGTGGATCCGGGCAAAGCTCTTTGCAAGAATAACCCTCCCGCCTAGATACCTCGGCTGCAATGCTGCATGCTCCCTAGCTGATCCCTCACCATAATTGTCCTCTGCAACTACTAGCCACGTGATTCCTTGATCTTTCCATTTTTGCGCTAGCTCTGGGATGCCAGAAGTAGAACCGTCAAAATCGTACGCGACGTTGACTTCACCTGTGGCGGCGTTGACGGCACCGATGAGAGTGTTGGCCGAGATATTAGGGAGATGGCCTTTGTATTTGAGCCAGGGTCCGGCGGCGGAGATGGTGTCGGTTGTGCACTTTCCAGTTACCTTGTAGAGAACCTTGAGGCCTTTGAGATCACCTTTCGGGAACGGCTCGAAGGGTTCCAGGAGGGCGAGACGGTCGGAGGTGGGGGAGACAACGACTTGGGTTTCTGGGGAGGGTGCTGCGGATATTGGGAGGAATTCAGGGTTGCCAATTTCGAAGCCTGACGCTGGGAGTTCGGAGCCTGAAGGTGGGGAGAAACGGAATGGCTCTCCGGAGGGCGTGGTGAGGGTATCAGTTAGAGGATTGAAGCTTGTGCTACCTGCGTATGACATGGCCGTCACAACTTCAGGGGAGGCGAGGAAGTTCATGGTTTCCGGGTTGCCGTCATTACGGCTTCGGAAATTTCGGTTGTATGATGTAAAGATAGCATTGCTATCGCCTTTATGAACATCGTCTGTACGCTTCCACTGTCCAATGCACGGCTAATCCATAAACAATTAGTTAATATGCACAAAAACAGCTTTAACTCCGGAGGAAATATAATAAAACATACCCCACAAGCATTTGCCAAGACGACGCCACCAGCATCTCTGAAGGTCGATAATGTTGAATCTCTTTCAAGTGTGGCACGGATTTGCTCACTTCCAGGGGTGACGAAAAAATTAACCGCTGGCTTGAGGCCTGCCGCTGAAGCTTGCTTGACTAAATCCTCGGCTCGGGTCATATCTTCGTAAGAGCTATTCGTACAGCTACCAATTAGTCCTGCTGAAACCGTTTTGGGCCAGTTATTCGACTCGACTGCTTTGGCAAAGCCCGATATTGGGGTGGAGAGATCTGGTGTAAATGGCCCATTGATATGGGGCTCTATTGTAGAAAGGTCGATTGTGATAAGTTCATCGTATTTAGCATCTTCATCCGCCTTCAACAGATTGTGAAGAGATGGTGATGCAGCAATAGTTTGGGCTTGTAAAGCGATCTCTGATCGATGTGTTGACTCTAGATATGGAACATGTCGTGCAGAGAAAGGGAAAAGAGACGTTGTAGCTCCAACTTCAGCTCCCATATTGCACATTGTCGCCATTCCAGTACAACTCAAGGAATCTACACCAGGCCCGTGATACTCTATGATAAACCCAGTACCACCACGAACCGTCAGTCTTCCAGCGAGAGCAAGAATCACATCCTTGGGTGTTGCCCAACCACTGAGTTCTCCCTCTAGCCTGACACCTAGAATTCTTGGAGCCTTCAACTCCCAAGGAGCATCAACAAGAGCATCCACGGCATCAGCGCCACCAACTCCAATAGCGATAGCTCCTAAACCACCAGCATTTGGTGTATGACTATCCGTGCCGAGCATCATCAAGCCTGGTGCAGCATAATTCTCCAACACCGTCTGATGGATGATTCCAGCTCCAGGGGGCCAAAACTCTATCCCATATTTCTTCCCCGCGGACTCCAAGAAATCGAATACCTCCTTGTTGCCCTTGATCGAGGCTGGAAGGTCAACATCTGCGCCCCTCTGTCCAACAATCATATGATCGCAATGTATACTAGCAGGAACTGCAGTCGAGGGTAGGTTGCAGGTCATGAATTGTAGTAGTGCCATCTGTGCCGATGCATCCTGCATAGCCACCCGGTCCGGCTTGAGCTTGAGGTTGGCATTTCCTCGAATGTTGAGCCCATTGTCTGTATGCGCAAGTAATGACTCCTCCGGGTTATCTAGATGCGAGTAAAGAATTTTCTCAGCGAGTGTAAGCGCCCTCGAGGCTCCTAATACATGGCGCACTTCGTGGAGCCTCTTAAGAAGTTTTGGGTATGGAGGAGTCCGCGATTGTATGTCGGGCTGGTAGGAGGAGGTGGACTTGGTAATTGTTGCAAGATTTCGAGCGCATCGCGGTCTTAGGAGAGCTGCTGTAGCGGAGCTCTATCGCCAGGTCAATTGAGAGCATTAAGATGGTAAGGGAAAATGTTACCCTTAGAGCAGACCTGCTACTGTTAAATAGCCCAGCCCTCATGATTTCTGGTCTGTAAATAGAAGGGATAAGACGAAGCCCAAAATAAATTTTGGGCCAGAGATTGAGCTTCAAGGGCGATGTCGGCCACCCTACCTTGCACCATGTGTAATTGTGAATGGAATGCAGCTGGTTGGCTGCTAACCGAGAAAAGCATGACAGCATCGTTAGCGCCTTTCAAAGGTCCAACCTCATGCGATCGGAATCACGACTTTCTCTTCCCGATCATCAAGGAAAATTGGCAGGTCCAGTCATGTTCACAGGGCATCTCATTAGTAAAGAGCTGTAGACTGTGAACCTGGAATCATCTTGTGCTGACCTTCAATGGGGCACTGGCAAGTCTGGCAGAAAATGTTATGCCTTTCCTTCAAAGCGAACTGTCTCAAGGTCAAGCGTCACTTGAAGTTAAGTTTCACTGAAAGAAAGATAGTGAAATGTTCCTATTATTTTCCCAAACCCCTTGGTGGGATGGCACTATAGTTCCAAGGTGGTTTTATAGATTATGTCTCTATGGGTAGACGGAAGGCTAGATTGACCTGGTATATTTTCTAAACAAGTCAATTCATCAACTTTCAAAATAGCATCTGGCTTGAAAGCATAATGCTTCTGTTTTCCTTCAACTGGACTTTCGTCTTTTCTTCAAAGAGATTTCGATGTTATGTTTAACGGGTATGGCATTTAATATATCTCGCTAAAGCAAGAACACACGTTGCTTATTTAAGAATTACTATTGTTTCAATTTCCTCTTAGTGGTTATGTAGTTTATGATTCAATGCAGCTACTCTAGGGCTGAAAAGGTACTTTCTTCCCTTCCCCTTCCCTTTCCCCTTCCACTTCTCCTTGTCTTAGACTCTCAGTAGAGCATTACCGCCTTTTGGTCCAGTCCTTTTGCATACCTTATGAGCTATTAATTTCTATATTATGGACACCTTGTTCCCGAGCCCCACCAAAAGTAGCTTTACGATTCTATCTCTTATGTAGTTCCTTTTCTCTACTGGAAAGAGATGCTCTTGGTTCGATCTTGATCAAATCTGCATCTGATATTTCTTGCCCACGAGAATCTATCCTTTAGCTCTCACAATCATACCATGGAAATAGTTGCCTCGTGGTCTTTGGATCCGCCTCCTCTGTATTCTAACTCGTCCCTTTGTCTCGCTGTTGTTGACACTATCTCGCTATGCCATTCCTTCATATCATTATGAGTCTTGTAGAATCGCCGGTGTTGAGTTTGGTCGGGGTGGGGGACGGGTATCCAGCAGGGAAGGAACGAAAACCGCACCTTCCACATTTGACGGGCCAGCCAAACTTGGCATCCTCTGCAACTGACTGGTTGTCCTCGAAACCGAATTCCCGAAACATTCTTGATCTGATTGATTCTTCAATCTACACTTCTCGTCTCATTGCGTAAAGCCTCAAGTTGCGGACGGCATTCTGCAGCAGGAGAGCTCCACGTGCTCTCTTGCTCTCTCGTTCACTTGACACCCTGAGCGTGGCTAATCAGTTTCCAAGCCCAGTCACTTTTTCGGCTGCCTCTCCATAGACTCGCATCTTTCCGACAGCAGCACAATAACGTCAATACTCCTCATACATTCACGCACCGAACGTGAACAATCATTCCCCAGGCTGCTGTTGTCTTGTCGAACTCGGCGGCTCAAGTTGCTCGTGCTAAACAAGGTTCGTCATCTTCTTCGTTCGTCCCTTTTGCGCCCGGTCTCGATTCCCGATTACCTTTCCTCTTCTTCCTTACAGAGTCTGCGACTATCTTCATTCAATATCACCACACATCCTCCTTTGCCTTCTCGCACAACAAGACGACCCTCGTCGGTCTCTATCTGGGAGCTCATATTTCACTCTCATCGGCTGCTATACTTGTAAAGCCGTAATTCACTGGTAATCATACCGCGATTGCGGAACTGTATTAACGGGCCTTATACAGGGCAGCTTGAAGGCTGGTCTGACGCATCAGAGGTTCTTCCTATTCATACCACAACCACTCGTGTTGCATACCTCGACGTTAGCATAACATGGAGGGCGACGGAGGCCCTGTAGGCCCTCCGCCGGGTCAGGAGCAAGTGTCGTTTGTTTATCTTGCCATGATGGTAAGTTGAAAATCCCTCCAGATATGGGATTATACTAAGGCATCAAATAGGAAGAGCTCGGCCTACAACGAAAAGATACATTGCCATTGTCAGATCGAGGCGCCGTTCCAGAGGGAAAGCCGACCTCGAAACCTGACCGGAAGAAAAACTCGGCGAACCCCTGGCAGAGTGAGTTATATTCTTTGATTATATGAGAGAAGCATACTGACTCGATGGAGATTTCAAGCCAGACGATATAGATCCCGCCGAGGAGCTTCTTGATTCGTTTGAGGATGGACTACTAGCCCGACACAGAAGAGAAGCAGCCCTTGCCAATGGAAGCGAACACAAGCACACTGCACGAGGTGGGCAAGCTCTTAGCAGAGGTCGAGGGGGAACCGCCAGCAGAGGTGGTCATTCTTTTGCCTCTGGTCGTGGCGGGTTCAATTCTAATGGAAGAGGACATGATCAAATGGGCAACTCTCCTAGCAGAGGGGGAGGCCACATGGGGCGAGGCGAAGCATACATGGGAAGGCACCGTGATGTATTCAGGTATATTATTATTCTGGAAAAGGGAAAGCCCAGCTGACAATAGACTCTATAGTGAGGACAGCTCCTTTATGAATCTTGCGCTACCACCCAACCCCGCTTCTTTCCACCAAGGACGCCGTGGTGTTAATCACAGTTCACAAATCCAGGCTACCATTAGCCGTCTTCGCGGTCAGGGTTTGCCTACGAAGCAGCATCAGCCCGCGGAGACTCCATCTAAACAAAGCAACACATCAACTGCAAGACCTCAGAGAGCTGTCGGGCCAACTCCCCGTCCAGTAAGCCAACTCGCCTCTCCTGCAGACTTTTTCAGTCATGTGGGTGGTTTCAACAAGCCATCAAAGCCAGAGCCAGGAAGCGTATCTAAGGATATATCATTCCAGAACGCTGCTAGTGTCAATTCTACTATACAACCGAGTACTTCTAATGCGGTTATTCAGTCTCCTCTGCATATTGCCACAAACATGGATGACTATTTAAAACCTCCCGGACAATCCGGAGTAGGTTTTCCATCTTTGGAACTACCGGCTGCAAGTCGACCATCCACTGTGGCCGAACCTGTCAAAGTTCTTCCTTCTCATATGGCCCATTTGTCACCTCGCCCAGTTTCTCAGCCAGATCTCCAACCCACCCTTCAACCAAATTCAGAGGTCTCCACGAGCGCGGGAGTCCCTTGGGTTCAGATTTCACCGGATATTAGACAAGACCTAATTTCACCCAAAGAGGAAGTAGGTCTAGCAAGCTCGAAATGGGCAACTCACGAGAAATCTTCGACTCTAGAGCATGCAGATTTTGCATCTGGCCCTCCTCGTGTGATCAAAGAACATGATGTGAAGGTCCATAGAGGTAGAAGCGTTGCCAGAACAGCAAAGGCACGGTTATTCAAATTCGATCATTCCGACTACCTTACCCTTCAAGTGGTTGTTGACAGCTCGAATTGGATAAACGAACATGTTACTGAAAAAGCCACATGGATTCGCGACGGGAGCATGATCACCTTCCAAGCAAGAAGCAGCAACAACACAGCCGAGTTTCCTATCTTCAAAATCTGGTTTCAGGTGTCCTTCTTGGCAGCAGGTTTCGAAAACTGTGTTGCGGAGACATTTAAGAGCAGTCCGCTTACAGATCGCAAAGATGGCTCTACGCGTTCACTTCCTGCAGACGGCAACGGAGAACAAATCCAGTCTGAGGCATCGATCTCTCAAGGAGCATATCTTTCGCGCAAGCCTCAACCCACTTTTTCCATTTTATCGTCTTCGGAGATCGTTCGTCCGCTGCAAGATTCAGTCAACCCAACGATGTCTGAGTTTCTGCTTGAAGACCAGCCAGTCCTTGACGAGCTTGTCAAATTTGATGATAGATCGCGAACGCAAGGTGCTGGCTATTACAACCCCAACACAAGACTCAGCAGCCAATATTTCACCGACATGGCAGAGATTGGTGGCGTAGCTCCTCTAATTGATTTTAGCGAAGAAGATGCTGTGAGTTCAGAAGTTCCCAAACTTCCTGCTAAATACATGGACCTCATCGAGTCTGAGGACAAATGGCTCCTTGAAGCATGCCTTCTATATTTTGACCAAGAATCGCAAGGGTCGTTCTTAGATCAGATTTCTGCCCTGATCATGAGTTTTGGAGGCCTTGCGATTGCCACGTTAAGTAATGAGGAGTTTCTTTTGTCCCCGTTTGTCTTCCGTGCTACTACTCGTCTTATGAGTGTTTATCTGACCAGTTCGGAATCCTTTGGAAAATTACCCGACTTTGTTATTACGGCTGTGGTGATAGACAAGAGTAAGAAACTGCTCAAGCTAGTTGTTGGGTCGAAGTTTCGTGGTGATTCCCCAGGGATGACTCTGAAGCATGGGAGTATGGAGGCGGCTCTTGTTGACTCCAAACTTAATAATACGCCTACAAATTCTCAGGACCAGGATGTCTCGCAAGCGACCGATCAGTCGGCTGACCATGCTCAATACGGTCTTCAAGGTAGCATCTATGCTACGTCAGGCTATTCAAATATCGGGTACGATGTATCCACAGCAAAGGAAGCAAACGGCATCAAGTCAGGGCCCGCCACAGGTTCCCGCATTACCTACTCGATTGATAGACTTCTTTCCCTCCGTCAAGATGCGTCCGAGTTTAACCGTGAGTGTCTTTCGCTAGACGTTGCGCACCTTGCTCGTCCAGCCCCTCTTGGTAAAGCCAATCATCAACGTATGCCATCGATGGTTAGTTGCCAAGCATGTGCTAAAGTTGCTCCTAATGCGTCAATTGGTAGCTCCCAAATTTCAACACCAATCAATAGTTCAATTTTGATCAAGAGCGAAGCCGAACAAAGCAAGGAGATCTATCCCCCGTTACAGAGTGTATCCTACATATCGCCCATTGATGGAATTGTTACGTTAGACCCGGAGCGGGATGCAGCGAAGACTGTTCAACCAGAACTATCCACTCCGGCACAACTCTCGGAGACTCTCAATCCATTTAATTCTAAGGGTCAAGATGTTGTCGGGCTCAAATCATCTATGAACTCTCAGGCCCCAGCCATCAAGAGCAATGGAGAGGGGTCGAAAGATATCAAATCCAAGTCTTCCCTGGATTTAGGAAACCATCACACTAATATGACTAACAGAGCCCAATGGGTTACTGGGGGTAGGGGGCATCTTCCTACAAACTTAGATTGTGACAGACTTGCCAAATCTCTTCGAGATCTTGACTTGAGAGACAACTCCTATGGACAGCAACGTTTGTCGGAGAACTCAAACCCCCAAACTGGAGGCGTTGAGCAGCCTTCTATGAGCTCTCCCAGGAAAGTAAGAGGCCCAGCAACTTACGACGCATTCTTGGACAGCATCAAAGATCACATCACCAAACCAGCCATCACTACTCACTCGAAGCTGAAGGTTACCGTAACACAAACTCCGCCCCGTCTCCAACCCGTCGGGCGGCAATGCCATCCTGATACCGCTGGTCCAGGTGATGAGGACTCTTCAGAGTTGATTGATTTCTTGGAGCCTAAGTTAGCAGACGAGGAACATCAAAGTACAAGCATTCCGGAATCAATGGTGGTGAAAAATACCCCCAATGTGTCAAAAGTAGCAGGGAAGTCATCTGGAGTTTCCGAGGACAATACACCAAAGGTGCCAGAAGAATCGGGCCTCAACTTCTCAGTTCTAGCAGCTTCTGGTAGCTGCCCATCGATCCCGGTGTTGGCTGTTTCCCAAAAGGTGGTTAATCCTGCTGCAGGCGATGTCAACTCTCCCACACCTGACCAAGCAGCTACATCTACACCTCCCGCGCAATTTTTAGAGAAGCTCAACAACAAGAATCTCAAGGGTACGCCAGGTTTGTCTGCTTCCATGTGGTCAGGCGTAAGTACGACTCCTGCTCGGTTTCCCCCACGACCTAGGCAGCTCCCCCCTTCGTTCTCACCTCCGCGCCCATCTCTAAAATACGCCAATTCTGAAAATCATATGCCGCAGAACCTAAGCGCGGTTATTTTGCCATCTCATATGTATAGTGAGACATCAATGAACACCATGAAGCAATACAAGAACACTGGCTTCGCCTCTCCTATGCCTTCCCTAGCCACTGTTTTAGTTCCAGGCCCCGATGGTCAACTGGTTTCTGTGACGGGAGTGAAAGTTGATACAGAAAGTGTCTCTCATTCGTGGGCTTCTCCTGCACTTACGCCCTTGGCATCTCCTCCATTGGCTCCCATTCACAATCTGCCATATGGATTCAATCGACACAAATCCAACGATTCCTCTACATTTGGATCTGACATGCTCTACGCGGCCAACTCTACTGCCAGAACACCACTGAAAGGCGCAGCTCCGGCATCACCGGTCCGCGATGGCGAGGATCCAAAGCGTGTTGAAGAAAAGGTGCGGTCAAGATTGCGCAATAGTCTTGCTGGGAGAGAAGATCCCTTTTCCGAGTGGCGTTGATAACTTGGTGTTGGGCAACGAGTATCTACTCTTGATTCTGTTTCTGTGATTTTGATTTTGCTTTAGCCCAACTGCGGATTTCCGAGCAGATTTCCGAGAAGATTATACCTATTCTTTGAGGAGATTTGGAATGTGAGTGAGATCCAGTAGATGGTGACATGAAGACAGGATGGGATTTCATAAAAGCGAGACCAAAATTGACACAAGGGGCTGGGTGGTGGCAGGGCTTTGACTTTGCTATTAGCTGTACGTAGTTTAGACTAGGTACTCATAATCACCTTGTGTATATCTGAGGTATTTTATGTGAGACTGTGTTTTATTAATTTCCCCTGTTTACTTAGGCTTGATCAGGTCCACCGAAGGGGGAAAGCTTAGTGGTCAGTGTATGTGAAGCCCAGTTTTATATTCGGTAATAATCGTGCGGTGGTAGGGCATAAAAGTGAGTTCGGAGGGGCTAGAGGCTATTGTACTCAAGGAAAAATTGATCAGCGTTGGATGAAGGGAATTAATTAGTGGCGAAATGAGACTGGGTAGTATAAATACTTCCTCTGCATCTTGTCTTTAAGGGCAAAAAAGTGTACCATGTCACGAGTGTATTCACCTAGATGTCATACTGCTTTTTGGTTCAGATGGGTGGAAGTGAGGGTTTGGTTGTGTGTGGTACTTGTGTGGGTTGAATCGAGGGTTATTTGGGTGTAAGTCAGGGAGGGAGGGTACGGTGCCTCGGGGGAGGGGGTTGGGGGTTGATGGTGGTGATGGTGGGAGTGGAGTTGACAATGGCGATTCAACTACTATCATTTTCTTCTCTCTGTGCGAGCGTAATATATCATTGTGAATTTGTGGGAAGGTGAATGTAAAAGAGGTTATATAGATTAAAATTTTAAATGGTTCATGTTGGACGTGATTGGATGGGATAGAAATCCAAGAGGGAGATAATTGACTTGTCAGAGCGACGTGGCTTTCCCCCCTTGAGCGCTCGTGAGCCTTTGGGATCCATAAAGGTCTTGCTGTGGGTAGTATAGAATTAGTAGGGGAGGTATTTATAGTCTGGAGAATTTGCTTAACCGAAGTAAGGAGGAAGGAGTATTTGCCTTTTGTAACGAGAATTAGATAATACATGCATGCATGTATGTATACTTGGGTTAGTATCGGGAGTGTTGCCAGGAGAGAAATGTCATCTAGTTGAAAAGCGAAGTGACTTGGATCAAGGTGGGTGAAGAGAAGGGTTTTCCTAGGGGGTAGATGTATAAATAGCCTGGTTAGAGCTAGGGTTGAGATCTAAACTAGACGGCTTTGGATGTTTCCTGTTATCAACATAGATAAATTTTGCTGCGAGTTTCACATTAACCTGTACTTGTGTTTGTATAGGTAGCTTCGAGAAAGGAGGTTGTGATTGATTCTTGAAACGGAAACCTCTATCGCTGCTACGTAAATATGTTTTGTAAAAGGCGGAGATTTGGGTTTTATTGTCAAGTGTGTTTTTGGTGTCAAGTTTTTGTCCTTCTGTTTTAAGCTTGGTGTTCAAGTTTCCTTTTTAAGGAGGAAGGTAGAGGGATAAAATGTGGGGGTTAGGAAAGATGTTGAGAAGGGTATATTATATTACTGTATTAAAGAATCACAACATTTGATAAGTGAGTGCCAGACTCTTGCAATATTTCCTGATCAAAATTTAATTCGTTTGAGGTAATACACCATGAGCGACCCCGCTATTAAAGCTTGTAGGAGAGTCTCGAACATATAATACTAGATCAAAAGGCAGTGGAGCCCTCTTTTGTATCCTTTATCGCATGCTGCCCCTCATTGTTCATATTATATTCGTAGTATGAGGGCTCGATTAGGAACGTTCATCTCAAACGATGCATACACCTTAACACGAGTCCTAATCCTCCCAAAAATCGACCAGAATCGTCATGTCTCCTTCTCTACTTCTACACCATCCCGCATGAGATGGGTTTCTTCGACCGCAGCATCATTCCTCCCGAACACTAGCTCCAGAATGGCGATGAGCTGCGTGGAGACAATCACAACACCAGCTAATACAGCAAACAAGTAAAACGAGAACACGATACCCGCCAACGTTAGAAAACCCGCATACACCCAAAGTGGAGTCTCTTCATATGCTGGAAATGTCTCGAAGAATGCCCTCGCGAAGCGGAACGTAGTCTGTAAGACCCAGAGACCTTCGAGGAGTTGAAGAACTAGGATTGAGGCGTAGAGGGTGATGAAGATGATGCGAAGTAGAAGACTGGTGAGGTATGGCTGAATATAGGAGGTTAATTGTATGGGGAATTGAGTTTTGGTGATTATTTGCCTTGGTGACGAGGTGGAGGTAGGGCGAACGCTGATGAACCAGAACGTGAGGTGGAAATTGCGAGGAGCCAGAAGATAGACTTGGACGCGTGTTCCAGAACCTCTGGTTCTGTAGCTTGTTCTGCCATCTTGATAAGGCTGGGAGTGAATTTCTCTGGGCGCGAACTTATGGCAGCGAATACCGCATCGTAGTCGAGTGAGTACCAATTATGTGGGTACTCCCAGGCGCAGCGCTCATTTGAAAGTTGGTTAAATGAAATTTCTATACCAGGGAATGCATTATAGCCTAAATATTTTACATGTGAGGTCTGAAATGGTGGTCACGAGAGAAAAGCTGGACCTTTGAAGACAACGGTGATTATTGGTTTTTAAATGGTTATTCAATCTTAGAAACTAGCTAGTAGTAATTGGAGGTGCACTGACTATTAATGTATAGAGTTACTTTTTATATAATTTATACAAACCCTTGTCTCAATTAAAGGTTTATATCTATATCATATATTGGAGATCATTTCTGTGATGACCATTTGTCTAATGATAAAGTTAATTTCTCGCATTATTAACAAGCTAAGCCACCTTAAAAACTATATAATAAGAAGTGAAAACTCAAGTGGTGAAGGTAATAGACTTAGGACAGAGCGTATGCTAAAATACTTTAAACCTAACCATATTCATGTTTTTGAACTAATTCACTTTTTCAACATAAGTTATAGCTCGAATAAATGTATCCCAGCTGCACCCTCTACGTCAAGAAAAAAAGCCAGACAATTTCCATGACAGAAGGAAGGTCTCCTGGGATGCTAGAGTATTCAGTTGTAGGGTCCCACGCCCGAACGAAATGTGTGGAGGTTCCAAACAGGCTCTGTTTCTGACATTTGTTAACACCGTAAGACTTGTCATTGTCATTTGTGTCTTTTGCCACTAATCCCCCCTATACTGTCACTTTCTCCCTTTCTTAATACTACCTTAATCTCTAGGTCTTATTTCTACTGTTAGGGATACGCAATTTAAGACTACAAGCAGACGAGAAACAAATATCCCTCATAAAGATCAATCACAAAGGCACAGAAGGTCTCATCTTTCTAGTCCGGCCAATGTGGCATTATAGAGGCTCTAATATGATGCTTATTATTTCCAGTTGAAGAAGAAGAGACTTATATAGCACTTGAAATTTTAAGCAAATCTCGCTAAATTGTTTGTTTAGAAAAAGATAGTAAAAAGAAAGCCTTGGAACTACTCTACACCAAAATATTAGTCATACCACATGATAAGATAGTTATTCTATTAAAACCTGGTGGTTTTCAAGTAATAGAAATAGTGCCCAGCCTCTGCTTTAGGTCATTACATTTGGTTTGGTACGAACCGATTTGCCCACATTGGCGCTTATACCGTTTGTCATATTCCCACACACGATTATCTCTCTTCTCAGAAGAGAAGAAACCTGTTAAAACAATCAGGTACTATAATCTAAGAAGAAGAATTTACAAGTTTTAAGTCACAAAATACTCGAAGTATTCTATAAATTTGCCGTCGTCTTTATTTTCATTGTCAATTTACCCCGCCATATACCCCGCATTTCAACGTCTGCATGAGTTTTTTAAAATTTCTGAAATCAAAAGTTGAATTATTTTGCCATGGCTGAGATAAGGTGCTAAGGAACTGTAAAGGCACCATTTAGCCAAAGAAAAAAACCACTGTAGAGGTTTTAGGGACCCGGTGAAACTTCAATCTCTTCCGAGAGGCACCTTGGGGAGGTTATCTTTTTCCACCTCAAGAGAGCAGGTATTTATACTAGAACTGTATTGCACTGGAAGGATGAGCTTAGTTTAAGAGAAAGTTCTGGTCTCTCATAATGCCTCGGACCCTATAAAAGTGCCGCTCCTGTTGCTTAGAGAAGAGCAAAGGATAAAGAATGAAAACGGTTACTGGGACGGACAAGAGTAGCAGAAATGCATTACGCGAGTGTACTCATACGTCTTAGAAGAGGAAGACTTTCAAAGCCCACATATGTTCTCTCTCCTTTATTTCCATAAAAACCAGAAAGTAAATCCTAACGGAACACTTGTTTAGGTAAAAGCCAATGATTCTTACCGCCAACTTTATGTTCACTGTCAATTTTCTCATTATTCCTCGGCAAAATCCACTCTCGGCTAAGTCTAAACACTTCTTGATACAAATAGCTGGCACAGTCCCTTGAAGCTCTCCTACTTGATAGTTTGTGAAAGGGAAATAGAATGCAACGATCGCTTGAAAGAACATCGTCGAATTTTCCACGTGCATCTTTGTTTTACTCTATTTTTTATAGAACAGTAGCAGCTATTTATACTGAAATCGAAGATGGGAGTAAAGATCAGCGTGAAGGGTCTAGAGGATAGATAGGAGGAGAAACAAACCTAAGCACTTGGATTGAGAACAAAAAGAGGATGGAAAATTATAAATACCTCCTTGATCCTACTTGCGTCCAAACCACCGAAATCCATGCAATTGAGACCGGTTTCTATCTGCATATCGCATGCAGCGTCATGGTACATTCCACAAACCCTTCTTAAACCCTCTCTTCACTCTTATCCCCCAGAAACCAGAAACCAGAAACCAAACCCAACAAAGCGACTTCCCTCAGCATTTTGCCGTCATCTTTCTTTCGCTGTCATCTTCCCTACCAATCATCCATTTCTATCTCTTCCCCTTTTCACCCTCATCACTTTCCCCAACTAAAAGATTTAAAACCGAGAATTCCATTCTAACTAAAGTCTAAAGTGTCTCAGGCTCTAGAGCTTGTATAGTTGACATTGACATAGTCATGGTATAACACAGCCCATGAATAAGGATCTGAACCTATTGCCTTCATGATGCAGAACGAGAGTCTAGGATAGGGTATATTTATAGGAAAGGTTCGACAGAAAAAACTTCAATACCCTTCCTCTACAAGTATCACAAAAAATGAAAAGAGAAAAAAGAAGGGAGGAAGTGAATGTTAAGTTGAGACACTTGAACATTTGAAGTCCAGTTCTCACATTTTCACATTTCCAGGTCTGGGAGGTGAATAACAGGTTCAAAAATATTATAAATACTCATCTTACCCACCTCTAAATTCTTCTTACCAAACTACACTCTAATCCTTTTCCAAATCCAAAGACTCCGAACGAGTCGTTCTTGCCATTGTATGGTAGATTAGCTGCGATGTGATATGACATTTGAATCCCCAGACCCCGCCCCTTAAACAAAACTACGCATTGCTAATACCCTAGGATCTGTAGCTCATAGAGGAGACTTAAAGATTCACTAGCCTGAATTTAATAAAAATCTCACACACTTTAATAAAAACATATTAGAATGATGCGAGAACAGAACCCCGTGCTATACATTAGCCAATGCTAGGGAATTCAACCATCCGAAGAAACATTTTAAACCATGTTGTTACGACGGAAACGAACTAGCGAGAGGGTGAAATGAGTGTAAAAGTATGCGGTTATTGTCCTAGTCTCAATGAATGTCCCCGATTTTGGAAATTTCTATACATATCAGGAAGAGCTCTAGCTACCTGTGAATACCTCAAGGCTTCAGCTAGAATCATTCGTAATCCAGACCACTGAGGGCACTATCTACAACCAACACCTGCTATGAACGCATCATTAGTTATACAAGACATCACCTATCCTAATCATCTGCTCATATCCACTATACCACATCATTTTCAATACCGCGTCCCAATAACTGGATACTCCCGTGGCTTCCTCCGCCTCCTCCCCGGCTCTGGCTCCATCTCCCTCTCCCTCATAACCAATTCGCTCACCCCATCCTTATGGTACCTGATTCCTGGCACACAATTCCCTAATCCCTCAATCGCGAAAAGCTCTCCCATGCCCATCGTCAGCTCCCTCACCCCCTCATCGTCCCTTGTATCGCACCTTTGATGTATATCCCACCCCTTTTCAGCCCTCTCCTTCCTAACTTGTGTTGTCAAAAGCGTGCCAAAATTAGCTTTCCTCCCTCCCCTCGCCTCAATCTCCTTGATCTTCGCCTCCCTCTCTTCTTGGGAAAGTGGTGGCTTTGTCGTAGGCCAGGCGACCCGCGGATCAATATGGCCCCATCTCTGAGACTGCAATAATTCTTTCGTCGAAAGGAACTCCTCCTCATCATTATCCATGGCGTCCCGTTGCTTGGCAATCCAGTAGTCAAGAACGCCTGTATCATACAACTCGGTTTCCGGCTGGATTCCAATGAGGTCGGATATATCCGGGTTATTTGGTTCCTCTTGTGCAGGTCTTGGTAATACATCAGCCATTTCGACTTCAACGGAGATATGCCTTCCATTTTGAGGAGAACCAGAAGTAAAAGACATGAAGCTTCGAGCAACCGAGTGTGAAGGTGAGCTAGAAGAAGTAGACGTCTGAGACTTGAGCGGAGAATGAGGGATTTTGACTGCTAGATGATCAATAATACCAGACATTTTAGCATCCTGCATTTCTTCATCTGGCTTAGAAAGCTGCCTGCTTGAATCATCGGGAAGCTGAAGTCGAGGGGTATTATGCTCTGCTTCTGGAACTTCAGCCAGTGATGTAAAGCTCACAATTGAAGTCGGAACTTCAGGTTCTACAGAAACAACTTGTGAGTTGGCATCTGCATTCGCCCTTAGCTCTTGAGTGATCTGACTCCCAGGGCTATCATCTCTATCTTCGTGATCCCAGGCT
Source organism: Ascocoryne sarcoides NRRL 50072 (assembly GCA_000328965.1). Lineage (NCBI taxonomy): Eukaryota > Fungi > Ascomycota > Leotiomycetes > Helotiales > Gelatinodiscaceae > Ascocoryne > Ascocoryne sarcoides. Next base: position 3,524,024 of record KB205939.1, read on the forward strand.
TTTGCCAGAACGGGAGAAAGCTCAGCGTCAGGCGAGTTTCCCATTTGAGCAGTATCATGTTTGGTGGGAGAAGGAGATTCATTTTCCGAGTCGTCCACAGGAGGAGGGACCCTGAAAATAGGCATCGGTTCATCATTGAGTAGATCAGCTAGCCGAAGAGGAGCTCTGTGAGGTGGGGATATATAGTCAGGTGGAAGATTATTTTGTGTCATTTTCTGGAGCATGTTTTGCTTGCCATCATCTAAGGTAGTTGATGGAAATGCTGCTTTCTTTGTGGACATGTCCGTGGAAGAAATATGTAGTATAGCTTCATCAACGCTGCCTCCATGCTGAATTATCACATCTTTAGCCATCTGAGGTGATAATTGCGGGAATGCCATCCTCAATCTCATTAACTTGGCTGTGGACACTTGCTGATTCTCCTTATTCGGGGGCGTCAATGAACGGCTTGACCTATGATCTTCCGAGTTTTGACGGTTTGTACTCAAAGTTGGGCCCTTTTGTCGAGGTGGTCTTTCTGGTGCTGTGCTCTTGGAAGAAAATGATGCTGATGAGGTAGACGCTAAAGGTTTCTGGGTTCTTGTGTTTGCATAAACCCGTAGGCTAGGATCAACGCTTCCTGTCTTTCTTGCAACAAGAGGAGCACGCTTCCGCTTCAGACCTACGTTCTCCTTTAAGTACTGCTTGTCTTCTGGCGCCATCGTGTATAACTTGGTTTTGTGAATAAGCTTTGGCATTGGCCTGGCATAGGCATCGGTTGGTTTAACGGTGGAAGCATTCTTGTGCTTTTCTTGTATCTCATGAGAAGTGCAAAGAAGTCCCGAGCTCGAGGGGGTTGAAAAGACAAGATTTTTGCACCCTTCAACTTTGCAAAGATAGCCCTTGAATTTGCTGCTCGAGTTCCTCGTAGTGCCGTCTATACTCATTGAAGGGTGTGATGGAATGTCTAGTTCTTCTCTCTTGCGGCACCTAAAGCAGCGTTCGAGGGGTGCCCTGAGATAAAATCAGTAAACGTAAGTCCCAGAGCCTAATAGCCTATACTAGATTGGAGGATATCACAACTTCCAAGAGCCGTAATATCTTCATAGAGGAGAAGGATCTGTCATACTTCCAGTCGTCAAGCATGGGCACATGGCAGCATGGATGAAATTTGTTACCACAACTCTCACATGGGATGAGAGGGTTAGTGATAGGCACTTCAGGCTCTCTACACTTATAGCATAGTAGTGTTCTACCAATTGATGACATCGAGGTAGAAGTAACGGAGCTCGAGTCGTCCCTGCTGTCTTGCATGCGGCTCTGTTGCTAGTAACTTGGTCAGTAAGGTGTCCCCCAAACTGCAGTAAGGTAAGGATAATGGAGGAGAGTGTGCCTCAGGTCTTTTCAGTTTTTGAGAGTCATCAACCTGCAACTTAAGCGGCTTCGAATATCAGCTCAACTCAATCAATGAAGCGTTTTCAAAATCAATTCAAGCCCACTCGAGGCAAATGTTGTTGGATTTCTACCGCAGCCTTTGGTAACACGTCCTGGAGCGAGAAGACGTGCAACTCCTGATAGCGGTAGTGTCATATGACATAATATATCACACAACGTCACTGATCTCCCAGACTCACGAGAGAACAGTCTTGCCGTAGTTGAGTGACTGCCAAAGAGCTTGAAGGTTGAAGATGAAGTACACAACATGACTTTGTAGAGAAGAGCTTCGACCAAAACCAGAGCAAGTAATAAAGCAGTCGGACCTTTTACCAGATAGTATCATCATTGGCGGGTAGTATATAGAGAAGAAGCACATCATACATACCTTTGATAATGCAGCTGAGGTTAATGGGGGGGCAGAAGGACCAGCACCAGGCACTTTTCGAGAAGCGGGGGAGGGTTCCATCGTGTTTAGAAGTTGCCAAATTAAACACAAGTAAATGAAAGACGAGAGCTCAAACTTGTAGAGCGCAAGATATATGAGGTAGAGGTTCCATGTGCAAGGAGAGGCAAGGTGCTAACTTGACATGATGAAGCTAGTCTTGAAGTTGGTCTTGACCTGCCTGGTGACTTGGCGCGTCGGCATCACCAACCCCGGCTTAGTCATAATAATCTCACAAGTCTCGGCATCTGTGAGCTAGAAAAAGATCTATAGAATACCGATAAAGAGATGTATCCAAGGAGTGAGTCGTGGAGATTCGGAGAGCTAACGGAGTCTTAGAACTGGTGAAGTTTAGCTTTTAGTGTATGCTGACTCAGCCGGGAGATCGTCGGGTCTCGCCTTCCACGAGGCTACGGTGGGCTTTTTCGAGACCAGATATCCAAGATATGAAATGACTTTAGTAGAGTAGACCTCAATCCGCCAATTTGAAAGCTCTTCACGCATTCTCTTCCTGCTATGGAGTTCTTAAAGTCTGCTGTGGCTTCAGCCATATCAAAGGGCCCACCATTCCCCTATTCCTTTGGAGATCGAGTCGATGTAGAAACCGGGATTTGGACTCTCTTTAATGGCACAAAACGTGTAGGAATTTCCCTAGCTGTGATTATAGAAATAAGCGCTGATAGCTTCCTACAGGAAGATGGGTCGAATTGTAGCATTTTCTCCTTCGATGTCACGGCAAATAAATCCCGTCTACCAATGGCAAGAAATGCTCTCAAGAAGCTCCGAACACTGCGGCATCCTGGTGTGATAAAGGTGTTGGACACGGTGGAGGTATACCAATAATCAATGCTAGATTTGCATATGGATGCTTATCAGAATGATCCAGACAGAAACATATATATACATTGCGACCGAGAGGCTGGTTCCACTGAGGTGGCATATCAAGAGAAAGAGCATGAGCCCCGAAACTTTGAAATGGGGACTGTTTGGTATTGCAGTATGTGCCGATGTGTTTTCCATGGAAGCCAGTTTGCTAATTCTGGGTAATATTAGCAAACCATTAAATTTATCAACGAAGAGGCATCCTCCGTACACGGTGCCTTGCGCGTAGGCTCAATATATACAGGGGAGAGCGGGGAATGGAAGCTGGGCGGATTTGAAGTCTTGAGTAGCATGAAGGACGACGACGCTATTATATATGTACGTGTAGGATCCCCATTGTAGCTTGCACAAGGCTGACAGTATCACAGAATTATGGCAGCCTCGTGCCCGACTCTGGACGTTATACAGCACCTGAATTGGCCAAATCCGGCTGGGATACAATCAAACGGAATCCATTAACGGCGACAGACGCTTACAACTTTGGTACATTAATATTCGAGGTGTTTAATGGAGACTTCTCGGGAGGTGACCAGGCGGGGCAGACAAAAAACATACCTCCTACTATGCAGGCCAGCTATAGGAGACTAGTTAATGCCAATCCCAAGGCAAGAATTAGTGTTGGGAGCTTTCTTGAACAAGGACGCCGGAACGGTGGTTTCTTTGCGACACCATTAATCAAGCTCACAGAGAGTGTCGATAGTCTTGGCATGAAGTCGGAAGATGAGAGGGAGGAATTCTTGAAGTATATCAAGTCAATTCTATCCCATGTTCCTAGCTAACATCCGGTAGTGACTTAGACAACCTCTCTGATGACTTTCCCGAGGACTATTTTAAGATGAAAATACTTCCAGAACTGCTTAAATCTGTCGAATTTGGAGGCGGAGGGCCGAAAGTGTTTGGTGTGGTCATGAAAATTAGCAAGAAACTGACCGACGAGGAGTTTGAATCAAAAGTCACACCAGCTGTTGTTAGACTCTTCGGCAGCCCAGATCGAGCAATTAGAGTTTGCCTGCTTGACAATCTCCCGTTGATAATTGACAGGCTACCTCAGAAGATTGTCAATGACAAGATATTTCCTCAGATGGTTAGAAATCCCCATGCAATATTCAAATCTCGCTAACATGGCCATAGGTTACCGGGTTTACCGATTTGGCACCGCTTGTTCGAGAACAGACTGTCAAAGCTGTTCTTACCATTATTACCAAGTTATCCGACAGAACCATCAATGGGGAACTTCTCAAATACTTGGCTAAGACATCGAACGATGAACAACCTGGGATACGTACCAACACTACCATCTGCTTGGGGAAAATCGCAAAGCATCTTGGTGTGGCCAACAGAGCTAAGGTTCTAATAGCGGCCTTTGGTAGATCTCTCCGTGACCCATTTGTCCATGCTAGGAATGCTGCATTGATGGCTCTGGCAGTAACTTGCGATTCGTTTACCGAAGAGGATTGTGCATTTCGCATACTCCCAGCAATATGCCCTTGTCTCATCGACAAGGAGAAGCTCATTCGTGATCAGGCTAATAAAACCATGGACATCTACCATACACGTGTTCGCAAGCATGCATCCACCATGCCAGAAACTGTTCTCTCACCACCCAGCTCAGCAGAAGTTTCTTCATCTACACCACGGATGGGCACTCCTCATCCTAACGAGGCTGCCTCGTGGGCTGGTTGGGCCATCTCCTCTTTCACGAATAAGCTCTCAGCCGCCCACGGAGAAATCACAACCGCGGCCACCAACGGCACGCCCTCAGCTGACGTCCCACGCTCCTCCTCTGCGCCTCTAATTGCAGAACCCCGTCGCGCACCAACAACGTCCGCGTCTGCCCTCCACCGTCAAGCTGTCACCTCCCCACCCCCCGCCTCGACACGCACCTCCATCTCCTCCAACACCCCTGACTACTTCCAAGACGCCAGCCTCGGCGAACCAGAAGATCTCGATGTTGACGATGCCTGGGGCAACATGGAGGAAGACAACTTCTTCGACGCCCCCAGCGATGTGTCGAAGAAGCCGGCGCCCTCGGCTGCGCATCCGTTTGAAGATGATGGGGAGCCGGACTTTGCGGGGTGGTTGGCTGCGCAGAGTGGGAAGAAGAGCGGGGCGAAGCCGTTGCCGAAGGGGTTGGCGAAGGGGGGGTCGTCGGCGGTGAGTGGGAGGCCTGGGGCTGGGGCGAGGACGAGTAGCACGCCGGTTGTGGGGAAGAAGGTGGTGGGTGCGCATAGGGCGAAGCCGGTTGTGGCGAAGAAGATTGATACCGCGGTGAAGGATACGGGGGATGATGATGATGGGTGGGGGGATGGGTGGTGAGCGCTGTGTTGGGTTTTTTTTGGCTGTGTGGCGGGAGTGGTTAGTTAACTTGGCCTTTTTTTGGGATGTGTGAATGGCATCGCTTGGCGTTGGGGATAGGAGATGTGGATGGGTTTGTAAGTTGAAGCGGAGGGCTGGATATCATGGACTAGGGCTGTTATACCCCACGGAGATTTTGTTGCTCGTTGGTGGTGGGTGTCTTTTTATTTATCTATTTATCTATTCATCTATATAAGACTCCATATGGGAAGGTAGACTAGAAGAAGATTATTTATATCTCAAGCGAGGGGAGGGTGGAATAGCTCCTGCTGATTTTACGTAGGATTTGAACACAACTCGTGCTGTCTGTTGTGAGATTTGTCGGATTCCGTCTTAGCCTTGTTAGATATGAGAGTATTTATTTATCTATCTATCTATTTATCCAACACCTGGATCTTGAATTACGTGTGTTATAAATTTACTGTGTGGTATTCTTCCCCCTCCACCTTCCCTGATGCTATTACCTCTCGTCCCTAGCTCCCCTTCCCTCCTCCTTTCCACCCTCCACCCTCCACCCTCCTCTCTCCTCCTCATTCTTTCCACCCCATCTCATCCACACTACCCTATCCCATCCACACTACCCTATCCTATCTAAAGCTAAACTAAAGCCCAAATAAACTATCAATCACCACCACACCCCATCCCCTTCCCCCAATCTTACAAAAAAGCACCCTCTCAATTTTTTTATATATACACATATACACATATACATATATATATACATACATATATACAATTAATCAATCAATCTTATAGATAGTAATAGCAAAATAGCAAAATAGCAAAATAAGCGAGTAAGTGACCTTAGCTCGCTAGGTAAAAAAAAAAAGAAAAAAGCTTATTCTTATCTGATATCTGATTATATGAATAAGATATATATACGGAGATATACATACGGGTGTGCTTGAAGAGGAGAGGAGAGTAGGCAGGTTGATGGATATATATATATATATACACAAACATCTATATATACATACAAAAACCTTCCCTTCCTCGAGGGCCTGCCGAGCGACTGGGGGACTTGCGTATTTGGTTTCAGGGGTCAGGGTCCGCCAAGCGAGGCTCCGTCCTAGGGGCTGCCTCGTTTTATTGAGGAGGGTGAAATGCGGAACTATAGTCACCTTTGGTTTATCTTTTTAGCTGAGGCTAGCGTTTATTATTGTCCTGGTTCTAGTCTGGCATGCCCTGGAAAGTAAACTCTTAACTTTAGAGACCATTTGTTGTCGATTTCGGTCCGGGGGGTCGAAGAACTCAATCCCAATCCGTTTCCCTACCCATAACGCTCCGTATCTAGTCATCGATGGCTTCCGCCGGAATGACCGAATCGAGGCTCATCTTAGACCTTTGTGGATTATCCAGACGCCGTCCCGTCCCGACTAAGATCTCGTCATATAACTCTGAGGCCCACTATGCAATGGGCTGGTAAACCTGTGAGCAATCGGCAAACGGGTATGGTATCCCAGATTACCGTTTGGAGATCAAAGGTCCGAGAATTGGAATCCGGCACGACCCCATCTCCATCCATCAAGAAGCAAATGTCAGTGACCATCTGGTAGCTCCGATGATTTGACATGCTAAACAAGATTTTGGGAGGCCCAGGCCTATCGATATGATCAATAGAGAAGTGTTGAGAGGCTCTAGGGTTTTACCACTGCCCGAGGACGACACTTGGACCGCTGGCATCGTCTATCATCATTCCTATGCAGCGGCTGCCAACACGGCACAGACTAACCCTGGTGGACTGGCTCAAGACAGCGACAGATAAAAACATATAGCTTGGGGTTGCGATCAAAGGAAGATTGGGCGAAGCGTAGTAGCGAGGTGTCTGGAGCGAAATCTCTACAGGAGAGCCATCATCCACAATGCCCAGGCTTGGAATTGGCACAGGCCATCTCTGGCTTTCACAACAAAAGCCCGAGACGCACCCTTTGCTCTCCAGGAGAATCCATTTGAACTGGCCCGACACGACCAGTTGTGGCAGGACATACGGCCTAAAAGAGAATTCTCTGCCGAATGTCATTTGCAGCGGAAAATATCGCGGGCAACCCATACGGAACCCGATCAGCCGCGACCTTCGTCTAAAATGAGCTTCCAGCCCAACAACACTGCTATGAGAAATTTATACAGTGAGGCTAGTGATATATTCATCGCAACTATCGAGAGATAGATACCTGAAGAAGCGTCGCTTTGGGGTCTTGCTAGCTATACTTCCCACGCCAGCCACATCTCGACTGGAGTCAAATGATGCCGTTTTGGGATCGACGATGGCAGAAGGGAAGTTAGGTTGATCCCACAAAACCTGATCAGTCGAAGACGGGACCAAGCTTGTGATGTCGTTAGCGCAATGCAGGTCCTTTGCAGATGAGCCCGAGTAAATCTGCCAGTGGACGAGATGAGAAACTTACGCTATAGTTGAGGGAGAAAACATGACCAGCCCCACGTACTATTCCATCCGAACCAAGCCTGTCCGTGGTATATTGCCAACCCAATCTGTTTCCCAATCGGAGCCAATCGCCTTGAATGCACAGATACCACCCAGACTCGTGACAAATCCAAGTCGTAGAATAGCCCCAGAAACTCTAGAGCTGGCTTGAAATTCTTCGCTCCAGGCGAGCTCTCGGATATATTCGGTCCCAAAAATAATGACCATTTCCGCGGTGAGGAACGAGCCTGGTTGGAGCACCACTTGGCGGCTGACAGGGCAATGTAACTGGCGAGCTAGGACGTGCTGCTTCACCGGCCATGAGGAGGAAAGCGCTATATGGCGTGGATATGCCCACCTGTTCCCAGATGCAGGTCCTGATCTCCAGAGGCAATCTCCATATGGAGGGCAGGGGATCCAGCGCGAGAGAGTCATCGACGGGGGCACTGATCGTTTTGAGGCTGCCGACCTGGTCAAGGTGGTGACCCTGTCCTACTGGGTCTTAGTCGCACTAATACCAAAACTTCTCCCTCCACACTTCCTCAGGTCTGCTTCCACCCACCCAACCTCCCCACCTTTCACAATTCCACAACCCCCATCCCAGCCCGTCTAATCCTCCCCTTCCCCTCCCTAGACCTCAACTCCCCTCACAGTAGACAAAAAACCAGCACTAAATAAGTCCGAGTCCTTCACCCGCTCTCCAATCTCAAGACCTTCGCACAGCTAAGCGAGAGGAATAGGAAAAGCGATGATAGAGACGGTAGATGAGATACGTTAGAGGCTTTAAGATGGACTTCACGGTGAAAGAGAGACGATAAGGTATTTGTATTTGCGATATTTGGCCTGGATACACAGTCCTATCTCCTACTACTTTTTTGTCCGCCGCGAGCCCGTGCAGATATACTTACTCGATACGCTACCTACGTCTCGGAGCGGAAGGATAATTACCCTATAGCACTAAGCCTTGGTCTGCTCTGATCCTGAGGATATGAAAGTGAGCTACTATTGGCCAGCTGACCTCATTCATTAATGTGACCATCTACATGACCTCACACCATCGATGTTGAAAAGAGAAGAGGTAAGAGAAGAGCAGGTTACATCTCCTACTCCCGAGTTAAAACCCGACGTCGGCATTTCGTACATCCCTGATAACCGGCCCGCCGTATAAGAGCTCGGCAACTTTGTCAGCATCCACCAAAGACTTCGACTCCTCTATTAACCCCCACTTCCCATCATCACCTCTCTCATATCACATCACATCACCATAAGCTTCAAACAACATCTCCACGATTATCAAACATCAGGCATCTTTATTGATCTATCTGCCCAACCACTGTCCTACGCACCGCAACCAGATGTTTACGACATCCAGCCTCCCCATCGCCAGAAAATAACATCCATTTCCTCATATCATCCCTCACCAAACCCCACCCATTATCATTCCCATATTACCACGCTGTGTTGTACAGGTCCCCCGATCCATTAAAAGGCCAACCAGCTCGTCAATGCATCATATCGTAAAGAAGTAAAAGGCGTAAAAAAGAAGTATCGGCAAGAAAGCAAGGGTATCAAACAACCATCATCCAGACCGGTCCATTACGTATCCGACCGTATTTTTATTCGCTCCGTTCCGAGATGCAGCACGAGAAACTTCTATGCGCAGGACTATCGAGTCGATTACAAGATGAAAGCGGCGAGACCGGCAGCGGCAGCCAGACCGGCGACAGCGGTTTGGCGGGCACCAGCAGCCTTGGAGGATGAGGTGCTCTGAGCGGTAGCTGCGGACGCAAGAGACTAGGACGAGTTAATAGTTGTTCGATTAATATTCAGAGGATCACTTACGGATGCTACACTGGAGGCGGCCGATGAGACGGACGACTCGAAGCTTGAGATGGCAGAGGAAGCGCTGTTGAGCACGGAGCTAGCACCAGACGAGAGAGAAGCACCTTCCGACCCTGCTGCGCCGAAGATCGTGGTAGATCCGATGGTGGTGGTGATGGTGGACGAACCGGTGGTCTCGACCGAAACAATGGGGGAGGTTGTAATGGCAGATGAGGCGGCAGAGGAGGCGGAAGACGCAGCGGCACCACCTACCGCAGTAAAGATCGTGGTGGATCCAACGGTTGTAGAGAAGGTGGAATCGCCCGAGGTGACGACCGAGACGATGGCCGACGTGGTAATCGCCGAGGAAGATGCAGATTCGGTAGATCCTGATCCTGATCCCGATGCAGCAGCACCTCCCGCACCAAAGATTGTAGTCGAACCGATCGTAGTGGTGATCTCGGAAGAGCCAGAGGTGAGGACGGAAACGATGGCAGAGGTGGTGATGGCAGACGAAGAAGCCTAGAGCGCAATTGTTAGTCGAGCCTACATCACGGAGGAGGGTTCTTACACTATCGGTAGAAGGACTGGTGGTAGTGGCCAGCGTGGTAGAAGCTCCAGCAGCGCCTCCAGCAGTAGCAGCTTTCCAAGTCAGTTTCGATCCCAGCACCGTGCATGCAGCCTCTATGAGTACTCACAAGAGCAATAGGAGTTGCCATAGGCGATCACGGAAGATCCAACATCGGCACCGCAGGCGGCGTTGGAGCAGTCACGGATCCCATAGCCAAAGTCGACGTTCTGGCAGAGGCAGGCAGCTTCGGCGGTCGCGCAACCGAGCGATGGAGCCAAGGCGAGCATGTTGTTGAAGCAGGTTTGCTGGGAGTGTTAGCCTTGTGCGCGAGAGCGAGGGAGGGATGGGTCGGAGGGATGAAAGGAAGCCATGAGTGTCAAGCCGATGGGCATGCCTCTCGACGCGCAGTCGAGATCGAGAGGGAAATGAAGCAGGATGAGCAAGGAGAGTAGGTAGGCAATGATAACTTACACCACATGATGGGAGATCCGAGAGGGATTGAGCCTCAGCGGCGACGGCGAGCGCGACGAGGATAATCGAGCACTTCATCTTGACGATCGAGACGGGAAGAATGATGGATATGGGGTCTTGGAGAGGATGGATTCGAAGAAGAGGGATGATGGAAGCTGAATGTGGTGATGGTGGGAAAGAAGTCTTGCGAAGAATGGTGATGGGACAGAGAAGGTAAAGTAGTATGGAGGTGAAGAGAAGAAGGCTGGTCTGGTCGTGCAAAAGATGGAAGCGAGCCCGCAAGTGAACACGGCAATTCTCTTCGGGGGAAAGAAGGGACGGGGGCAGCGACCTTGGTTTTTTGGTTTTTGACTTTCCTGACCGGCGGTGGGAGGAGGTGACGATGGCTGGATGTTGTTCAAGAGTTCAACGTCGCGCGCGGGGATGGGTGTGATTGGTCTCTACGTTGGTCTCAAGGTGAGCAGCAATCAAAGCAGGCGGATCGCATGAAAGCGTGCGATACCAATGAGGATGATCCCGAGTCCGGCTGGCTTCGAGAGGAGCGCCGGTCACGATGTAATTCCAGATGACGCCCGGTCACCCAGGAGCGTGAGGTCAAACACACATAAACTCTCATCTCTTTGTGCCATCGTCACGGCAGCTCTGGCGATGTGGCTGGTGGCTGGAGGATGTGCGTATGTGTATGTTGGATGTGGATGTATATGCGGATATGCATGTATCTGTCTTGGTTGGATGTGGATGCATATGAGGATATGCATGTATCTGTCGTGGTTGGACCGGACATCTCCCCCAGCTCGACCCCTCATCTAAACTCACCTTGTTCTCGGCCACTCCCTCCCCTGCGCCATGGTCCCCCTTCCAAGATTTCAAGTAACTCTCTGCACCGGGACCGGGGCAGCTCGCGAGGGAGCTTGACTGGTGCGGCGGCGAGATGAACAATGAAACCCGTTGAGAGGCGGGAAATCCTTTCTCGTTGCGTCGATGGTCATCGAGGTGACTCGGTCTGGCCAAGGGGGAGATCAAGCCGAGTCGAGCTACACCAAGCCATGGCCGGTCGTGGTGAGACTATCTCATCAGCAAGGTATATTCTCAAGTGAAAAAGAAAATCGGAGTCGGGGTTGAGGTGTCTGTATCGAGGAAAGAGGAACAGACAAGTGTCTTGGATTCTCAATCGTGAGGGTTTAAAGGCTGTGTTCTAGTCTATCCAGCTCTACTCTGCTCAACTCTAGTCAAGCGTATAGAAGCCACCTTGGTCGATCAACCACCTGTCCCACCAGCGCCTGTCCTACCTCCTCCAAGCCTCCTCCCTCCTCCCTCCCATCCATCCATCCCATCAAGAACCTGTTCCCACCTCTCAAACCCACCATGCCACTTCTCCCCTCCTCCCTCCAACATCTCAGGGTCCAAACCAAAGCAGGAACCCCATCCCAGAAAAACCGCACAAAAATCTGGTATTTGCACCTCATAGCACACCGCACATATCGATCCATCAATCAAGCGCTGACGAGTGTGACCCAAGAACCCCTCCCCATCACCCGTTCCGAAACCAAGATCGTTCGTCCGTCCGTCAAAGCTTTTTGATATAAGATGAAATATGCACCGGGATTCCCCTTGATGATGATGTCATTGATAAGTCGGTGCCGAGTGTGGCTCACCTCCCCAGCCACACAAAACAACAACGACAACAAACAAACAAACAAACAAACAATTCCACTTCTCTTCTCCCCATTAAATCTCACAACACCATGAATCATTCCCGTCAATCAAACGGGTGTTGGTTTGTTGATTACTCAATCAATCACTCACTCAATCGACTCATAGCATACATAGCTCTGGCGTAAACCCCAAAAACACACGGAGAAGCAGCACAAATCCATCCTCATCATCATCATCATACATACTCCATCTCCATGTCACCGCTCCGCTGGCATCAATCATATCACATCAAATCATCCCACCGCTCGCTATCGCATGAACCAAGAAAAAACCTGCAGGCAACCTGCATTTCCTTTCCTTTCCTTTCCTCTCCTCTCCTCTCTCATTCATCCATCCATCCATTCAAACCGCCACCCAATCCCACCCCACACCACAACACCACAACAACAATAACAACAACAACACCACCATCAACAACGTGGCGAGAGCCCCTCCACTCCTTGCAAGTATCCATACCATCCATCCAACCAACCATACTTGGTACCTAAATCCATAAATTCCAACCCCTCCCTCCCTCCAATCTCCACTAAACACCCCCATCGTGATACATACTATACTTCGAAGTATCCCCAGGGGAAAAAGGGAAAAAGGGAAAAAGGGAAAAAAAAAGTCAGGAACAGGTTCTCGGATGTTGCAGGGGTGGGTGGGTGATCCACATCGTTTAATTCACAGACTCGGTAGGGTGGGGGGTATGGGGGATTTGACTGGTTGACTGACTGATTGACTGAGTGAGGCGTGACTGACTTTCCAGCCTTATTTTTTATTTTTATTTTTTTTCTTTAAGTGAGTGGGTGGGTGAGTGAGTGGGTGGTAGAGTGATACAGGTAGGCTTGGGGTTGGTGTATTTGAGGGCGGTTGAGGTTTTAGGTAATTGTGGGTTTAGGTGGGAGGTTGGTGAGGTTGGTGAAGTTGGTAAGGTTAGTGGCTAGGGTTTTGTGAGTGAGGGTGAGTGATTGAGTATGGTTTGTCTTGTTATTAACTTCTTAGATAAAGGAGATATGTTTTTATATTTATGTTTATGTTTGCGTTTGCGTTTATGTTTCTGTTTGTTCTCTACTTTATAATTACTAGATTAGCGCAACTGTTCTCTCTTTAAAGGATAAGATGATTAAAGTTGTTGCCTATTCCCATTAAAAACGAAACCTCTCTATCTTCTCCTTCTTATTTTTTATCTTTATCTTTAAGGCTTTTTCATTAAACTCTATTTTATCTCACTATTAGATTTCTTAGATAGAGAAGATTTGTTTTCATACTTGTGTTTATCTCATACCTGATAATTACTATATTATCGTAACTACTTCTCTCTTCAAAGAATAGAAGATATAAAGTTAATACTCATTCCCTATTAAAATCGAGATATTTCCATCTTCTCCTTCCCCTTTTCTTCCCCTGTTTATCCCTAAGGATTTCCAATCAACCCCCTCTATTGGGAGAACGATATTCACATGTATTTACCTTGGGTGAATCGGGTTGACCAGACGGGTTGGTAGTCACGTGTGCATTGGTTTATATTACATATAGCATCGTCTTCGCGAGGGTCTCCATCACCTATCTTTCCCTATCTTCATTTACACAAACCCAAACCCAACTCTCATCTGCTTCACCAGCGTGATATATATCGTCATCCCTATGAAACATCACAGCGCCACAAAGCCGTGAGGAATACCATTTAAGCATAGATGAGCCTAGAGCTAGAGCTAGCGTCACGCACGGACATACCGTCTCGTCTCCGGAACCAACTACCGAAAAGGTTAATTGGCGCCTTCATTCTTATTAGAGTAAGAAAATCAATTAGAGTTTTTTTAGTTCTTGCTAGATGGGATGGGTAATCCAAGGCTGAAGTTTAAGATTGGAATCGGTTTCGAGGGGTTTAGAGAGTGGGGGTTGGGTTTGGAAATTTTGTTATTAAATTGTTTAGTGCTAGGGCGGCTTGTGTGAGGTGGGGTGGGGTGGTGGGGGTTTTGTTTTATATAAGTATTTTTGTTTGGGTAAAGTTGTTGTTTTTGTGATATAAAGGGTAAATGATGTGTAAATAATATTAAGAAGTATAATAATAGATTTAAATGTTATAAATGGCTAGAGGGGATATTATATAGGTTGAAATGGGGTTTACTTTAATTATATAAGCGTTGGAAATTATAAAGGGGGGAGATGTAAATTATATTATTACTTGCAATTTTCACTGGCTATAATCTCTTAGAGTTATAATTTCTTTTTATATACTCAAGCGTATAATATATAATACTTTTCTCTTTATTAAACGATTTCGAAACTTATATCCTTTATAGCAAGCTTGCACGAAAGTTCCCCAAGCTGAGAGTTGTCTAATTTCAAGACTGACGTATAAAGAGTATAAGAAATATAACGTGGTAATTGGGAGATGAAGTACTTATTATCTTATTTAGCGAACTAAAATTTTGTTATTCCAATTCTACTTTTGCTTTCACTTTTACCTTTACCTTTATTTTTACTAAATCCGGTGCGGGAGTTTTTGTGAGAAGGTGTAAAAGTCAAGGAAATTAAATGCTGTCTGGGTGAAGATGTGAATCGGGAGGGTGGCTGTTTGAACGAGAATATTGATTTTCTATCTACTACGTTTCTTAAGTTATCTACTTATTCCACCTACCCACCTACTCATTCCACATCTCTTATAAATCCACGCCCACATATAACTACACATTCACATCTACATTTGTATGTATATTTAATTACACCCTCACCTTTTCCCTTATCCTCATCCTCACCTTTACTCTTATTCTCACCTTCACCCTCACCTTTACCCTCACATTTACCTTCACCTTCAAATTCACCTTTACCCTCACCTTCAGTTACACTTCAACCTCCTCTCACCTTCACCTTCACCTTCACCCTTACCTTCACTTATACTTTAACCTCCCCTCACCTAAACCTCCCCTACTTAAACCTCTCCTCCTCATCCTCTCAAATATCATCCTCTCAAATATCATTCTCCAAATCATTCTCCACTTATAACAACATCTCCCTCCCTCCTCTCTCTCTCTCTCTCCCCCCCACACACAAACGTATACCCCTTAAAAAGTATATATTACTCTTTATAATTATTATTTATAACTCTCCCCTCTCCCCTGTTCCCTCTTCCCTCTCCCCTCTCACCCTTCTACTCCCCCCCCCCTCTCGATTTCTCCTCTTCCTTTCTTCCCCCCTCCTTAGACAGATATCATATATTTTATCCAACGCAGCTGGACGAGAAGAGATCTATCTCATCTGATATATATACACCTATATACCTATACACCTATACACCTATACACCTGCATACCTACATACCTACGTACCGACGTACCTACACAATTATATAACAAACGCTTAAACACAAACCACTTAAACACACACACACACACATCTACATCGACACATAGAACATAAACACAGCCTCTGGTTGAACTCTAACCTCAACTACACTACACTCTTACACATCAAAACAAAACACATAACCCAACCATCAATCATTATTATCAATCATCATTATTACAACTCATTATTCATCACCACCCCGACTACGAAAAAACATGCATACATACATACAAAGAATATATTAATCTCTATATAAATCTCATTCTTTCCTGTTTGTTTCCCTATCTCATCCCCCTCCCTCCCCCCCTCCCCTCCAACTCAACCAATATACAGCCCAACCATCCCATCACCTCAACCCCCTCTTCCCCACCAATAAAATATATCCCGCTCATCCCCCCTGCAAAGCAATGCACGTAATTTCAAGAAGAATATGCTACAAGTGTCCCCACCCACCACCCACCCATCCATATCATGCCACGTACCAGTCCCATCCCATTTCATCCCATCCATCCATCCATTCATCCAATCCCAAATCCACCCAATACCTTCCTATGCACCCACCCATCCATGATTCCCATCCCATAAACCCAGACCAGACCGTACCAGATCAGGCACCACCTATTCCATCCATCCCTATTTATTCGAATGAAGAGAAGAAAAAAACAGGTACCCAATCTACAGACGCCATCCCAAACGCCTTGCTCATGCTTGTGTGTCTTGCACGCTATTGCTCAAAAACAAAAAAATAAAGTCGAGAGTTTATCTTCCTTTCATAATCCATCCCCATATGACCGTGCTTTGCTTTGCCCGAAAAGAAAACCGACAGCGCCATACATATCCCTTCCCATCACCGTTTGGAGACCCTGTCCCAAACCCAGCACCAGTTTTAATCCTTCATATACGTCATTCCTTCATCTCCATTCAAGTGGTTGTTGTCATTGTAGAAAAAAAGAAACAAGTGAAAGTAACCGTTAAAACCATCCGATCCTATTGAACACAGGCGATGCAATCTTCTCTCCGCGGCTAGCGATCCAACACTATCTTCTTTGCCGTTTCGGTGCTCCCCACACTGGCATTAGTATCTCTCCTCTCCCGATCAAATCTCGCCAACCTCACAGGAGACCGCATGGGAGACTTGTGCTTCGGCTTCCGTCGAGTCATAGTCAAGCCTTCGTCACTATCCGAATCTTCGTCGACATGTGCAAATGTAGGCTCCACTTCTCCCTTGTAACCCTCGTCGTCAGACGGCAAGGCAATATTGTAACTTGGGGGTCCTGGTGGTGTTTCGCCTTCATCAGAGCTCTTCTTCGACAATAATGGAGGAGTGAGATTTTGTGGGGTGATCGTATCTAATGTGCTGGAGCGGATCGAACTGGAGGGGCGAACTGTTCGATGGGTATCTGTTGTACTCCAGGGTGAGAATCTCGTGTCGGAATGACCTTCCTCGCATAGGAGGATCTCACCCTCGGTATCTGCCGAGAGCGAAGAGGTGCTTGAGATGAGAGCTGGGAGCGAGGGGACGGAAGCATTGCCAACTACGGAACAGCTGGCCGAAAGCTGTTCTTGAGAATCCAAGTGGGTCATCGACGAGATCGGCGACGGAGCTTGAGAAGGTGAGGTTGCCTGCGATGCCATAGTACTGTACGACTCCACCCTCGGGGTGTCTTGTTTCGGCACAGCGGATTCGTGGCCCGGAGATGGAGGACCCCGAGACGGTGTGCTTGGCCTGGCTTCTAGTTGTCTCTTTAATTCATCGATTTCTCGCTTTTGCTCCTGCTCTTCCCTTGCTCGTTGAAGTCTTGGGGGGCTGTTATATCCCCGAGGTAGAGGCTGCTCTTCGGGTGTTCGATTTGCCGTCGAGGGTCGATCCTCAAGGATCGAGGCTGCGAGGTTGGTGCGAACGTCAGGCGAGGAGGCCGACTGTTGGTAAGCATGAACCATCATGGGCTGAAAGAATTGAGGGGAGGGGAGAGCCTTCTCGTGAAGTCGGCTTCTCGAAGAAGCATCCAGAGACCTGATGGAATTCCGAGACAACGGCCTTGGCGACTTCAACGTGACAGGGCTATTCAGAGCATGCTGAAAGTGGCCACCTGCTGTTGCGTTGCTCATTGCCACACTGGGTTCGGCATGCTTGTTCTCCGACTCGAAGAGCTTTCGATCGACAGAGCGAGCCCGAGATGCAACCCCCTCTTCAATGTCCGTCATGTCGTCTCGACCTCTCTGCCACAGATGTGTATGAAAGATCCCGCCCATATGATCGGTGAAAGGTCCAGGCGTGGTAGGCCGACCTTCGCATATGGTACTGGTTGGAGTATTGACGGTCCGCGAATGCGAGTCGAGCATCGCACTGATATTTACAGGCCGGGGATGCGAGTCCATCGTACTGATTATCGGAGCATTGACGGACCGCGAATGCGAGTGGCCACGGTATAGGACCGTCTGAATAGACCCGGTCGATGAGTCGGTGCGATCCGGGAGTCCTGGTCTTGAATCAGGATCTGAGGTGCCAGATGGCACACGTTTGGGGGGTCCTACCGAGACGGTTTGCTGAGCAAAGTCGGATCCGAAGAGATCCCCGAGATGGCTGGTCAGGTCGGGGCTCGCAGTGACGCTCTGCGCCAGAGGGTGCTCGGTTGTTTCGCGGTGGTGCGGGAGGTTGCTGAGCGCGGCAAAGATAGACTCGTCCCCCCTCAGACTCGCGCGTCTCCCTTCACGCAGGCCAGGCGTGATGGGCGAGCTGTACGGCGTCTCGTTGCCGGAGCTGGTGGTGTTGCTGGTGGCCCGCCGGCGAGATCCATCCCCCCTCGTCTCGCTCCTCGTCGCACCGATCACTTTATTGATCGTCTTTTTCACAGCGGACCGCGCACGCTCCAAGAAGGTAATGGGCACCACCGCCCGTTCCAATTCATTCCTATTAACCTCGATCCTCCTGCCCGAGGTCTTGCGCGAGGGATCTGTATCGTCCACCCAGCCAATGACATTGTCAATGTCCTTCACCACCCATGGGTGACGCTTGACCTCCCTCAGCTTGATCCGCTCGAGCGGGTCTTTCTTCAACATCTGCTTCAGCAAATCGTAGAGGTCATCGTCGATATCCTCGTATTCGAGCTGGGATTCTTCGCGGTAGGTATCAGGCGTGTGCCCAACCCGCCTGATGGGATTTTGCTGGACCGTCGTGGCATTGGGGTCGACGGGCTTGAGGCGCTGTCTCGGGATATATACATCTTCCTTGGCGATGCATCGGAAGAGCTGGTACTCGTCGTCCGCGAGGAAGGGGATGCGAGCATAGATCAGGCAGTAGAGCGTGATGCCCAGCGACCAGACATCAATCTGTTCCGTGACCTTGGGCTGTTCGACGTCGAGGTCGGTGTAGCAGAGCTCGGGAGCGAAGAAGGCGGGTGTGCCCACCGTCTTGGCCAGCTCGAGATCGTCATCGAAATCCGTGGCATCCGCCTCGGAGATGTTCTCCTCGGTTTCCCCCTCGCGGATGGGCCGTCCAAAGTAGGAGACGCCAAAGTCCGAGATCTTGACGCGGTGATCCTTCGTCCAGAGCAGATTTGCCGGCTTGATATCACGGTGAACGATGCCTTCGTAATGGAGATACTCCAGGCCGAGTACGGTGTCGCGGAAGGCTCTCCGTGCCTGGTCGAGGGTGAAGCATGGAACGTAGGAGAAATCGTCCTCGAACGCGTCGTGTTGAATGCCGTCGATGGAGGACATGTGTGAGATGATGCTGTCGGCCATGCTCGGGGACCTTCCGCGGTACAAGGGCTCGTC
The DNA here is from genome assembly GCA_000328965.1 of Ascocoryne sarcoides NRRL 50072. Lineage (NCBI taxonomy): Eukaryota > Fungi > Ascomycota > Leotiomycetes > Helotiales > Gelatinodiscaceae > Ascocoryne > Ascocoryne sarcoides. Next base: position 3,543,230 of record KB205939.1, read on the forward strand.
AGGATACGCTCCATAGTACGAGCCATCAAGCGCGCTCGACGAGCCATGATTGGAGTGCAGGGCCAGTATCTGGCCTGGTTCGTCTTCTTCGTTGTCACTGTTGATGGCGGGGATCCCTAATTCCGTCGGGAGGGGGAGGGGCGGTGTACAGGTACGGGAGTTTGCACGGGAGGTTGTCCGCGACGCCGCGGCCGAGGGGGCCCGCGATACAGCTCTCGAGCCCGGGTGCGATCGAAGGGTCGACTTGTGCGAACTCGAATGTGACAGATGGAGCGACGACCCCTGCGTGCCGTACCGTGACAGCCAGTCTTCGTTGTCCGCCTCGTCGTCCCCATGTTCCAAGCTCCAGTGGTGGCCGAGGCTCTCCAGCTGGAGCTGGGTGAGCTTCGCCTTCTGCGATTCCTTGCGTTGGCGGCGGATCTCCAGCAGCTTCCAGTATTTCTCGTCCTCGGCCGTCTCCTTCTCGCCCCTCTGCTCCCGCTCGATCCGCCGGCGCTCGTAGATGCATACCTGGTTGTTGCCCTTCTTGCGCCAGATGATCTCGCCGAGCTCGACGTGCTCCAGGACCATGTAGATCTTCTTGAGCTCGGGGTCGTCGATGACCTCCAGGAGGCCGACGACATTGGGATGTCGGATCTTCTTGAGGATGGCGATCTCCCGTTTCGTCTTGTCCTCGGGCGACACGGTGACCCGGCCCAGCTTGCGCTTCTTGGAGAAGCGCTGTATGATTTTGATTGCTACATAGTCGCCCGTCTCGAGACTCCGGGCCAATTTGACCTTGCCATGCACGCCGCGACCGATCTCGTTGATGATCTCGTACTGGTTGATCAACTTGCGTCCGCTGATCTCATCGAAATCGACGTCAGCTTTGTGGGTTCTAGGAGAATGCCGTTAGCCTCAAGTTGTGATGACGTCGAGCAGAAAGTGCGCGAGGGAAGAAAACTCGAGGATGAATTCAAACCGCGCGCACGATGTCAACCAGAAAGAATCGATGAGATTCCATGCCAAACCATCACACCTCGCGTGGTGGTGGGCAATGCAGATGGGGGGAAGCTTACTCTTTCACTTTATGACCCTGCAATGGGTGTAAGAACGGACTCGAATGCGGTGTGCCGTCTGAGAATTGCGAGAGGGCCTGGCGTCCCGACGTGGCCGCCGGACTGAAGAGGCCGGGACTCGACGACGGGGAGCTCACGACGGATTTGTTGGTGGGATCCATGATTGAGGTTCACTGCTAACGTCGAGACCATGGTTGGTGGTGGTCGACAGCTCGAGAAAGGACGGAACCACGTTTAACAGCAGGAAGACATGGCGGAGGCCAGGCGAGTGAGGTGATGTGGGGGGTGATGGGGTCGATGGTGATGGTTTCGATGGAAGAAGAAAAAGGAATCCGCGGGTGTGTGTTTCGAAGATGGTGTTGTCGATGGTGGTTGAGGAGGGCGGATGCAGAATGGAGGATAGAGAATTTCTTTATTATGGTGGGGAGATGGACGGAGGAGCCCTGCGACGAGTGGTGAGTGGTGAGTGGTGAGTGGTGATATCGGTTCGGTGGTCGTAGCTCGATGGGGCTCGGGCGCAGGCTGTCAGTTTTTACTTGGTCCTAGCGCCCTCTCGCGCGGCTGTGATTGTCCAGCTGGGGGAGGGGGGCCTGTCGATGTGAACGAGCGAGATCAAGCAGCGAGCAGGACCAAGAGACTAACTGGATGGAGGGCGGATGGTCGGTGGAGGGAGCGAGTCGGACGCGAAGGATGCGAGCGAGACGAGTGGTGATAGGAGGGAAGTGGGTGGAGGGTGGAGGGTGCATGGTGGGACTGGGTGGCGGGAGGAGGGGATGGACGGAGGGGAGGGGAGGGGTGGAAGGGGAGGGGTGGATGTGGATGTGTGGATGTGTGGATGAAGGGGGTTTGAAGGCGTACGGAGGCGTGAACCGGGATGGCACAGAGCAGTGTGGTGGGTGTGAGGTGTATAGGTGTGAGGTGTATAGAGGATGGTGAAAAGAACTCGGGGTGGTGTCGAGGCGTATAGACAGGTGTATACAAGTACGAACCTAAGGTCGAGTGAGGGCTGACGAGAGGGGCGATTGAACCCGAATGATTGATGGCAGAGGGGCAAGTGGAAGTTACCAGAGATAAGGCATAAGGCTGGATGCGTAGAATTAAATACGGTAAATTAGACTTCGCTTCGTGTATATACACAGGTAAATAGTTCCGATTCGGGGATAGCGCGCACATCGATATGTCATGCTCTGTTACGCTCGAACTGGCAATTCGCACCTATCAGAGCAACTCGCACCTATCAGAGCGTCTCGCCCGACCCCAGAGTCTGATAACAACCCGTGTCTCTGAATACCTCCGTAACCCTCTCTCGATTATGAAATGATATATCAACAGAAGACGGCGAGGGCACTCTGGTTGCATGCGATATCGAATACCCCCCTCCCCTTCCCCTCTCCATTTAACCCTCAACCTCAACCTCAACCTCAGCCGTTCGCCGGCATTCGCCAATCCCTCACTTCTTTTCAGACGCCGGTGATCCACCCCGAACGAAATACTGTACATGTGGGCCGGGATCGCGAAATCAACCACCACCACTACGGCCCTCTTTCTCTCGAATCGATCGGCTTGGCTGGCTCGACTGACTGGACTTGGACGACTCGACTGACGGGACTTGGAAGAGAGGCAGCTAGAGATGTGATCGGTGCGTCCGTACGAAGTATATCGATGAGGTGGAGTTGATGTGGATGAAGTGAATGAACTATCATGCACTGGGCCGAGAATCTTCGGAACTCGGAAAGGGGGGGAGGGGGTTTGAAAGTTTGAAGAGAGAACCCCGGTCGTGGAGGCGTTGGTGATCGGCAGTACAGTATTTATCGCATGCTAAACCAGACGAGATACACAGCTCTGACAGACGGCGCAGATCTCCTCTCTAATTCAATTTCACCTCACTCTCGTTACCTACTCTACTCGCCCGGTGGTAGGAATCTATATTCACAGCCCAGCCAATATCAGCCGATCCCTCCCTCATCTCCCTTCCTACTTGCTTACTGATAATAAATGAACCCCAAACCCCAAATCAAATCAAAATCAAAATCAAAATCAATAATAACAATATTCAACGATAGCCGCTGCACGCTGCCCCAAAATCCAAATCCAACAAAAACGAGATGCGGCATGGACATATGCAGGCCCCTTCTTCCCTTCTTCTCTCGCCACCCAATATTGAAAATGCGGAGAAGACGGGCGGGAGCGAAAGCCCTCGAATCTGGGAAATTGGACCGGGTTGGTTGCGCCTGTAGCAGCGATTCATCACGAACAACCGAACGAACGAACCGCGACAGCCTGTGCAGTTCGTTCGTTCGGGGCTTGTTGGTTCATCGAGTCGAGCACCTCCCTCCGGATGGTGATGGCATCCTGATCTTTATGTGTGTTCATTGAGCTTGGGGTGGCAATATCAAATAAGTACCTCATTCCTCTTCATCTCCTCTTCACATCTATCTCGGAGCTTATCCTCGGTATGTACTCCTTATTATCATTTATCCTCTCCATCTCCTCACCACTCCTCTCCCACACATCCAACCCGCCCGAAAATCCATCTCGGCAAGAATACGTCCCTCGAACCAGGGTCTTGCTTGTGAATCCAGCTCACCTCGACCTTCTCTAACGGTTCCTCTCCCGAGCCACACGTCGATCTTCGCCCGTCGATGCGGAGTGCAGACTGATGTTGCAATGCTGCAGGTTCCGTGTGGCTATGCAATCCGGTTTCTGGGGATGGAGGTGGAGGTGGAGGTGGCGGTTGGAGGTTGGAGTAGAGGGATGAGAGGAGGAGGAGAGGGACATACAAAGCTCTCAAGAAAGATCGGGGAAATTAATCATAGATATCTCGAGACGAGACCCTCCGTTACATCCCAGATCCTATTCTTGATATCCCATCTCATCGTGCTGTAGACTGTAGTATGATATATTCTCCCCTCACATACCCATTCATCCATCCATCCATCTTAAACCCCTCCCATCCACCACAGACCCAAAGTCCACACACAACCTCATCTAGTCTCCCCATCCAGTCCAAGTTCCACCTACAGCAAACCCACCACCGTACGTACTCGTAGTATTACATACCACTAAAAAAAACTGATGAATCTAGACCCTCGCCTCGCCTCGCCTCGTCCAAGCTCCTCTCCCCCCTACCCCTACCCTACCACCACCGGGAAGTTTTATACCTCCGTATGAACGCCGAGTCGACGGGGGAAACGCAACGAGGTATTTTTAACTTGTCGGTTGTGCGTAACACGACATGAGGGGTTTTACTATGCGAAGAGGAGGAGGAGGGGGGGTATGTAAAGGGGTATGTAAAACAGTTATAATATGAATGAAATAAATAAATAAATACAACGTTTATATATTCATCTATTTAGGTGGTTTATATTAACCTTCTATAAAGTACAATCCCATCCATCCATCCATCCACTACCTACCCCAAACCCCTAAAAATCCCCTAAGGAACAAACAACAAATAAGCCGAAAAACGATGCGGGGCCGCTAGAACGACTGTACTATAGCTCGGACGCCGAAAAGCGGCTTGGATACATACAGCGCGGCTTTGACGAGACGAGCGGTTGGTTTGGTTTGTTTGTTTGATGCCCGACGCTTTGATAATAAACGAATGGGTGCTTTGATGGATGCATGATGTTGGATATATTTATTTATATATGGATGTATATATATATCGGTACGATAGGATAGGATAGGATACGATGCTAGTATGATATACACCTACTCACCCTGCCTGCAACGGATCGTCCCGTTTGTTTGTTTATTCGTTTGTTTGTTTGCTTTGGTGCTTTGGTACTTCTCTACTTTTGGGTGATTAACAATTAACTAACTAACTAACTAGATACATAGACTGGATGAATAGATGAAACTCCTAGGTTCGTAGTTTCTAAATGGGTGTTGAGGTTGAGGAGGGGGGGAATGATGGATTTGGGGATGGATTGATGGATGGATGGACGGATGGGAGAGGAGAGGAGAGGAGAGGAGAGGTCTGGTGTAAGGGGTGAGATGAGGTGGGATGAGATGAGATGAGATGAGGAACCCCTTGGATTTGTGTGTATGTGGGTGAATTAAATTAAATTAAGTTAAGTTAAGTTAGGTTCGGAGGGAGGGAGGGGAGGTAGTGCATACGTATCGTGCTGGAGTGTAAATACCTCACCTTTAATAATGAAAAACCTCACTTGTCTCCCCCCCTCCCAATACTTAAACAAACAAACAAACAAACACTCTAATCTATCTGTCCTATCCTGTGTGTGTGTGTGTGTTATGCATGCACGTGAACCTAACATAAACCCCTCATATACGTATATGCATACATATATACATACAAACATGCACATATTTCTTGCTCGTTTGAAAGTAAATAACCTGCTTAGAAGCTGAAACTAGGACGCTATTGTTTTGCTTTGCGTTCTTGGGTTTTTGAAGTTGGGTGGTTTGATTTAGATGGATGAATAGATAGATCAATAGATGGATGAATGGATAGAACAGAGACGTTGGGGTACAAAGAGGTCGTACGGAAGGGTCATTTGCGACGAGAAATAAATATTATGTGGATGTATGCATGTATGTATGTATATATGCACTGCTGCCCAGATGTATAATATATAATATTCAAAAATGGGCGCGGGGCTACCTTAATTGATTAATTGATTAATCGATCGATTAACTACTTACTCCATCGGTTGATTGATTAGAAAGATGTGGCAGGAGTTGAGGGATCGGATTAGGAAGGGGGTGTGGTTTGAGATCTAATGAATGAAGGAAGGAATAAACGATATCGGGAGGGAAATAAGATGTGACTTGTTAGAGAGAGAGAGAGATCACCAATTGAAATGTAGTTGAGAGGGATTAAATGAATGTGACGTGCTTTCAATTCAGCTCAGCCAGGTTTTCAAGTATGCAGTGGAAAATAAAGCAAAGCAAAGCAATATAATCTCCACATCCATCGCTCTTATCACAGCCACATCTGGTTGAAACACAACCTACCGCGCTATTCGGTGGCGCGCGCGCGCTTTATGAGACATTTCACATGCTAAGTGAGGATCGCGGCGTTTGAGCCTTGGATAGCCGTACCGTATGTGCAGCACTAAGCGATATCTAATCTTAGGGGTTTGTTAAGTAGTGTGGTTTTGATAGCTCGTTTGGAGGGGAAATAAATGGTCTCGGTGTGGAAATCATATTTGTGTCTACCGACTAGGTATTAGTTAGTAACTAACCTTAAGAAATGCCGACTTCACCTTATCTCAAGTTTAAATCCCCTTTTCTTCGAGTGATTAACGTATTTTGAAAGTTCACTACAGTAGCTAGTTAAATGTGATATTCTATTATATATCATCTGATTTAACCTCCTTGCCAGGAAGGGAAAACTTGAAATGTATAACTAACCCGGTTTTAACCCAGTTGTAAAGGATCTCCTCGGCATTCAAATCTGTCTGTCAGGCACCGCATGCAGTTTGCCTGCCCTGTTCCGTCCTGGCCTGGGTCGTGAAAACACTTCTGCTTCTACTTATACTTCTACTCCGCCTAGCTTCGCCTCAACTGAGGTAGGTAAATAGGTAAGTAGCTGAATATAAATCTTAATATATATATATCTGTTACAAGTTATATATAACATGCTCTTCTCCCGTCGAACTCGCTACTTTAGTAATCTTTTCAAGAGGGTTTATAAAAAGGGGAGATAATTGATATCTATATAGCAGTACGAAATGTATACATTTATACATTTTTTCACTCCCATCCGTTGAAAAGCGCTACCCCACCATTTACGAAACAGGTGGGTTAATGAAGAAAACTGGGTTAATATAATATAAAACAGTTTCACCAGTTTTATATCTCTTACCTCATTCTCAATCCCCTCCCCCCTCCCCCCTCCCCCTCCCTCTTCAAATCCGATCCCCAGCCTTCCACAGATCCCTATACCATGTCCTCATCCAACTTCCCAGCTCAGCCCTGCAAAGACCAACCCAACCGAGCCAATAATCCCTTTTCGCGCTCACGCAAAAGGTCGTGTACCCCTCCATCCCAGCTTTCTCTCCATTTTTCTACCTTGTTTTGAACCCTTGATTTGTAAATGGGTTGGAATGCAGGAAGCAGGTCAGCCTCTATCACTATCCTATCTTGGTTTATCACATGAAGTTTGAGTTGAGGGTGGTGGGTGTACAGCGGTCCTATTGCGGGTTTATCGAGGTGGAGGGGTTGGGTTGGAATGCGGAGGCGGGGGAGGGGATAGGATGAGATGTGGTGTTTATTATTGTGTTGATATATATATATATAAATATAGACGGGAAAGAAAGAGAACAGGAAGGACAAAAGGTAAGAAGATAAGCAAATATATTATAATAACCTGGTTTTCTTTAATAGCCTCCTTGTTTGTTCGTTCGTCGATGGTGGATTGATGGTAAGAGGGGAGGATCGGTGGATAGATGAATCGAATGGGATATTCCCCATTGAATCGTCTCCGTAAGAACGGGTTCGATGGGTTGGACATTTCATTCATGTGAGAGAGGGGGAGAGAGGGGGAGAGAGTTGTTGTAGAGGAGGGGTATATTGTGGCATTGTGCATACAATATAGTATAAGTAAGTTAGTTGTCTCATTTTCATTTTATAATATCAAGTGGCAAGTACTTCCCAACAGCTCTGTAAATAACCTAAGACTTAGAATCCCATCTCGATCCTCAATCCCCAGTCCACCCCCCCCCCTTCCCACCCATACCTCCTATTCTCCCTCTCAACAAAAATCTTGAAACTCGTCTATTTACCTTGCTTTATTATGCCAGTCTTTACTATACCACCTCCCCTCCCTCCCTCCTCCTACCTCGTGCTAAACCCCTCTCCTCCCACACCCCCCTCCAAGAAAGATCCCCTAAATCAGCTCAACCTCGAATCCCAAATCCGATACATCATTCTCCTTCCCTCTCCCTCACCGCAAATCAGCACCTGACCTCCCCAACCCCTAAACCAAACCCAAGCACCAGCACCAAGCAAAAGCCGTTGAGCAAAACCCAGAACCAAATCAAACGCGTGGGGCAGGGCGGCGAGCAGCACAAGCAGTACAGACACCACCGATGCAACGCACGCGTCCGAACCTAGCCACCTCTAGCAGCCCTCCAACAAGCAATTAACCAGACGCCCAAAACTCGCTCATCTCACGCCATCTATCATCCCGATACAACCAACGTCCCGGAAAATCCAAGGCTGCAGCCAGTCAGCCAGTCAGTCAGTCAAATATTTTTTTTCTTCCAGTCTTTTCGTTTGGCCTTAGGTTAGGTGCCTCACCGGGTTGCGGTTTGGGGATTCGTCGGCTGGTTTGTCGGTCTGTTGGTCGGTGAGGAAAGGAGGCTCCGCGGTCATACATAAATCACGTCATTATTTGGTGTTTGCAATGGAAATGGTAGAGATGGAGGTGTGTGAAAGGAGAGGTGAGGTGGACTAATTGGGGAGAAGGAGGCGGTGGGCTTGTTCCTAATGAGGGTGAACAGCTCATTTGGGTGGATGGATAGACGGACGGGGCGGGGGCGGGGGTGATGAGATGAGATGAGTGATGAAGAGGGAGTCTGGTGCGGTGAGGGAAACAAAGGGTTGGAGGGGGAGGGGCTCTTTGTTTAGTTTCTTTGTTTTCGATTTAGGGTTTCTAGAGAAGGTAGATAGATATCCTGGGGAAGGAAGAAAAATTATTTGATTTACAATAGGCTAGTTCCTTGGGTCTAAGTTTAAATTAGGTACCGAGACAGTTACAACTATACCACATATTCTAGGTTTATAATAATCAATTTCTTGAGTTGAAGTTTACGTATAGTACGGAGGCATGTACATATCTAGCTCTACTACCTCGCGAGCTAGCTGCAGGGACTTTTACTTTCACATCGATCTTGATATTGGCTAGGTTTATTTTTCTCCCCCGAGGATATGGAATGGATGTGCTGTACGTAATGGGGTGATGGAGGGAACGCAGGGCTAGGGACGAGGCTGCGCGATGCTACTGTACTAGGTGTTACAGGCTGGATTAGGCTGAGGTAGCACAGCTGTCAGCCCATTCACCTATCCATGCCATGGAGGCGCTATAGACAGAGTTCTTTGTTGAGATGAGAGTAGAGAGACAAGAGAAGTAAGAGAGGTCAAAGCGTATGGTACGTACTGAAGTTAACTGAGGAAGAGATGAGGGAACATGTTGTACATAACGTATCACTCAAATCAGGCCACCCCTTTTCGGATAGTGGATAATTAACCAAGCTCCGAACTCCACATGGAGGAAGGCAGAGTGCTGCTTTTCCATCCTTCTTTTCTTTTTCTCTTTACATCTTCCCGGTTGACACATTTCTATTCATTTTCTCGCAAGAAACAGCATGCTGACTGAGACGGGTGTGTACTAGGTATGGGGTGGATGCGGGACGTAGGCGGGCGGGCGGGCGGATGGGGGGCCAAAGAATAGATGGGAAAGTTGCACAATTGCAGGAAAGAAATGAAGAAAGAGGAGATAGTGGCGATTTCATACCCAGTTTAGGTTCGAGTTTGGGTTTAGGTTGGATCTTTTTTGGGGGGCTTTGCCTTGTACGGAGCGGAAGGGTGAGCGGGTAAGGGGTAGGGAAGGGAAAGCGAACGATGATTATCAGATCATAATCAGCTCATAGATAAGCTACGCGTTTCTCAGAGGCGTTTGATGGAGGCTTTTTTTTTGTTTTGCCCTCCCTTCTTTTCTTTCTTTCCGTCATTTCTTTCATGCATGCATTCTCGATCGTCTGTGCTGATCTGATTGTTCCTGCAGACGCCACTGGTCGGTGTCTCGTTTCTTTTCTTGCTTTTTTTTCCTTTTGCCTTTTACCTGTCTGGATGGCGGCATATGCAGGATGGCGAATATAGCGAACGGGAAATTTTCTTTTCGTGATGGGATTTGGGATTGGGGTTTGAGTATTTGGGATCCGGACTGGAGACCGAGCCTGATTGCGGTACGTATGAGATTTTGTTGAGGGGATTTGCTTTGGCTTGGGGATGCTTACGGCTTGGCTCCTCGCCCGTTTTGAAGTCTCGATGACCTGCTTTTGATTCTTACAATAGCCGAATACACCTTGGCGTTCTAAACCCGGTTTTCCGGTTCTTTAGCTGTTACCAATACTTTCTAACCCAGCTTGGGAATATCCTAGGCGATCTTTCTTCGAGGGACCTGTACGAAGCATGCAAGAAATCTTTGTCCAGTCCATCGGATCAGGCTTCGGTATACGAGAAGCTGGCAACCTTTCCTTCAGCTATCTGGTTGGTTACTCTCATTTCCTCTTCAGCTTTACCGCATACAGTGTTGAGATGCCCGAGCTATACGAGGGGATTTGCTTTTTGGTCTTAGGTATCTCTCTAGGAGGTATGCTTCATCATCAGCCACACTCGGTCGGACAAGACGAAACAAGCGGTTCCTACCTAGATGTGCAGAGTATGTGGAACTTGTGCTACTGCATTTCTGGTGAGACTGCATTTCTACATTCCCAAGAAAACGGTTCATGTAACATCCCATTTTTGTGGCGTTCATATTCTCATTGTTGATGGGCTAGGGGAAATGATCTCGTACACGCCCAACACTTCCCATTTTAGAGACACGAGCTTTGGGAGGGGATGCACACTTCCTGCTATCGAGATCAAGTTTAAGGTAGATGACGAAATCCATGTAAAGCTACAGTATGATTTCAGATCTCGCATGCATGTGCCGCCCCGGCCGGCAGTTCGGTTGCGGCGGATTTCTTGGGGCCACGTACTCCCCTATTCTACTTGAGATAGCTACCCGAGAGAACGGTGTCCATGCTTTTCATGATATTATCACTCCCCGATTGACTCCCATACTTTCTCGTGGATGGGTGAACGGACGATTACTCACTCGCTTTTTCGCCGAGATGCGTCGTTTAGATTAGGATGTTTGGTTGAACTGTTGGGACGGGAAATATACTCGGTGGCTTGGTTTGCTTCGCCCGAGTAGTATGAATACCATCAGAGTATGACGTCTGTGCGGATGTGCCGGGTGAACTTCCATGTCTTTTGGAAAATCTAAAGATGCGGACTATTGATAGCAAGTGTATCAAATGCAACTATTACCTTGGTTTTTTCTAGGTAGAGGCTTTCTTAGACAGCTCTAATGATTAAAGCACCGTTCAGTGATTTTAGAAATGATCAAAAAATCTCCAAGTGGCCTCTCATGACCAAATTTATCATAGTAGTCATTATAGAAACCCTGGAGCGACTTAACCGCCAAAAACCCTATCTGCGTTCTTCTCTATATTAATCTTCTACGCACATCATCGCTCCAACCTTGAAGTGCTATCACCGTATTGTACTAACACAAACAACCTCATCCTCCTTCACTCACTTAGAAAATCACGCCCTAAACTCAGAGCAAGATTCATACTCGCCTTTTTCAATACTCTCTATCTCAAAGCTTTCCCATAATAATGTTTCTACGTCTTCCTCAAGTGTAAAGTTATAAAAGGGGAGGGGGGACTGGAGGGCCGAACTGTATGCAGCATTGCCACCTTTCTTAAAGCAGCTTCCAAATAAATAGTATTCATGTATACGTGTACTTCTTACATACTTCCTCTTCAGGCGAGAGTTTGCCCTTTGGTTCACTTGCAGTGCCGGATATATGTCTCTGACAATTCCGGGGGGTTACGAACACTAGGCATCATATGATATGACTCAGTTCTGTCGAGCTTCTAATCGAGAGATGAGTCAGTTAATGAGGCGAATGTCACCTAATTGTTTTACTTTGAGTAATACAGAAACCAGCTGACCTCCCCCCTGGACTCCTTGGGTCTGTGGCTTTTATTCTCTTGGGCTTTTACTTCTCGTTCCATGGCTTTTTGGGGGGCATCTAGTGAGTCAACGACGAGGCAATATAAATTATCTTTATCGCAAGGTGGTATTTACAGAAGTTATGCTTGATGGAATTCACAGACATGGAGATTTTATTGAGTCAAGGATTTATATGATTATGTGGTAGGCAACGCCTTTACCGGTTTCTAAGATTGGGAGCTGCCTAAGACGCAGGTGGGGTTCTAAGACAGAATGCGCTTTGCTTACTAAAGTTAAGTGAGTACGCTTTTATGATTTCTAAGTATCATTACTATCTTTTACTGTTCAAGTGACTGTGTCACCTGTTTCCAAATGATCCATGTTAAAAAAGGTGGTGGTGAATTCTCAAGTTTATTGCTGTTGCGCATTTACTTGCTATTATCTTTCTCTAACAGTTTTTCATTTATTGTTCCTTTTATAAGCAACAGGACTGCAATCTAATTTTTATCTAATTCCTATGTGCTATGCTGTAAATTAGTAGACTAAAAGCCTCACTAATATAAGGCCACGTTAAGTCACTTCACATTCGGCTCTAGGAGTCCTTTGCTGTGATATTGCTGTGATATCCTCCTTGCACTAACAATTTTTCTTGCTCCAAAACCATATATACAGTAGAAAGATTAGGATGAAGTGAAACCTCTCTATGAGAATACTATCATAACAAACGACGACCGCTCTAGTAAAGTATCCAACGAAGACTATAAATATGCCAAGAGAGAGAGGGGAGAGAAGAAGCATAGCTCAAAGGAATCTGTGGGAAAGAGTTCAAATTCTCATATCCAATTTACTTAACATAAGTTAAGCAAACCAGGCCAGCAGATAAAAGGGCAGGCTTACTTCCCTAAATTTCCTTTTTGTGTCTAAGGAGATTAGGCTATTGATACTGAAATATTTCCGTGGGATAAACGGAAGGAATTAACAATTGAGAAGAAGACTTTAAATCTGACAGTAAAGTTTTAAAATTCTACCTTATGTTTGTCTTCACTTGTAATATAGAAAAGGTGCCTAGGTAAAATAAGCTAAAAGTACAATAATTTTTAATTTCTCCGTCGATTTTATTGTCACTTTAAGAAATCCTGTCGCCTACAACATGCTTATGAAAAACTTAACAAGTATACTTACTTATTCACAGTAGCCAGTCCGGTTAAAGAAGTAGAATGCAAATACTAATCCTGTAAGAGACTAGTAACCTTCCCTCTAGACAAGACATAAGAATGAAATGAGAAAACTACTAGTAAGACTAAAATCGAAGTAAAATAGCGGACTCTAGGGGTTCTTAATAGTACCAGTGACCTTATTTTATATGTAGGGGAAGAGTTTAACCATCTAGGATGGGGATCTAAGGTCTACGGGTTCGGTTATCCAATGAGCTGTGACATAGGTGCTCAACGAGAGAGCTGCCATTTAAGTATAGATTCTATATTGGTTTTCTTTAAGATGAAGTTTTACGGTGAACTTAGTAAATCAGGGTATTATAAAAGATATATAGAGTAGTTAGATCAAGGGGCGAATGGGGACAATCTATCTAGGCAAGAGATTTAAATTTGTAAATGTCTTTCTGTACACTTCCAGCTAGTGGTCAAAATGGGATGCTTTTCGCAAGAGACGGAGACAATTTTGGAAATGTTGTTGATTTTATTTCAGATAAATGATAACTACCGTGACGAAATTCTCTAAGATTCATGCATCACTCTCAAATTACAGAAAAGTGCGAATATAGTCAAAACTGTTAATTTACTTAAAATTCACCTCCAATTGATTTCTTTTGGTTCAGATTATTCCCTCTGATATGCATGTTTTGTTTCCCCAACCTTCCTCTCCCCTTTCTATGCCTCGTCTCAATATCTAATACCAAAGCGCCTTGTTCCAGAACAAACTCTTCTCATTCGCCAAATCATCAGCAGCAGTCGTAAAAGTATCATTAAACACAATTTGTGTATACGCATCTTCAGTCCCATTGAGGTATTTAGGCCAGTATAGCTTATCCTCAGGCCATAAGGTGTTTGGATCTCCACTCAACACGAACGAGAGTAAGTATTTCTGCATCATGATTGCGATCGTGGAGTTTACGGATGAGGAACCGCCAAACCCGCTAGGCCCGGTGGTGCTGGTTGAGTTTGAGGAGGTAGCCGAGGAGCTGGAGGAGGGGAAGGTAGAAGAAACGCTGCTGGAACTGACTGCGGTGGTAGTATTGGGGTCTGTCGTGGTTGTGGAACTGGAGCTAGAAAGTGTATATGTGCTGTACCAGATATAACTCTGATCTGTGCCGTGGGTAGCGGCACCTAAAGCCACCATGGCGTTCCAAGTATTGTTATCCAAGGCGTGGGTAATTGCTAGGTTATGGGCAGTCAAATCGAGAGACTGCTTCATGTCGGAGAAGCGGAGGCCCGCACTGGTGTAGTCAGCTTCGGGGTAGAGCTCGAGTAGTTCAGCGATAGCATCGTCAGTGATGGCGGGGAAGAAGACTTGAAGTTCGGTAGTGATATCAGCCTCTGTATTCACGCCAGTCCAGGCTTGGCTATTTGCTTCGTGTAGCTCGTGGCTGATAACGAGAGGCCCGCTGAAATTGAAGCGGTTTTGGTAGAGTTGGGATTCGTCTATTTTTATTAGGAATAAGCGAACACAGGAGGTGAAGATGACTCACAAGTATCGGCAATGATGAGACCGTCAACACGCGGTTGAAACTGGTAAGTATAGTCTGTTGCAAGCGTAGATGCGGTATCTTGTAGAGTAGTGAAATTCTGCTCACGCATGCAGGTGACAGAACCACCAGGGCAGCCAACCGCAGTGGAAATGTTTTGCCAGAATACCTAGACGAATCGTGTGAGCCTTCATGCTCAAGAGGGCAGAAGGAGAAAAGCTACCTCTGCATGATGATGGCCGGCGCCGGGAACAAAACCTGGCGACATGAGATATGCTTGAGCAAACAATTGCTCAGCACGACCAGCAAAGCGCTAAAAGGAGTCAGTTGGGTATGCTTGTTGATTTTCGTATGGGATAACAAACAGTTATTTGGAAAAGAGCCTGGGAGGCTCCAGCGGAGAAACCAACAGCAGTGATCGCCTCTGGATCGCCACCAAAATTACCAATGTACTTCTTAACCCATTGAAAGGCTTGGGCGACATCGTAAATACCGGTATTAGCAATGCCACCAGTGTGAGTGAAAGTTATCCCATTAGCTATTCCTGTGATGCCAAGACGGTAGTTGTATGCCACGAAGATGAACTCGGTACTTAAATCGAACAGACCCTCCGGGGTATTTTCCGATTTGCTACCACCTGTAAAGCCGCCGCCATAGGTCCAAACTAGAACCGGAAGCTTCTTCCCAGTACTATTAGCAGGGGCCCAAATGTCCATATAGAGACAATCTTCAGTTGAGGAGCAGTCAACATCGGCGTCAGCTAAGTTACCAGTGTTGACCTCGGTCTCTACTGGTGGCCATTGGGGCTCGGCCCAACGAAGATCCCCAGTTGGGACTGCAGCAAAGCGGATGTTCTGATATTTGTAATAGCCGACAGTCGTATTAGCAACAGCAGCTTGAACAGTGCAATAATCAAGAGTAACAGTAGGCATTGTCGAATTGGCCGCTGAAGCCAGCGAAGCTGCCAAAGGCATCAACAGAGAGGAACGCATTGTCAAGATCAGCAAGTAACCAGGATGAGATCAAGAGTTACGAGAATGAACAAAAATGAACCATTAGATGAGTAGAAAGAACCAAACAGAACGAACGAAGGAGTTAAACTTATATATCAATCCCCACTTACGCTTTAAGCGTAAGGTGGATCTCGAAGTCGTTGCCATCATCATCGAGGCACCTCACCAATTCGGCCCTATACTTACGAGGTTAGATGAAAACCGGATGAATATCGGCTAAGCATTCACTGTAACGCGGACAAAGGATATACTTTGTAAATACCCATGTAGAAAGTCATGAGATTGACATATGCTAGGTGTATGTATGGAGGCCAAAAGCTACTAAGAGACTTGCGGAGTATATTGCGGAGCGGGCCAGATACCAAAATTGGTGGCGACGCGCGTTGTTAGACGATTTTGCCATGGGATATACGAAGTACAAGTAGATACTATAGCCCTTCTGCCACAGCCCTGGGATTAATGTGTTTCATTAAAGGCTTTAACTGGTGGCAGCCGTAATAAAAGAAGCATACCAAAAATATCCTGTTCATTGTCGACGTCCAAATATCTACGTAAGCCATGCACCAAGTAACCCCGGAGTTTCCCCACATCAAGGATAATTAATGAGGAAGCTGGTTTGATCTAAAGTGGATTGTTCCGGCATTTGGCAAGGCAAAGAAGTATCTTATTAAGATCTGGCGGAAGATCTCCAAATGGAGCTGAGTGCACGAACCCAGTTCCACGTCACCCCGCGATCCTTGAATCTCCCCCGCTTCACAAACTGATCCCAGGACAACGAAGAGTCATTGGCTATTGTACAACATAAAGGCCGAACTAGCCTACGGAGGTAATGAATACTTCCCCGCAAAACATCGTGGGGTCTTAACCACGAGGACTTCGGGAGAAGCCCATAACAGTGAGACTTTTGAACGCACATAGGGCAAGACTCTTGACAGGTGTAACAGTGGATAGTGTATATGATAGATGACCAATGAACGGATTCCTCACAAGCCGGAGCTGAATGCTGCAGTAGAGTGATGATGACGAACAAGGTAGCGAAACTAGCAGAGGCCCTCCCTTACCTTCAGAAGCCTAGCTTTTCTCTCTCTCCCTCCTCGCCCCTAATATACACAGGATATAAACCGCCTACCATATAATTTATAGGAGCATTCAACAGGATGTCTAGGGAAATCTCACTGTCATACCTAAATTAGTTGGCTTATGAGATCTATCAATATCAGTCACGTGTAAGATGACATCCAAATTATGGTCTGTTTGGGGCAAAAGAAAAAAGAAGAGGATATGGATTGAAGAAGATTTAAGCAAGGCAAGAATTCCCTGAGTTAAACTAGTTGATACTACCTCCACACGGCAAAATGTAGATTATTGTAGTTGGGAGCTCGGACGGTCTTTCGATTTCCATTGTATTGGATTTTCCTGTGGGAGAAGTAAGGTGATTAGGCCAGTATCGCCAATGAACGGTTTCGGGGTTGTTTATTTCAATATCTCCGACGGCAGCTGTTGAGACATGAACGAGAACTTTGAATTGCTCTAATATCTCCGAACAGAGATCTTGAGCTGAGAGCTTCTGCATTGTTTGTAATGCCAAAACTCCGATAAAACCGTGGGCTTGGATGAGCTCTTGTACCTGTGGGTTAATATATAAATGCCCCCTCCTCCTTTACTCAACCATATTCTTCCCTACACCTCACTTCAACACATCCAAAACACCTACACAACAAGCAATCAGTTTAACCAGATCCAAATATCCAAAATGCCTTCCTGCCAAACACTTCCTACTCGTAAACTAGGCAAGTACGGACCTCAAGTACCTGCCCTAGGCTTCGGCCTTATGGGTCTCTCCGCATTTTACGGCTCCACAGAACCCGACTCTGAGCGATTTAAAGTCCTCGACCGCGCCTACGAGCTCGGGGCGACGAACTGGGATTCCGCCGATGTATATCTTGATTCCGAAGACCTGGTCGGAAAATGGTTTGCCAGGACGGGGAAGCGAGACGAGATATTCTTGGCGACGAAGTTTGCGTACAAGACGGGAGTCGTTGATAGCTCGCCGGAGTATTGCAAGAAGGCGTGCGAGGATAGTCTAAAGAGACTGCAGACGAGTTGGATCGATTTGTATTATTGTCATAGGGTAGATGAGGTTACGCCGATTGAGAAGACGGTGGAGGCTATGGTTGAATTGAAGAAGTAAGTTATTTCACCGTAGTGTTCTTGTTCTGCATATTTTTCTTAGACAGACATCTGATTTAACTTGGTTGCGGGCCGGAAAGAGGCTGATGCTTGAGGGGGTAGTGAGGGAAAGATCAAGTACCTAGGTCTTAGCGAGATTTCTGCGAATACTCTCCGAAGAGCATGCAAGGTCCACCATATCGATGCTGTGGAACTTGAATATTCACCATTCTGTCTTGATATCGAGTCTCCCCAATGGCCTATTCTGAAGGCGGCAAGGGAGTTGGGAGTTGCTGTTGTAGCTTACTCGCCGCTCGGACGGTACGTTCCATTTCCCCCTCCCCACTCCACTTCTTGTTCCCTTCCCTCCTCTCCCATTCTCTGGATGGAGTCGGGATTTAAACGTAAAGTGATGGAGACAGACTGATAATCTAATAGAGGCTTGGTGACCGGCGCCTACACGTCCCGCGCCGACTTTCAGCCAGGCGATTTCCGCCTCACCAACCCCCGCTTCTCCGAAGAAAATTTTCCAAAGAACCTCGTGTTAGCCGAAAAGATAGTATCTCTCGCTACTAAGAAGGGATGCACAGCTAGTCAACTGACATTAGCTTGGCTGTTGGCTCAAGGAGATAAAATTATTCCCATTCCTGGCACAAAGAAGATTAAGTACTTGGAAGAGAATTTGGGGGCATTGAAGGTAGTGTTGAGTGAGGAGGAGACGAAAGAGATTAGGCAATTAGCTGAGAAAGCAGAGGTGTTTGGAGAGAGATATGCAGAACAGGTATTGCTGTATAGAGAAGCGGCACCGTTGCAAGAGTGATTACACTACACACCACTGAGGGGTTTGTAGCTTCGAAGTTATGTAGCAGGATAGAGATGAAGAAACTCAATGAGTTTGAAAAATTCAAGTAAACCAATGAAATCAAACATCTCATGAGTATGTTAAAGAGAATATTGTATATGCGCAAGATTTAAGCGAGAAGAATTGCTCATCGGCCGTGAGAATCAACTTGGATAACAAGGCTCACTTTGGTCAACTCCTTCCCAGAAGCACTCAACAATTCCCAGACAGTTTTAAGAGTGAGGCATTTACATCATTGCTTAACTGGCTTGTCTGACTCATGTTTAAGAATTGAAAATTTTTTAGCCAAGGGAACAAAAGCACCTAGACAACAGTGCATATAAAAAAACGAAGAAGAAAGCATGGAACTTATTCCCAGGTCATATGGGTAAAAGCCACGGAGAAACAAAAGCGTGAAACACCAGAAAGGTTTAATTAATCGATGAGAGCGATTCCAGGAGTGTCGTTGATATATCTTACGTTAGAGGGCCAAGAAGTGAGACGCGCGTTTGATATTCCTAGCCCGACTTGTTATTTACTGTGCCATTCACACTTCAACCACTCACTCACCGGCTTCAATTCTATTGTTTGCCGTTGTAGCTTCTCATACGTGCAAAGAATTTGAGCTCTGGTATAAACTAACAGCATTTCTAGGTCTAGACTCCATTTTGAGGAGGGTTTTTGAAGCGCTGTGTTAAAAGGTAACTGTAAATTGAAAATAATTAGCTAGAGGTTAAATTACTCTGGTACTTCTATTGATAGATAGCTTTTGTGGCTTAACTTGATCGCATTAGATCACACTAATAAGCCTGCCATCCATGAGTACGTGAGGCAGTAATCACTTGATAACTGTCCCGTTAAAAATCATAATTAGCTCTAGTTATTCTAGCCAAACGAAAGCAAATATCAATGGTAGAACAAGGTAGTTAAATAATCTTGTATCTTGAATACAGTTCTTTTGAATGTTGTCACTGGCTTCCGGAGACTCTGGTGTACACCGGAGGATTATCGGGAAGTGCGTATAGCATAGTCAGCAATTAGCACGTGCATCATCTTCCTAGATTCAGCTCCGAAACACCACAGCAATGACATTTCAACTTCAGCACGAAAAGCCCATCTCGCATTGAGCCAATCATCCCTTTTAATGGGTTCCAGTGCGGCAACAAGAGACTTGTTTTTGAAGCCAAAAATTCAGCCTTTTCAGACGGTTCTCCACTTGACTGTCTCAATAGCTGCGGGCCCTAAAATCCAGCCCCCGGCCAGGCCGCACAGTTGTGCAAGTCGGAATCTCGATTGGAGCCACAATGTAACTGTTGTATTGGAAGTCGCTATTCAATCTGCTATACCAAGCGAAATGGGGCTGAGTTGCGGAGATTCCCAGTGATTGTGTTGAAGAGGAGGGACACAGAGTTATACTGCATACTCGACCCGGTGGGTTGAAGATAGTCTCTGTAGATTCTTATTTCATTTGTGTACGGGTACAATGCTAGCGCATACATACTGCGAGTGCAAGTGTGTATTCTGTACAGATCGTACGGCTGAGGGTTTTACGAGTCTTTGCTGCAGCCAACCTCATGGCTTTCGCTCAGCCCCTGGATCTAGTTCCTCATTGGCACTTAGCCCTAGCCCAACCAACAAACATCACCAGTGTTTGGAGAGGGTGGAAGCCACAATTGTCAGGTCTGTGGCCGCAAGGCAGATGCTGTCTCCAGATGTTCTCGCGGGAGGTCAACCTGGAGTGAGAGATATATGAATGTGTCAGACCACACTCCAACCGGGTGCCAATGACCTGTGTGCAAAGGCTCGGTATCACATTTTTTGGGCGCGTGGAGATTAATAAATCTCTATGGATAATTGCGCACGATACAACGAAACGGTCTCGACGATTTCCATATTATTATTTTGCGACTGATATTCCCAAAGTTTGCGTATTAATCGCTACCTGCGAAACTTGTTGATGTTTGCAGGTTTGGTGTTTGAAACTGGTCGCTTGGCC
Source organism: Ascocoryne sarcoides NRRL 50072 (assembly GCA_000328965.1). Lineage (NCBI taxonomy): Eukaryota > Fungi > Ascomycota > Leotiomycetes > Helotiales > Gelatinodiscaceae > Ascocoryne > Ascocoryne sarcoides. Next base: position 3,563,766 of record KB205939.1, read on the forward strand.
GCTCTACTGTTGGGGAAGCTGAGAGGAAGCTGATCAGGGAATTGTTTCCAACAAAGCAAGGATGTCGACGAGGTTTGGTTTGCTGTTGTTGCTTGCACAGCTTTCGTGGGGACAGAAGGATCCATTGAACGATTTCTGCCGGAGGTTCGGACACCAGACGGCTGTGGTTGACCAAAAGTTATATATTGATGGAGGACTTGTTGATTGGAATCCCATATCTCAGAACCCGAACAACTACTCGAGTAAGCTTGCATTCGTTTATATCGAGGTTAGCACCCGAGGAAGTTTGTATTGTAAACTAACGAGTCTTGGTTCTGTAGATCCTTGGTTGCTATACAATGATCTCACCACGAGCCCTGGCGGTATTGCAGTTCCCCAACTTCATGCGAATCTCTCAAAGAACTCGTCGATGCCGGATGTCAGTGGAGGAGTCTTATGGCCAGATGCAGTGAACAAGAGATTTTACTTGTATGGAGGGGACTACCCTAGTGACATCGCACCTAACAACCCCCAACTACTTTCATATGACATACTCTATAACCAATGGGAAAGTTTTGGTACGCCAGAAGTAGGAATAGAAAGCGTTTCTTGGGGAGCTGGAGTTGGAATTTCGGAATTGGGCCAGGGTTACGTACTTGGAGGATGGTTAAGCAACAATTCTGTGTCAGGATGGGCTGGAAGTCCCCTTGCGACAAGTACCTTAATTGAGTATCAGATGGATTCCGGGGCTTGGACAAACAGTACAGGCCCCGATACAACCCCAAGGGCTGAAGGTGTGATGGTTTACTTACCGGCCAGCGAAAATGGCCTTTTGGTATATTTTGGCGGTCTCACTCAGCCGTACCTCAATGCTACTACGGTTCCTTCGCCCATGAATATGATCTACCTATACGACATTCAGAGCTCGAAATGGTACAGCCAGACAGCTTTTGGGGATGTACCAGATGCAAGGAGGAGGTTTTGTGCGGGGGCAGCTTGGGCTCCGGATCATTCGTCTTATAACATGTATGTTCCATCCCGTTTTTTTCTCGAAGCAATGCTAAGTTGAGCAGCTACCTCTATGGTGGGCTTGGATTTGGAGACAACGCCACCGGATTTGACGATGTCTATATCCTCAGTCTTCCCTCTTTCCAATGGGTAAAATGGTGGGAAGGTTCAGGAACAGGCAAACCCCACCACTCACTCACTTGCAACGTCGTAAACTCAGGTCAAATGTTGATTATCGGCGGCTCATTCCCTTTGTCAAGTGATTGTGATAGCCCTTCTACGTGGGGAACACATAACATGGACCTAGGAAAACAATCTGGGAATATTTGGAACGATTACGAAGTAAATGTAACTTCTTATGTTGTCCCTCCTGAGATTATTTCGGTTGTTGGAGGCTCGTAAGTTTTGATTAGCTTTGATTTCAGACAATAAAGGATACTAATGGAATTCAGATCATTAGGAGGAGCTACGGCTACGACTCCAGCTGGCGGATTTAACAACGCGGATTTAGCAGTGTACTTTACCCAAAAGGTCACCGCTGCTTCACGCACACCAACCCGTTCCATCCCCTCTGCAACACCTACGAACTCTACCTCCACTCCCACGACTTCCACGTCATCCTCGCACTCGAAAAAGCTCTCCACTGGCGCAATAGTCGGCATTGCCATTGGAGGTGCTGCTTTCATAGTTTTCCTCGCCCTTGGTGCTTACTGCTTGAAGCAACATCGTAGGAATAACGCTAGGAACAGCCAACCACCAGGAGTAGGTGGAGTTCCTTATCCTGCCCCAGGCTACTCTCAGGTCCCCATCTCCCCGCAATCGTTGCCACAGAGTCCGTACACGAACACGCTCACTGGCACGTCTACCGGAGGGTACTCGCCTGAGCAAGAACAGTATTCGCAGATGGCTTCTATGACAGCGGTGCAGCCGGCAGAGCTTTCTGGGGCACCACTGTCAATGCATCAGATTGATCCCAAGGATTCGATTTTCAACCAACAGACGCAAGGAGTAGGGGTACAAGTGAGTGAGGTGAGCGGGAATGAGATTGCTGGCGGGAGAAATGGACTGCCGTATCAGATGCCATATAATAATACGGGAAATACGTGGCCGATATTGAGTCCGACCTCTGCAGGTGGGAGAGCAAGTGGGATAGGGAGTCAATTAGGGACAGAGAGTGCTTTAAGTAGTCCAGTTGTGGTAGGTTCGAACGCGGTGCCCATTATTTACGATCGGGGCGCGAGCGAGCGTGGACATACCAGTCCGGCACCAACATATGAGAGTTTGGGGCGAGCGAGGAGGGACAGAGGGAGAGAGGGGGGAATGTTCTGACAGGGGTGGGATGGCCTGATGCAGGTGGTGGGGTTGAGTGGACTAGGGGGTACGGCTGGTGAGGGGGAGAGGAAGAGGGATAGAGGGACGCCGTTAAGTAGTCAGGCCATCTCTTAAGTGTAATTGTGTGTATATATAATGGGTGGCTAGGCAGCCCTATTTGGCTTGAATTGGCGTGGAGTTTAGGGAATCAGGAAACGGATGAGCGGTTGTAGGGATATATATTATATAATATCAACTTTTCTTTTCCCATCCTTTTCACCTTTGACTAAGCTTACTGTAAACATATACGTCAAGGTAAAAAGGCCCACACTTGGTTTCTTCTAATATGAAGAAAACAAACTCGTGAAAAAGGGTTGGAGATGGTAATCGTTCTAGTAGCATATCCTCACCTAATCCCATGCGTAATTATGTGAAGGCATGTAATGTAATACACCGATTCTTATAAAATCTCATTGGTAAAGTAAAAAGATAAAATGTTGATTAGGTTATATGAAAGAGCGTGTTTAGAATGATGTAATTCCTAGTTTTATCATTATTGTTTAATTAATTGGATGTGTTATAGTGAAATATGTGATTGTAGTTTAGTGGTCATGGCGATCGGTGTATTACACTCCGTGAGCCTCACTATAAATTAGGTGCGATGTACTAGCCGAACGGTTGCATCCAATCATATTAGAATCACTAGAACGTCAAGAGCCGCGAATATTGATCTTTGAACTGGTCGTTAATGATTGGGTGAGATATAAAACCGTTGAAGATTTCTGGATCCACAGGTGCCGATATCATGGCTGTTGCTGATTGGAAGCCTTCTATCTTAGGGCCGATTTTGTACCAGGTATGGGGCCCCGCAGAGTCGAACATTCCTTCTATTTCTGTAAGCAGGCCTCGTTCTTCCTATTGAGCTTGGCTATGAGTGGCTTCTTAGGGTCCCATTTGAAAGGTTAGGAATTGACTGATTTCTTCTATGGAGCTATCATCCCGTATATATCCAGCTAAATCGACGTGGAGGGTCTATAAAACAAATCTAGATGCCTCATCTGGACAAGGAATTTTCGATCCACAGAAACTAGTGGCCTATATGGTAAGATATAAGCCGAAATGAGGGTCGGATCCAAAGATCTACCTCCGTAGGATCATTGGAGGTAAGCACTAAGAATCGGGCTCCCAATCCGTCTACTAGTTTGCATAAGCTTCAAAACAGCATTGGGGGTTATAAGTCCGAGCTTGGGATGTCGGTACTTGGTCCATACTTTCTCTATACACTTGGCCTACGCCTTTGTGATTTCCTCACAAGGTACAATTTTCACCTGCTTCAAGTTAAACTCAGTCATAGAATACTCCAAGAGTCGCGAGTCGAAGAGCCTTCAAACGATGTCTACCTACCAAGTAGCTGAGCTATGGTCCCTCACTACCAAGATCCTCACCGGCCCAGCGCTTCCCATTATTCTCTCCACATCCCTCCTACTCTATATCCTCTCTCCGCTTGCGGACAGTAGATTGAGAAAAATACCTGGACCGTGGCTTGCTAGTATTAGTGAACTCCCGAGGTTGGTTATGAGTATTCGAGGATCGGCGCTACCTGAGCTGGACAATTTATGCAAAAAGTATGGAAAAGTGGTCAGGTCAGCCCCGGATGTATTGCTGGTTTCTGGAAAGGACGATGTGTGGAAGATACTGATAGAGGAGGATTTCGTGAAAGATCCAGAGTATGAGATGTTGGGGATGGAGAGGGGGTATGGGAGTATTTTCAATGAGACGGATAAGGGGGCGCATCGGCTTGCTGTGAGTTATCTCTCCGTTGATTTGTGTTTTGCATCCTCGACTAGAGAGGGTTTGAGGTCATCAGAAGGTCTGGCTTCTGAGGAGAGAGGGGCAAGGGAGTTGAAAGAGTTAAGCTAATGGATGCCTGCAGAGGAGATTATTGAGTAGTGGGTTTTCGATCAGTTATCTAAATGGCTTGGAGGGAGTGATGCAGGAATGTCTCGAGGAGTGTGTAGGATACTTGGATGAGCAGTGTCAGAAGGCAGATGGAGGAGCAGTGATTGATATCAGTCTTTTGATGGGCAATTTATGTTTTGTATGTATCTTCTTTTGCCGTTACCCCTTGCTTTTCTCTTGTAAATTCAACGGCTAACATCTAAAAGGATATCCAAGCCTCAACTTCCCTGGGCGGCTCCATGCATCTCGTCAAAAACAACGACACTATAGTCAAAGCTACGTTCATGTCTACTCTCTTTCGAATGATCCTAGCTGCTAAGTTTCCATTCCTGGCTTGGTGGCCCGGATTTATGCAGAAAGCCGAGTTAACTGCTATGCTTAACGGAATCTTGGAGAAAAGAAGACAAGATATCAAGAATAAAAATGTGAAGAAGGATGTGCTACAAGTGTTGTTGGATGCGCATGAGGCGGAACCGCAACGCTTTACCGAGAAGCATGTGAGGGAGAATATGCTGGTTTTTATGTAAAGTCCATTTTTCTTCTCCCATCTCTCTATAACTTAACATTTTCGTATGGGAAATAGGAGTTTATGCTAATGATTGCCACGAGCTAGGATTGCCGGATCAGATACAACGGGTGTGACATCAATGTTCGCATTGTTCCTTCTTCTCAAGAATCCTGAAAAGCTCAAGGCCCTAAGGAAAGAGATCGATGGAACATTTCCTTCAAAAGAAGCAGTGGACGACATCACGTTTGCGAGAACGCAGGAATTAACGTATTTGAATGCAGTTATTAATGAGACTATGCGGTTAATGCCTGTTGCATCTGCAGGTTAGTTTCTCCCTATTTTTGTCAACTTCTCTACACCCGAAGTGTTAGAAATGAGAGACGCAAAGACTAACAAGAAATCAAACAGGATTAGAAAGGGTTGCTACAAAGCCATTGACACTTAGCGGATATGATATTCCAGCTGGTGTAAGTTCATTTCAAACATCACTTTTGGGGCGCATGAGGTTGTGACTAATGTGGATAATATAGACCAAAATACAGACGGTTCCATCCGCTCTCCAACACGACCCTGAGATATGGCCGGATGCAGAATCGTTCGTTCCAGAGAGGTGGTTAGGGGAGTATAAGGGCGCTGTGGTGGACAAGAAAGCATTTTTGCCATTCAGCGCAGGGAGTAGGAACTGCATTGGCCAACAGTAGGTATCCCCCATTGAGTAATTCCAGTTTTGGGGCAGGGAAATGGGGAATGGAAATAAATAGGGCTAACTAGAGAACAGATATGCGCTGAAGGAGCTGCGGATTATCCTGGCCACTATTGTAAGGAGATATGAATTTTCTGAAGTAAAGGGACAGGATGAGATGCTGAGGCATCATGTTGTTCCTTATTTCTATCAGGGGTTTTATAATATGAAGTTTAAGATGCGGAATTGACTGACGGATGGGGCTCTTGCTCGTTGGCTTTGCATAATGGATTTAGGGACGGGTTCAACTATTAAAAAGCTTTCACAGAATATGATACTCTGAAGCGGAATTTATAATGAGGTTTGAAATAAAATCTGTGAAAATAGTCGGTACGTCTTGGAAAGACAAAGACAGAAACGGTATTTACAAAAGATGCCCCTCTAAATCTATTTACTTTAACTGATTGGGAAGTGAGATCTGTAATGGAAACACTGAATTAACGAGTGCTATTTGCTTGATTAGGGTTAAGTGACGCGCGTAGAGCCCCCTTGCTAGTGTTATTACTTTCCACGGACTCAAGCGATAGCGAAATATAAAGCGGACCAAATAATACTATCGAGTAGACTTCAACAGTTGAGCTTCACCTAAGGTAGAACTAATTCGACTCTGAGCAAGTCTAGATTATCGTTTTTGAATGTGATATCTGATATCTGTTGAGCTTCGTTAGTCTAAGTGGGCGTTGATAAAGTTATCACTCAGTGGGGTAAGAATAAGGTTAGAGTAGGCGAAGAACATTACCGTACTTTACCCTAGGCAGGCAGATGTGTCCCCAAAAGAATCGTATCCTCTTAATTAACACTTAGCTAACTTTAGGCAGCTCTTTTGCGACGCCACAGACTATATTTCAGCTTCTAAACCAAACACAATTGAAGCGAAGTCTTTTTATTCGAGTTAAAATTCACATTCAGATCTCTGAAGTGAGGAGAGGAATCAGATTGTAAAGCGTAGGATTGAAAATTCCCCACTCTTTGAAATGGCAGAGCAGACTCAAAGCTCTCGCTTTGTCGGGACGCCTCTTGTCAAGCATGACATTAGGGATCTAACCAGCTCCGACGAAGACTTTGAGAAAATATGGCAGATGTGGCAAACAATCTTTCCAAAATGGCCAATTGAACGGCAGCGACTGGAGAAGCTTCTCCACAAACTCCCCGGTCAACATTATATCCACGAGAAAGGATTTTGCCTATCCTTTCTAGCAGAGGGACAGAGCGGCAAAATAGCCGCCGTTGGTGTCTTGCCAGAACATCGAGGCAAGGGACTTGGTACTGCTTTTATGGAAAAGGCACAAGCAGGGTTGAGGAACAAGGCTCGTGCTAATGGAGAAGAACTGAAGTCTTTGGAGATTGGATCATGGACCCCTCGATTCTGGCCAGAGGTGCCGATAGACTTCCCACAAGAAGTAAAAGACTTTTTTATTCACAGAGGTATATCACAATATTCAACCGGATCTTCTAGCCAGAAGAGCTGATGAGATACAGGTTTCCATAAATCCACCAGACCAACAATCCGGGATCTCTATAGAGATATCCGCGGCGCCATCGCGCCACCTAAAGTCCTCGAGCGAGTCTCAAAGATGAATTTCAAATTCTCCCCATGGTCGCCAGAATTGTATGAAGAATGCATGACCAAGCAACGAGCTAATTTTGTTCGTCCATTCTTAGTTTCTCTCCAATCATGGATACTGACTTGCACCTAGAGCTGGTCTAGAGCCTATGAAATTATTGCAGCCTACAATCAACATCATGAAGTAATGGTGGCCTTTGACCCGGACACAAATGCTCAAATTGGATGGACGTTGATGTGCTCTCCCTCTGCACTTATCAGTGACATCTATGCTTTCTTGCCTTTGATGCCATCGAAAGAGAAGACAGGGCTAATTGCCGCCGTCGGTGTGGATAAGAGTGCAAGAGGTAAAGGAGTTGGGTTGGCATTGATGGTGAAGGCTTTGGAGAACATGCGGGAGAGGGGCGTTGAGGGCGCGTTTATTGATTCAGTTGTGATACGCGGCTTTTACGAACAGTTAGGATTCGAGACCTATTGGGAATATGAGAGGTATGTGTGGTGAGGGAATAAGGGAAGGACCGCGCTGGTATGAAGTTGGTGTCTCCAAGACCGTTAAGATGCCTTACGATCAACATGGGTAGATATAGTGCAATCTTTAAGGAATTTGGCAAACGGCTGCTGCCTTTTATTTACTAAGAAATGCTGAAGTCTTTGGTGCAACAGATATAAAATATCTAGTGGACAGCTTGGAGGGGTTAAGGTCGAGCCTAGCGCCGAGTATCAAGAGAAAGGTATCAAAGAGGCAGATGGGCTTAGCTATGGAATCAATTTCAGACTCGGACGTGAGAAACATGCCGATTCAATAACAGCCTCTGCGACAAGGGAGATGATAGAACGTTGGTTCAGTCCTAACTAACACTAGACGATTAGGTTAGGCATTTGAATCTCTGATAGTTCGCAGAATAGGGCCTCCAACGATGAATAGTGCTGTAATAACCTATTGCGGAGCAGAAAGGTGTCAGAAGAGCTCAACTCAAGCATCAGGGTGGATAATTAAGAATACTCTGAAGTGCATGGAGTGTTCTGGTGTTAGTTATGCTGGCAAGCCCTTAGATTTAAAGCGTATAACAAAGAGCAAAAGTACTGTTGAAAACAGGATGGTTTGAAAACGGAAGGCTTGGTTGTAGATAGGCTATACTCTCCTTCTAATTTTGTTCACCCATATCTACTAGGACATTGCATTCCACCGCTCTAAATGCGGGTCTTTTTCGTCCTGTAAACTAATTTTGTTATATGCACTGGGACCTCCAAATAGTCTATTCATTTGCCTGCCGGCTGCTTCAAGTGCAGTAGTCCAGGTGGGAGATGGCCCACTTATGCCTTGGAAAAAGGCCCTGAAATTGATTTCATGAAGGCGAGAGTTGAGAATATGCTGAAAGCTCAAAGGTGGGTTCGAGGGATTGTTATTTCTTGAATCGACGGAGAAATCTGTGATTTGTCCATGTTTGGCAGTGAAAGATAGATTTTTGATACTCTGGGACAGGTTAGTGTTCAAGTGACCTGAGGAAAAGGGAGAGGCAAATGCATACTTCGTGAAATATCCACTGGCGATCGGACGGTATATTATTCCGCACCATCCATTCCAAAGGGGAAAATATAAAAAGAGGAGTCTGGTTGTATATCCAATCCGGTGACTGTTTCTTCTTAGTGTTTGGGGAGGGGACTTTCAAGGACAACTGTTTACCCTCAATTCTTCTAGTCCTCTGGCTATTTCTGGGACCATCTTTTCTGCTTCATTAACAATGATGGGCGAACTAGCTGGATAAATGGCATTGAACTCAGCAACAACTGCATCTTCAAAGGGCTGATTATCCAACCCAACATTCGTGATGGGAGAGCTTACGCTGTCCACACCTCTAGCTTCTATGTATGTTTTGGCAGGAGAGTGGAGAAATTCTGATATAGCTTCCAAATGTGGGCTGGACAATAAGCAAGTCCCATGATGCAATGATCTTAACCTAGTCAATTTGTAGGCTGATCCGGATATCTTGAAGGCCTGGGTGCTTTCGGACTGTGTTTTTTCCATCACAATGTCATGCCTTGTGTTCACCCTAGCATTTTGTACCCCAACTTTGTGCAGAGCCCGAACTACCATCTCGGCATGTTTGTCGCGATTAAATGCTACTGTTGGACAGATAACACTGTAATTGACATTCCCTTCATCGTGGAATACTGATCCTCCTCCCGAACGACGGCGGACGAGTTTCACGTCTAGAGGGGATCTGCGTATGGCCCAGAGATCCACCTCATTCCATGGATTCTGGTTCCGTCCGATGACGATACATGGACTGTTTGTGTACAAAAACAGGACGGTAGAATCTTCCGGGGTTTTCTGAAGGAGATAGTGCTCGATGGAGAGGTTGAGGAAGGGGTCTCGAGACCGGGAAATGTAGATTTGGGACTTGGAGGTGGGATCTGTTGCTTTGCGTACGAAGTCGGAAAACCGGCGGCATTGTGGGCGAGTAATTGCGACTCGGGGTCGTAGAATTGAGGATATACCTCTCCCCGGCGCCATGTTGAAGTTGTAGAATATTTGCGACAGTAAGGCTAGAAGCCGGCAGGAAGGCTGAAGCCGATGATGCCCTGACCTGGGAGGCGGGGCCGAAGTTTTGGCGTCCATGTCCGAAATCGCGACGAAAGAGTCATCAGGCTGAGAAATAAAAAGTCAGACAACTCTCTTGCTCCCACACATCACACTATACGCAAACTAACCAGAGCAGCAAGATGTCAACTTTCGGAGAATATTTCAGGGTTACTACGTACGTTCAATTCCAATTGATCTTTGAGCACGAATTTTAGCTAACTTATTCTGTACAGCTATGGCGAGTCGCATTGCCGCTCGGTGGGGTGTATTGTCGACGGTGTTCCGCCAGGAATGGAGCTCACAGAAGATGATATTCAACCGCAGATGACAAGACGGAGGCCTGGGCAGAGCGCCTTGAGTACACCTCGCAATGAGCAAGATGTGGTGGAAATCCAGTCTGGAACAGAGTTTGGCATTACGCTAGGCACGCCTATTGCCATGGTCGTCAAGAACAAGGACCAAAGGCCAAAAGACTATGGCAACTCTACAATGGATCTCTACCCTCGCCCGAGTCATGCTGACTGGACTTACCTCGAAAAATATGGTGTCAAGGCAAGCAGTGGTGGCGGCAGAAGTAGTGCTAGAGAGACAATTGGGCGGGTAGCTGCAAGTGCTATTGCAGAGAAGTACCTCAAGCTTGCATACGGAATTGAGATTGTAGCATTTGTTTCCTCGGTGGGAAATTTGCATATATTTCCTCCTACAGCAGCACAGCCTACATACTCTACGAATCCCGCTTTCCTCTCTTTGATTGAGACAATCACCCGAGAAAAGGTCGATGAATTCGCTCCCGTCAGATGTCCAGATGCAACAGTGGTTGCGAAGATGGCAGAGAAGATTGCGGAGTATAGAGATGCGAGTGATAGTATCGGAGGAACAGTCACTTGCGTGATCAGAAATGTCCCAAGTGGTCTAGGCGAACCTTGTTTTGACAGGATGGAGGCCATGCTCGCCCACGCTATGCTCAGTATTCCTGCCACGAAAGGATTTGAAATAGGCTCTGGATTCGGAGGATGTGAGATTGCCGGCTCGGTACACAATGACCCTTTTGTGGTTGCACCCGAAGTAGCACTGGAGAGTGGCGCAACGCAGAATGGAATACCAAGATCGAAACTTACTACCAAGACGAATAACTCGGGAGGTATCCAAGGAGGTATTACAAACGGCGCCCCGATTTACTTCCGTGTTGGTTTCAAGCCACCTGCGACGATTGGATTGGCCCAACATACATCTACTTATGATGGTGAAGAGGAGGGAACTCTAGAGGCGAAGGGGAGACATGATCCATGTGTTGTTCCACGAGCCGTGCCAATTGTGGAAGCCATGGCTGCGTTGGTTGTCATCGATGCTCTTCTGGCTCAACAATCGCGGATAATGTCGAGAAGGATGTTGCCCCCTTTGAAGCAAACTGTTGCAGTTAAGAAGGATGCAGTTGTTGGAAATGTGCAAGGTGCCTAAAAATATTAGATAGGTTAGATAAATAGAGAGCCCTAGAGCGAGATGTTTTGTTGCCCTGTTTTCACTATACGTGTAAGCGCTCTCCAATTCCTGTTTTGTGATAACGGCTCATCTTTAGAAGGCTCTTGCTTTCATACTTAAATGTTTCGTCCCTTTCTTCATCTCCCATATATTACATAGTTTACCCATGTCTAGCAAAACCTATTATTGCCTTCCTCTTGATGTTCTTCTGTGTATCACTGCTATGTGGTCCAAGCCCTAGTCCATCCTCCCGGGCCCGAACTGTGCCGACGTTTACTTCATATAGCAGTACTTTCACCATAGCTATGAATCCGGACACTACTATCTTCTATATCCATTGGTATCTGAATATTAGAGACTTTGACATTAGATAAACGCTTAACCAAAGTATTATTTCATGAGGAATTCTGATAGTTATCTAATAGCAAGTATAAAACGATACTAAAGCACGACGGAGTTCGACAAATCAGACTTCATGCCACCGATCCGGACTATAGATAACCAGGATCACATGACGGGGCGTTCTTCCGGGCGAAGGGCGTGCATTTTCACCCGAAATCCCTTACCCGTTTTACCCGTTTTTTCGCGTCTGCCAATCAACCATCAACATCAACAGTTCAGCAATTGTTACTTCCACAGCCAATATTCTTCAAATCTTCGACATAACATACAATACACAACCATCCAAGATACTCCACCCTTTCAATTGGAGCAGCAGCTCCATCCCGCCGTCCAGAAACAGCCCCCTTAGAAATCCACCCCGCGACATTGGCTACCCCACACCCACGCCATATACCCCAATGTCCAGAAAACATGTCTTGTCCAAGGGAAACTATTGTGAGACTCCACTTTCCCATTCCCACGTCCCGGGAATGACGGCTTGTGTACAATAGCAAGAAACCCGCTCCTCGTCGAGTCGATCCGAAAGTACCCGAGGCGCAAATCCTGCATATGCCGGTAGCACAAACTCGCAAAAAGCCAAGGCCGCAACCACTGTCATCGCCAACAACACCAAAGAAAAACAAAAAACCATGGCCGACTCCAGTATAATCCCCCTCCGTACGGCAATAAATACCATCTCTCGCGCTCGCCTTCGCAAGCTCCTCCTCCATTCTTCATGTTTGGACAATAGGGTAATCAGGGAGTGGCTTCAGAAATATTTACTTGTAAGGTGGAACAATGTCTCTCAGCACCATTGTCTCCAAACGGGTTCCGAAGGGTTTGTCCCTAGGTTTGCCGTCTGCGAGAGGTGTAATCTCGAATGTGACATCACCGAGAGTCAGGGAGAGAGGTGTAAAGTGCTTATTCATACCGGTTGGTTGATTTCCTCGAACTGCTAGTCAATTGGTCATTCAGACTGACCTGAGCTAATTTACCCTTGTTGGCAGGAACGGAAACCCGAATCCCACTGAATGAACGAGTATTCGCACAAAGAAACACAGAGAGAATTCGTGAAGATGAAGTATACAAGGAGGGGTGGTGGTGGAGTTGTTGTAAGGGCACCATTGATGCACCTGGCTGCACAAAGACGCACCATTTATTACGAATCGATACGCCGCCCACAACATCGACGGCAACCACATCGCCGGCAAATAAGTCACTTGCTTGTTCTCCAATAAGCCAATCTTCGCAATTGGCTACTGAAGTAGTTAGGAACGAAAGCTCTGTAGAAGATAATAATCAAGGGTCGATTCATATGCCGAAAGCAGAAGACACGAAAAGCTCAGCTACGCACACGTCCGCTGAAGATGTCAAAACCTACAACGTAACCTGTGGAGGGCTCCTACAAAATTTAGATGTGAAGACAATACAGCTCATGCTCCAAAAAATCAACGCACAATCACTATCTATAACAAATCTCGAAGAGAAAGTTCGCTCATTAGAAGAAAAGAGAAAAGAGGATGCGCAAGAGTTTGAGAGAAAGGGCAAGGAAGCCAAGAAACAGGCGGATGAGGAAATAGCACACAATAGACAAGCGCTAACAAAAAGGTCATGTCATAATTGCGATAATAGATTAGAAGAGCAGAAGAGTAAGATGCATAAATATAAGCAGACGCTGAGGAGGGAGTCTGTGGGAGAGATACAGATCGTAAAGAGACAGGCTGAGGAAGTTTTGCAGAGCAAAAGACAGGCAAATATAGAGTTGAAGGCGGAACTTGTAGTAGAGCGAACGAGGAGACAGAAGGCGGAGAAGGAGTTGAAAGTGCTCAAGGCAAAGGAAGAAGGGAAGAGGAAGGCGATCGGGTTTTTAAATAATTCTGCCAAGAGGAGAAAGAGAGAGCGGGAGGAGCTCAATGACGACGAGGAGGGAGAGGAACGAGAGGAAGAAGAGCCAGGCTCGGATTCAGAATACTATCATCCTGGTAAGATACTTATCCATTCCCTCTCATCCGTCTGCATTAACACCCTCTCCAGGCTACAAAAACGTATCAGACGAATTGGAACTCTGGTGCGACTGGGATGTTGGTCCCAACGGCTATCCAGAGATCTTTGAAGATGATCCAGATCACCAACAAGGTTTCATCTGGAGTTGTTGTCAGAATTGGGGTGGTGCGAGGGGATGTCAGAGACTGAGATAGCGATTTGGGTGTCTTATGGCTCAGGAAAGATGTTCGGATTGAGATGTATATATGTGATATATATTTGCATTTTCTGAAGCAATACCGATGAGATTATGAATGAAATGATGAAGAAATCTACTCCGGTGAGGGGTTATCTCCATCACATGACATGGCGTTAGAGTAGGAATCTACTGGGAAGGTTGTAGACTAGCTCCCGCTTTCGTTTCCCTCCCGTTCTTACTCTCACCGCTAAACGTTGAAGGGATATATATGAAGCATTCACCTTTGCTCGATTGCCTCTTTTCAGGTCAATCATGGCTAATGAAAGAACTTGACCGGATTTCGCAGTGTAGAGTTCACATTAAGCGGTTGAGTTGTAAGTCTCAGGTTCGTGAGCTTTGGTTTAGTTGAAAGGATAACGATTACAAGTTGACAACAATCTGCATCCAAATCCCAATTCTAACAAGATATCAGGGGTTTCAATGCAACCTAGAATACGCGGTTCCACGTGCTTGGAATATCATTGTTCCGGGGATTTGGTCACTCTAGACCTATTGAATGTGCAGTAGACGGCGTTAACGAGATGGAGGTATGAGGTGAGGAGAGTTTGTTAAAAGAGTAGAGGAGAGCTATCATTTTCCGGATTAGAGATTATTTCAATTCTTGGTCTAGAGCATGACCCGATTACAGAGCTATGCTTGCTTGATGCCAATTGAGGGTAAATGTAATTTATATTGTACTAGAAATAAAAGTGCACGTGACTGAATGCATGAGTCTGTTTTTCCTGCTCGTCTTCTTTATTTATATCGGCGAGTGGGTCAAAGGCCATTCATTTAGAGTTATAATGCGATCTTATGAATGTGTTATTCAGGTAGATAAGTAATATTAAAATTATAAATGTATACCTTATGTCACGTGAGTCTCTGAATTAGAGGAAGAAAAACAAACAATTGTAAAGTGTATAAAGATATAATAAACAGTATCTCGGCTTTATGCATCGAATAGTCTATCTCGCTGGACTTCAAGGATAAAGACAGCTACTCCCAATCAATTCAGATGGATCTCGATGTCGCGCCTCGACCACGTGACTCTGGCAAGATCTACTGGTACGGAGGTATGATTCCTGTGCTTCCTCCAAATATAACTGGCCAATTCCTCCCTCAGCTCTCGAAATGCCATGGAAAAGGGATCCTCTCTCCTGGAATCAAAAGGAGGGTCTGTGGAGCTTTGGAAAAATAAGCATCCCAAGATCAGTACACTTTGGTGAAAATATCGTGATATTTCGAGTGGCAAAGACGAGAGAAAGACAGTGGTGGAATTTTCCCAGACAAAAAGGCCGAACCGGCTATTAATCATGCTGCCCATTCCCTCCCCTTATCTACCCTCCAATCGCCCGTTTAGGCATATCTGGACCTCACTCATCAACGCCAAATCCACCTTCGCCCACTCTCCAATCCACCCTCCCTTCACTCCGTCACCGCCGACCGACGATGTACCGCACACGTATCCTGCGCCAAAAGATCCTCTTCAAGATTCTCTGGATCCGTATCCAACAGTGCTGCTGGACCTACATTCCCCGCGCCACATATAAATCCGGCGTCCTCGCCGAGCAAGTCTACCATCTCACTACCAAGGGCGCTTACAAACCTTTTATCGAGCCATTGATGCTCGCATTCCCCGCCGCCGCCATCGAGAGGGACAAGATCCGTCGCGGGATAACTGAGTACGCATATCTGGGCTGAAGAGATATTGGCAGAGGATTAATTGACCATGGTAGCGGCTGGGATATTGAAGCCTACCGGCTTATTCTCGATCGCAACTCTCGCCTTCCACCTGACCAGTTGCGGAGCAAGTACAATCGCCAGTCCTTTTGGCACCGGCAGTTCAGGAGCAGTCTCGAGCGAAAGCAGGACATGCAGCGAAATTGGAATTGAGCTGTTGGAGAGGGGGGTGAGTCAATAAATCCTACAGTCCGGGGTCGGGGGGCTAATCATGTGACTTCAGGGGAATGCGGCGGATGCACTCGTGGGGACGACGTTGTGTGTGGGGGTGATAGGTTGGTGATCTTGTGGGTGTATTTGCAATATACTGACGAGTGTAGGTATGCAGCATAGTGGCATTGGTGGTGGTGGCTTCATGTTGGTTCGAGGGGCAGATGGAAAATATGAGTCGATAGGTGGGAACTTTTGAATTTTTCGACCGACACTAGCTTACCTCGATAGATTTTCGGGAAACCGCCCCAGAGGCAGCGTTTGAAGATATGTATAAAAACAATGCAAAAGCTAGTGTGGAAGGGGGGTTAGCAAGTGGTGTCCCGGGTGACCTTCGAGGGCTGGAGTACCTTCACAAGAAGTATGGTGTAAGTGAACACATACATCTGCTAGAAACGCATTGTATTGACCATTATAGGTCCTACCGTGGGGAGCGGTGGTCAACCCGTCCGTTCATGTCGCCAGGTATGGCTTTCGAGGTATACCTCCCAATTTTACTAAGTCATCGCCTGATCACCTGATACTGACTGGTCCAGTGACGGAAGATCTGGTTCGCTATATGGGCTATGCAATTGCAGATGGAAACAACTTTTTAGTAGACGATCCTCAATGGGCGATAGATTTCGCGCCCAATGGTATTTCTTCCAGTTGTTTTCATTCAGAAAACCTTGCTAATGGAGCAGGAACTCTTCTCGGTCTTAATGATATTATGACCAGAAAAAGATATGCAGAGTATGAATTCTCCTCCTATCATGATTACACTCTAATGGCCTCAGTACCCTTGAACTCGTAGAAAAACATGGTGTCGATGCTTTCTATAATGGAAAGAGTGGTACTATCAATTGACTCTCCTCTCACCACAAGTTCTATACTAACCCTTGCAAGCCGAATACACAATCGCCGCCCTCCGTGCCTCAAATGGGACTATGACTCTCTCAGACCTCTCTACCTACCGGGTTATCATCCGCAACCCTATCAACATAGCTTACCATGGTTACAAAATAACCTCCACAGGTGTTCCCAGCGGTGGTTCCGTCGGCCTCTCCATCCTCAAAATCGTAGAAGGCTACAACATCTCTAATCCCGCGGATATAAACCTCAGTATCCATCGTCTAGATGAAGCAATGCGTTTTTCCTACTCAGCAAGAAGTGAATTGGGAGATCCGGATTTTTTTGGGTACATGGGTGATTTCGAGGCGAAGATGTTGAGGGATGAAAAGGCGAAGAGCATTAGAGGTAGGATTTTTGATGATCGGACCAGAAATATTTCAGAGTACGGGTCTAGTAATTGGCAGGCACCGATGAATCATGGGACGAGCCATGTAGTAGCGATGGATGGTTCGGGGTTAACCATCTCTTTGACGTCGACTGTTAATCTTTTATTTGGATCGAAGCTTGTTGTCCCAGAGACAGGTACGTACAGCTACTTTGTTTTTAGCCCTTCTCGGGATTTGGGAGATTTACTGTGCCGTCTTCCTTCTCTTTTTTCATCCCTTATCTTTTTCCTCTTTCTCTTGACTTCTCTTGACTTCTTTTCCTCTGAAAAGAAAAAGCTAATATCAAACCAGGCGTAATAATGAACAACGAAATGAATGACTTCTCAATCCCTGGCGTCCCCAATGCCTTTGGCTTCGTTCCCTCCCCCATCAACTACATCAAACCCCACAAGCGGCCCCTCTCCTCCATCTGTCCCCTCATCGTTGAGCATCCGAACGGCACTCTGTATCTCTCACTCGGTGCCGCGGGTGGATCACGCATCATCACCTCCACGGTGCAAGTCCTAATAAATGTAATTGATCGAGGAATGACGCTGAGCGAAGCGTTAGACGAACCGAGGATCCACGATCAATTGGTTCCAGCGGAGACGACGGTCGAGGTGGGGCTCGATGCGGGGGTTGTGGAAGGGCTGAGGGAAAGGGGTCATAATATTACGGTAGTGAGGAGGGGGATTAGTGCTGTGCAGGGGGTTAGGTGGGTTGGTGGTGGAGTTGCGGGATGGTTTGAGGCGGGGAGTGAGCCGAGACAGTTGAATTCTGGGGGGCTTAGTACGACGCATGGGGATGCTTCGAAGGGGCGGTTGTGGAACGGGTGGTGGGCGTAAGGGTAGGAGATGAAGTGAAAAGAGAGATGTCGTTGTGAATTTGGGGGGGTTGAGCTCTTTGGCTATTGGAGGGGATAGCATAGATGGGGTCTGGCATGCTTGGATATGATTGGGCTTCCGCATGCGTAGATTGAGGAGTTTTGAAACCTGAAATCGCAGATAGAGGCTTGCGAAAGTAATGGAAGAGATGGAGAGTTAAAGTCAGAGTCAGAGTCAGAGTTGCACAGAGAAGAGGGAAGAAATAAGAGGGATGAGAGGAAATCTCGATTATTATTATTGTTGTCATGATTTAGATTTTCGCTATATAGTGATATCGGAAATCTCTACTTATTGGGAATCGCGCAGTTGAAAGACTCTTTATATCAATCTCCATAACTGTTATTAAAACTAGCTCCAGGTTGGCCCAGCCTTTACCGGTGTTTTCGACCACTTTACAACATTTTTCAGAACTGAGGTGTCCTTTTATAAGGCTTCTATTTTAGCTTTACAGCTTATAATACCTTATTTTTGATTATTCTAAACATACTCACATACCTAGCTTATACTCAGCACGTTAGTTAAGTATATTTCCACATCCTATTATACTATAATAGTCGTAAGACTATATACAACTACAACTTCAGCCGACTTCACTCGGCTCTAAAAGGAATTATTACTCTCTAACCTTAACTAATAGCTTACGAAAAGGCAAAGGCAATACTTAACTAACGTCTAATACTTATCTACCTCTGTTCCAACAGTTCTGCGCCTCTGCTAAGTGTGATGAGTTGTAGATAGAAGATGTAGTCATAGGTCGGAGCTAGTTTCGTCGATCGTGGTTCGTACCCTAAATCACTAGATGATAGAGGAAATAAAGTTGAGATTTCTATGTCTAGTGTGTTTAGGTCGGGGTGGAGGGGTGGGTGGGGGGTATATATAGACTAGATTGGCTGGATGAGATGAAGTATCGTGATGAAAGCACTCTCGACCTGATCAAGAGTCGGAGTTGAATCACAATGTAGGCGGCATAGATTGGCTTGATTGTTTTTCGTGCTTTTGTATGTGAGAGGTTGTGTGTCTCCTCGGTGGTGAAATAATAGGAGGGCTGTGTTTTCTATGTTGTTGGGAATATGATGAGATATAAGGATATTGTTGTTGTCATTTTTATATCTATCCTCATCTATTCGTAATCCCAACATCATATTCCCAGTTGCTACGGGGTTTTTCGCAGGTCAGCCGAAAGCCTTAGTAACTCTTCATAACCCATTTTTTACTTGTAAATAGGTATTTGAGAATGTTGCAGAGCTGTAAAGTATATGTATTCGAGATCATTGCTAGTTAATGGTTTAAGAGATTAGCTTCAAGAAGGGTATTTATAGGAATTTTGTGGTTCTGTGATTAGGGACGTGAGTGAATGTGTGAATGAGTGAGCGGGTAGGCCGGTGAATAAAATAGACCTGTGAAACGATATAACCACCAACGGTAAGTTTTCCGGTAGTTTGTATTTAATCCCATACTCTCCTTTTTACCTTGATCGAGATATAAAAGCGTAGGACTCGCAGGACCCATTTACTAGAAACACCAAACACGACTGCAAAATCGTTAAGCACGCGGCAAAGCAAATAGGTGAATTACACTGTGAAGTCTAATCACTCCTTTTCTTATCAAGTATACTATATTCTCCTCAACTAAAGGGCTTCACGACGCGAATGATAAGCGTATTCGTGCCTTGTGCCTTTGTAAATAATCCCATTTTTTGCATCTTACTAGAAAATCATTCTCAGAGTTTTCACCTTTACAGATTTTTGTTATCATCATCCTTTTGAGTCATTTGCCCTATTTTTTCCCCCGCTTAAAAATCTTTCTCTAGACGAAAAATGAATATCAAATGATAAAGTGGTACTTCGTATTATTTGACAATTCTAGTGACAGTCACAAGAGGGTACTTACCTCCCCGATTTAACCCCTCCGTGGCTGCTTTGCAAATCATCTATTGTTATATTAATAGTGTGTAAACAGCATCGTTGGCTGTGGCTATTGTAGCATGAAGGTTCGATTCTGTCCATTATATTCAACGCACAAAACAGTGCTTTTATACCCCTCCACTATCATTCACTCCCATCCCCAACCCATCCACCTCTTTAAACACCTCTCCTTCTCCATACGTACATCAGCTGACTGGTACCTAAAAAATACCAAACCCCCTCAACTCCTTTCCTCCCTTCCCCTCTCCCCCTCCACCTTATCCACACAAAAACTAACCCACCCCACCCCCTTCACCCAAAGCCTAACCCAACCCCAACCCCAACCCCAACCACCCATCTCCTACCAGCCCCATCTAAACCCTATAAAAACCCCCCAAACCAGCACCAAAAAGAATCACAAACACCAAACACGTGAATACGGAGCATATAGCCCCTCGAAATTTAGGGT
This sequence comes from Ascocoryne sarcoides NRRL 50072, assembly GCA_000328965.1. Classification (NCBI taxonomy): domain Eukaryota; kingdom Fungi; phylum Ascomycota; class Leotiomycetes; order Helotiales; family Gelatinodiscaceae; genus Ascocoryne; species Ascocoryne sarcoides. Next base: position 3,583,965 of record KB205939.1, read on the forward strand.
TAGCTATTCACGAACTCCACCCCTTTCCTCCCAACTCACCAACTCCCAAATCATACCCCCAAACCCCACGCATACCCATACGGTACCCCCCAAACCGAAACCCAAGCCATGATTCCAACCCACCTCACGACCTCCAATACAAAAATCACCCCTTGAGCAGACGTTGGCTTTGACGACAAAAGAACAATTCCCAAAAAAACGAACATCTAATCTCATCTCATCTCATGATCAAGATTGAAGATAAACACCGCGTTTGACTTTCTACCAGTTGAAAGGGGTGAAGCTTGTGATTTGATATAATCTCCATATCTCACCTCACCTGACCTCCTTCCGCAATCCTTCTTCCGCTTTGACTCTCCCTTTACTCCCTCCCCCTTCCCCTGCCCCCCAAAAACCTTTGGACGCCTAGGACCCTTTATGCCCGCACCAGCTACACAACTACACAACTACCCAACCACCAAACCAACCCTCTTCCAATCCATTGATTCCAAGACCTGAGCCGAGCTTCAAACACATTAACATTTCTAACCTTCCTTCTCAACCCCGTACAAATAAGTGCTCATTCTTAAGTTTTCAAATTTCGAGAACGAGGAGCGACACTGTAGTTAGACGTACTAGACCTTCTCCCATTCATCCTCATCCCCTTGCTATACAATCATGAATAATTACCCGAGCCACTTCCCGCCCACTTGGAGCTTAACCCACCTTCCCACATATCTAGAAGCCTCACAACTCAAAAACAATGGTAACAACAAGATAATCGTTGCGCCTTACTGAAAATGCATCTCTACGGGTATCTCCTATCTATCCATCCAACAATCCCATCATCAAACTATCCATCTATTCACAGACCCAACAATTTCCAACCCTGCTTCTCTCATCCCGAGAACTGTAAGAAGATATTCCCCACCTAACCCTAGTTTCCATCCAAATCTCACAAGTCTTTCTTCACCTTCAAATCCCCTACCGCCAATGCCACCTTCGGCGTCCATGCCTTCCTTAATCTAACTAATAACTCCATTTGCTTCACCCAGCCCCTCGCAAACTCGTCCTCTGTGAACCTCTTTGCCGATAATCTGGCTCGCTTTCTCATCGCTGGCTTATTCGCTAGCGAGAGCGCGGCTTCGAACCCCTGGGCGAATTCTTCAGGAGTGGTTGCGTGGAAACCTATTCGCTTTATTAATATGGTGTTGCCAAACGGAAAAAAGAAGAAAGAAAGAATGAGGGAGAAGCGAAAACTTGGTGAAAGGCTGGAATTTGGAGAGGAAAGCCAGCGGAAAGGGAACATGAAGAAAAATAGCTTACCAGTAGCTCCACCTTCAATATCAACCACAATATCTAATTTTGGACCTCCACTGTTATGAACCACAGAAATCAACCCGGCGGCCTGATATTCCACAACACCAATCCCAAAATGCTCATTCCACATCCCGTTTACACCGACACTCGCCTTCCTCAACCACTCGAGAATCTCAGGCCAACTCGCGTCGAGATGGAACTCGACACTATCCTTGATCTGTAATTCGTTTACTAGTAGTCGTAGCTCGTAGACGCGCTTAGAGTCGCTGTCGTCCCTCACGGAACCAACAAGTATTAATTTTGCCCCTTTGGACGCAGGCGTCTTGGTAGCTTTGAATTGTGCAAATGAGTTGAGTATGAGTTGGTGATTCTTCTCCGGCCGGAACTGCGCAATATACAATAACACCTTCTCTCTCTTGCTCTCACTCGCCTCCGAAACCTCGATTTCGCGTTCTAGTTCTTCGACTGCAACTGGCGGATACAGAGCAACGGGTCTTAGTTTGTGAAATTCTTCTCTCCAATCGCCCCACAATGATGTGATGTGGTTTAAGGTCCAGGTCGAATTGGTCATGACAACGTCCACTGAGGCGCCGACAAAGGAATACAGTTTAGCGAAGAGTTCCCAGTAGAGCTTTTTCAAGGGACCGGTGGCGCCTGCGCCTTTTCCGGCGTTAATGCCGAGAGTGCCAGTGGTGGAGGAGGGGTTGAGAGATGAGAGCATGTCGGTGGAGATGGTGGGGTAGTGGACGTAGGCTCCTGTTGGGACGTCTTGGAATAGTAGTTTGGAGAACCCGAGAGCGAACGCGTAGCCCATTGTGTCAACAAAAATATCGGGGGGGAGAAGGGAGAAGGCATCCCAGGCTAAGACTAAGGAGCCTAGAGACTGTCCTGCGAGAGTGAAGTATGGCCAGGAGGATGCGATGACCCAGGAGCGGGTAGTGAGGTAGAGGAAGGTTATGGTCGGAGGATGGAGGTGGATATTGAATCGGTCTTTAACTCGAAGGAGAATTCCGTTCTTATCAGCGTCGTGGTCTCCAGTATAGACTACGCATTTCGCCCGAGGCCAGCGTTTCTGCGTAGCTCTGATTGCTGCCCAGAGTACTCGTTCGCCTCCTCCACCAGCATTACTATTCCACTTAGTGAAAGTTCAGCACAAAACAAGATATATATACCAGAACGGATGAAAGAATCCAACTATTCCATCCCATTCTTCTTCCCCCCTTTCTCCGTTCTGCGAAGACCCAGCCGCATATGCATCCACGTTCTCCCACTCGTCGCTATACCTCCTCTCGCCCTTGTCCTTCTCCTTTATCCAGGCTGCCTCCTCCTGCTCTACCGACTCCAAGATCTGCTCTCTTCGTCCAGCCGTCTTCTTCCGCAGATAAAACCCCAGAGTCCGCCCAAGCCAGAATACGATCTTCGGACCCACAACGATCAGAAACATGGGCGTGGAGGCTAAGATGCCAACGATGTATATCAGTTTCCATTCATGAGAAATGCCAAATGTCCACATGGGAGTGCCGTCGGGGGCCAAGCAGGTCTCCGCCATTTTGCATTGATGGACCTGATGGAGTTATTGAAATTGTATAGAAAGGATGGAAAGGTCGGAGTAGAAAATGGGCCGCTCGAGAAGTTAAGTTCGCGACTTGTCAGCTTGAGCTCGAGTTGGAAGGAGGGGCGCTATTGGGCGGGCTGACGTCGGTGTTTGCGGCCGAAACGCCGATGATGAGACAGCTGACTTTGAGATGAAGTAGAGAATAAGTAGATTTCACCATCTTTGAGACTTGATCGTCACAAGCCATCCATTGGCAGGTGAGATCAAGACAGCGAACCCTTTGTTCGCCTATTACGCTGTCTTGTATACGGCAGTCGGCACCATGAGTCTCTTCCTCTGTCGCGGACTTGGTTCCAAGCTTCGGTTTCCCCCTCTACGAAGCTCCTCAACATCCTCGAAGAACCTCACAAGACTCTTCCTTCAGCTCCCTCCTCCCTATCGATCTTTCCATGCCTCTCCGAAGCCGCAGTTCATCTCGGCTGCTATCTCTACAGCTATCTACACATCACATGCGGCTCTTGTCGGCGTCCACTCCCTCACGGGTCTCCCATGGGCATATACGATTCCCCTCTTCGCTGTCGCTCTTCGCACAGCGATTATGCTACCTCTAGCAATCTACACTCGAAGAAACAACCAGAAACAGGTTAATCTGTCACCTCTATTACAATCATGGCAACATGTCATCCAGCGCCAAACCATGCGCGAATTCAGCCATCTCCCCAACGTCGCGACAAAAACCGTACTTACAAGAATGCGCGCGAAGCGGAGAGAGCTCTGGAAGAGGTGGGGATGTGGAACTTGGAAAAACTACTTGACGGTGCTTCAAATACCGGTCTTCCTCAGTGTGATGGAAGCCCTTCGAGAGATGTGTGGTGCAACACAAGGCTGGTTAGGAATGGTTAGTGGCTGGGCAGATCCCGAGACGACGATTACGGGAGATGGATTGGTGCATCAGGTTGCTCTGATGGTTGATCCTTCTTTCGCATTAGAAGGGGCTTTATGGTTCAACAATCTGCTTCTCCCCGACCCCCAGCTTGTCTTGCCGTTCATGTTGTCGGGGGCTATATTATTAAACATATTTGGAAATCATAACAAGGATATCGTGCTAGGGAAATGGAGATTGCGGTTTATGAGGAGCATGGGGGTTGCGGCCTTGATGGTTGGCCCGATTATGATCCATATGCCGAGTGCGTTGTTGGTTTATTGGATCAGTTCGAGTTTGAGTGCATATTTGCAGGCATTGTTGTTGGATATGTTCATACCGATTCAGCAGCCTACGAAGCCTTGCAAACCAAAGAGGCCATTCAAGACTGGGCTTGGGCAAGTTGCAAAGGAGCTCCTCTAGAGGAGGGCCTCTAAAGTAGTTTAGATGCTAAAAACGACCTCTGGTAGAAGAGGCAACTGAGGAGGTTGAACCCACCCCTCCTTCGGAAATGGATCGTACGCGTGCAAATCTATCTCTTCTCGAAAACCTGGAGGCTGTACTCTGTAAAGATAACTCATAACTCACTAGTCCATTCTTTCGTGCACAGTCAACACCCCTTTGCCACGTCACGTGCCGACGCGGTATGCATGCAGGATGCATACAGTAGAGGCTCCTGACATGCATGACATACCCATACCTAGGCAGGCCACCACAAGGTTGACAGCTTCCGAGATCGTACCTGACTTGTGATACACAAGGAATCGGACAACGAGGGCGACGGAAGAAAGTGAGTATAGAAGAGTTGGTCTGGGCTTAACCTTTTGGGCGGGTGAACAGGTCAAGCAATTCCCATCCTTAAAAGTTCAAGTAACCGTAACAACATAGGACCGAAATCTCGACCTTTCTCCACACTTTTGCGGGCTATGTCTTATAACTCTGGTGACCACAGATCAATGACTCAACTTTAGATGAAGGAAAGGAATCGACGCTCCACTCCATCTCTGAAAAGCCCATCGGCTACGATCCCTCTGGCAACATGGCAATTAAGCTGCTTGGATGAGTTCAAGGGAGGAAATAGTCCCCACATTTGATACCTCACAACTCCGATGAAGAATTCAAGTGGCGTTCCCGATCTGCTGAAAATTTCATGGGAGACGCGACCAGAGGGGGTTGGAAGAAACACGATATCACGTGGAGATCAATTACAACAAGAGAATCATGTGTGTCGTGTATCAAGAATCAATTGATAGCAATCATTGACGAGCACATTCAAGGACTCGATCAAAGGCAGTATCAACTACCAAGAATCGAATCAGATTAGAAGGTTTGCCTGATATCATCATGTCAACATTGCCGCCCCACCTCTTAAGTGCTTTCGCGATGGCTACGCTAGATGACAAACCTCCCCTGCCCTAAAAACGCGCTCTGCTAGTCGCGTAAAGTGAAGTGCCTTCAAAAACATCCTCCTCCCCCTCCTCAACAACTTTCCTTTCCTCTTCTCCAACAGCCAGAGAAAGTCCTCCTTCCAGCCAACAGATTCGTCAAGTTACACGGCATTGCACTGTAACACATCATTGATACACACAAGCAACACCGTCCTCCTTGCCACTTCCTATCTGCAACACCTCTTCCTCCCCAATCACATATCTACGCGTCGTCGCCATGTACGTGTTTAAACGCGGTATGTACTCGAACTGGTGTTGATCCAGGCTGTGTCTAATGGGTAGCAGATGGGCGCAAGGAACGCGTTCAATTCGATAAGATCACAGCTCGAGTCTCGAGACTATGTTACGGCCTCGACTCCGAACATGTTGACGCCGCAGCCATCACACAGAAAGTCATCTCGGGTGTTTACCAAGGTGTTACAACAATTGAACTCGACAATCTAGTATGTCTCCCTATCTGCCAATTCCTCTCTCTTCAACATTGGCTGACCCCTTCCACCAGGCTGCAGAGACTGCTGCATATATGACAGTTACCCATCCCGACTATGCCATCCTCGCTGCACGAATTGCAGTGTCGAATCTTCACAAACAAACAAAGAAGCAATTCTCCCATGTCGTCAAGGACTTATATAACTGGGTCAACCCAAGAAATGGCAAACCATCTCCGATGATCAGCGACAAGACTTACGAGATTGTCATGAAGCATGAAGACGAGCTCAACTCTGCTATTGTCTATGACCGAGATTTTAACTACCAATACTTCGGGTTCAAGACTCTCGAGCGTTCATATCTCCTCCGTCTTGACGGCAAGGTGTGCGAACGTCCTCAGCATATGATCATGCGAGTGGCAGTTGGCATCCACGGCGAGGACATCGAAGCTGCTATCGAAACATACAACTTGATGTCCAACAAGTACTTCACCCATGCCTCACCCACACTCTTCTCGGCAGGAACACCACAAGCCCAACTCGCGTCGTGCTTCCTCGTTGACATGAAGGCAGACAGCATTGAGGGTATTTATGACACCCTCAAGACATGCGCCTTGATTTCCAAGAATGCTGGCGGCATTGGTCTTAATATCCACAGAATCCGTGCTACTGGCTCATACATTGCCGGCACTAACGGAAACTCTAACGGCATCGTTCCTATGCTTCGCGTGTTTGATACCACTGCCAGATATGTCGACCAAGGTGGCAACAAGCGCCCCGGTGCCTTTGCTATCTACATGGAGCCATGGCATGCGGATGTCTTTGATTACCTGGATCTTCGAAAGAATCAGGGCAAGGAGGAAGTCCGAACCCGTGATCTCTTCTACGCCTTGTGGATTCCTGACCTCTTCATGCAACGCGTGGAGAAGAATGAAGACTGGACATTGATGTGCCCTAACGAGTGCCCTGGCTTGGCCGATTGCTATGGAGATGAATTCGTGGCTCTGTATGAGAAATACGAGCGTGAAGGCAAAGGTCGTAAGACTGTCAAGGCCCAAAAGCTCTGGTTTGCCATTCTCAGTGCTCAGACCGAGACCGGAACCCCCTTCATGCTCTACAAGGATGCTTGCAACCGAAAGAGCAACCAAAAGAACTTGGGCACTATCCGAAGTTCCAATCTGTGCACTGAGATTGTCGAATACTGTTCACCTGATGAGGTTGCCGTCTGCAACTTGGCCTCTCTAGCACTACCAACCTATGTCAACATCAACGACGGCACATACGACTTCCAAAAGCTTCATGAGGTCTGCCAAGTTGTTACTAGGAACTTGAACAAAATCATTGATGTCAACTACTATCCTGTTCCTGAAGCAGAGAGAAGCAACTTCCGTCACAGACCCATTGCTCTCGGTGTCCAGGGTCTTGCAGATACCTTCTTGGCCCTTCGTCTTCCTTTCGAGTCTGCCGAGGCCAAGCGATTGAACATCCAGATCTTCGAGACTATGTACCATGCTGCGTTGACTGCTTCTATTGCTCTTGCAAAGGAGCATGGCCCATACTCCACATACGAAGGCTCCCCTGCGTCCCAAGGCATTCTTCAATTTGATATGTGGAATGTCAAGCCTACCGACCTCTGGGACTGGGACAGCATTAAGGCAGAAATCAAGCTGCATGGTATTCGCAACAGTTTACTGCTTGCTCCTATGCCTACTGCTAGCACGAGCCAGATTCTTGGTTTTAATGAGTGCTTCGAACCCTACACCTCTAACATCTACTCTCGTCGTGTCCTTGCTGGCGAATTCCAAGTTGTCAACCCATGGCTCCTAAGGGATCTCGTTGACCTCGGCCTCTGGTCCGACAAGATGAAGAACCGCATCATTGCCGATGGTGGGTCCATCCAGAAGATCAACAACATTCCTGCCGACCTGAAGCTTCTCTACAAGACAGTTTGGGAAATTTCACAGCGGACTATCGTCCAGATGGCAGCTGATCGTGGTGCCTTCATTGATCAATCACAATCTATGAACATTCACATGAAGGATCCCACACTCGGAAAGATCACCAGCATGCATTTCTCTGGATGGAAGCTTGGTCTCAAGACTGGCATGTACTATCTCCGTACTATGTCTGCTGCTGCCCCCATCCAGTTCACTGTTGATCAACTTGCCCTCTTGCAAGAAGACAGTGAAGTTGCTCAAGAACAACATCGTCGTCCTTCGAAGAAGGTCACGACCGGCTTCATCACGCAAACACAACCACACGGCCCTCTCACCTTGTATGGTCGCCAGCCCAATAAAAATGGGCTGATGAGTCCTAGTGGCATACCGACTCCTTCTCAGACACCACCACCTAGCTCTGAAAATAAAAAGTTCAACCCAAGTCAGGTGTTGGCAACTCCGGCCTTTAAGGCCGATTTGAACGAGGGAGATAGCCCGAAGCAGCTTGCCACCGAGCCAGGGAGTACCCCAAAGAAGGTGAAGCAATTGGATGGGACAGGGTCAACCGAACAGAGCGATGATAGCCAGGACGAGGACCATGGAGGCGATAATGAAGATAGAGAAGTGGATATTTATGCCGACGCTGTGTTGCAGTGTGAGTTACCCGTCAATCCTGGTGACATTCGAGAACGAAACTAATAGTCTTGCAGGCAGTATTGAGAACCGAGAAGAGTGCGTGATGTGCAGTGGATAAACACATTACCTGGCTTTTGCTGGGGGCTCGGTTGCCGATTATGAATACATGCATGCTCACGCTTTCTTAATATATTGTGTTTTGTATTCGGTATGGCGTTTAGAGGTTGGGCTTGTGTAATTGAGACGAACATACTTGGATGATGGATAAGGATAGATAATATTCTTGGGATGCATTTATGGATTGCTGGTGCCACTTCACTGGATTGGAAGTCGCTTGTATTTATTGTGCCTAAGGATATGTTAATGCAAATGCCAAGTTGATGAGATTACTTGCTGTTGCTATTGTCATCTGTAGTTTTGTCAACGTTCCGAATTTGAAAATGAAAGCCCTTACTTGGATAGATATACCGGTATTTGTTTTAAAGAGTAGCGCCGGTATTTGGAATACTGGTATAAGCGAGCGATGGGAATCGTCGTCGTCATTGAGATGTGAACGTGGCGAAGCCGTGGCTGAGCCATCCGTCAGCCATTGCCATTTACCCGGTACGACTGCGGGATTTAGCTATACCTTCCCGCCAACATCACACGAAGACTTCCAAACCACTCTGCTACTCTTAAACTCTTGGAAACCTCACTTGTAATTCTTAGTCTCGCCGCGATGTTGCCCTCAAAAGATGATGTTGCCAATTTCATCAGCTTCGCACCCGATGCGGGGGAAGGGCGGGCGTTTATGTTTTTAGAGGCAAGAGCCTTTGATGCCTCTAAGCCCCTCTTTACTAATGTGCATCTTAAAGGGAGCTGATACCATTGATGAAGCTGTCGGCCAATTCTATGAAAACCCAGACAAATACTCGCAAGCTCCAGTGCCAACTGCGAACATGTCCAAATCGGCGGATAACCCCACGGATGCCAAGATGCAGGCCCCTCCCGAGTTTCCCCCGCAATATACCCCGGCTGTGGCTACCAGGTCTCGAATTGGGTCTCAGAAAAACCACCGGCCTCACACGAATCAAGTCATCGAAGCTGGGAATGTCCGCGCGAGAGATGAGGTGTGTTTTATTCTCGCGTCCCCAGCGGCGGTGAGGGGCTAATATGATGGCCTTGTAGCAAGATATGCAAAACAGACTCCAGAACCTTCAATATGCTTACCGTATTTACAATAGTGATATTGAACCAGAGCATGAGCAAGACTACTGTGGATGTGCTATTCACCAGTATCAAAGAGTGAAGTGGAATCGCTTGGGCGTCCAGGAAATGTGGGCAAAAGCGGTCATGTACCCAGGTCAGTACTATTACCTCACAGAATATCAACGGCCCTATGTACACAATCTAACCTCTTCTTTTTGCCTAATTAGGAGAAAAGTTCTACCATGACTGCTATCAGACTACCTTCTTTTCTAGCAATCCGTATAGATATAATGTCATATCGCCCTATGGCAATAACTCCTTCTATGGACCTCAAACACCTATCCCACGATACTACACGCTTTCAGTTCAACAGACTATACAGTTGAATGCGAGACTCAATGCGGAAGCACAAACCGCTATAGATGCCAAGGAACCAAGATTCAACATCTGGGAAGTCAACCAGCTAGAATCTTCAATGTCAAATATGGCCATAGACCCTAGCAAGTCACATAAAGTTAATGACGAGAAGCGGCCAGTTGAAAAGGGATCAGCTGAAAAGCGACAAAGTATCGCTGGTTCCACAATGGCCCGTAATGGGGAGGGTTCTAAACCATCTAAGTTTTCGGCCTTCAAAAAGGCTCTCGCTATTAAATCGTCCGAGGAGAAAGTGGCCTCGAAAATAGAAAAATCGAGAAGGAAAGGGGACGAGTTGCGAAATGCTATCCTGCTTGAAGAACAAGGTAGATGGCCAGATCACGAGTGGCGACAGATAGTGGCCAACTACCAGGAAAAGGTCGGCATGACTCGAAAGATAGCAGACCTTCGAAACCGTCATCCTCTTCAGTACCTCCACCTGCTCCGGGCAGGATATTTTGAGCCTATTCCGATAGCCTGGGCGAACCTAAATTCCAATCCTCTAAAGTTTAGTATTGAAGCGGCAGCCGGATGGAGAGGTATCACCCCGGTCTGGAGGGGATACGAAGACACCGCCGAGGAACGTCTGTACTGGGTCCTTAATCACAGAGAGGGAAGTGTTGGCATGCGGCTGAAACCAGACCTTATCTCAGAGTTGAATATGGCTCGTGCAAGGATGGCGTCAGCTGTAGAACCACCTCCTGCGTATTTTTCTGCGAATGACACCTGCCACCTTCAACATACCTCGGACGGTTACTCAAAGCAGGTTATGCCCGCTCCTTTCAGGCCTTTTGATGCACCGGAAGTTGCAACAGATGACACTATGATTCTACTGGATGTCTCTGGGTCTATGGACTTTGATCCCGTGCGACCAGTTTATAACGAGTATCTCATAACAGGCTATGCCAACTCTACCCAGCCAAAGAACAAAGGTAATTTCAGTATCTTCTACTGGTCTACAAATTTTCTAACTTTTCGTAATATAGATGTCGCAAAAGCTATTATCCGTCGCTTCACCGACGCAATGGCCAATCACGACCACAACTTTCAAGGCTATCAGCTCACAACTTTTGCAAATCACGCTAGCTATATTGGTAGCATCAATCACCGAAACCTCGATTCCATGTGGCGGAATGTCAGACTCGGGGGAGGAACCAGAGTCATGACTGGCTGGCAAAAGGTCAAAGACCTTCACTTCCAAAAACACCACGAGTCAGCAACTCATCACCCCGTCTATGGTTGGCAAGCCGGTCCTCAAACCCCCATGCTGAGACTCCTTCTTCTGCTTGATGGCGAAGCGACAGACATGGACGAATTCGAACTCGACCTCCTCGGTCTATCCTGGGTCCACGTCACCATCTTCTTAATTGGCGTGGACGGGTGTCCGCACCACCATCGGCACGCAAATGAGTTACAACGCATCGCCCAAGTTAATCATCATGTGAGCTTTGTGGATGCGCAGGGGAATACGCCGGAGAGGTTCGTGACGCATGAGTTGCTGAAGAGGCATTTGGGGTATGAGGTTTCGATGCGGGAGTTTGAAGAGTTGGAGCAGCCGCCAGCGTATTCAGAGTGAGGGAGGGGTTAAGTGAGGTGCCTCTTTTTCTTCTTCGAAAACTGGCGGACAGCGAATGAGTAAGATGATGTAGGCGTTTGTTTATACGAGGATGTATGATATACCACTTATCCAGTTGGTCTCTTTTCGGGAGTTGCTATTAAGCGAGCAAGTGAGCTTTATGTTTTGGATTTTATTCTTGTGGTCTTATCTACTTTTTACAGTAGTGTATATTCCACAAATCTGTTCCCAAATCTCATACTGAATATTCCAGTCATCTTCTCCCAGGGCGTCCAGATCAATGAATCAAAGTCGAATCGCAGTTCTATAGAATAAGGCAACACTTCTTTTCAAATAGGCCCCGTCTTTTTTAAGCAGTTATCCCAGTGAAAACTTATCCTTTACTGGATAACTATTAACAATATTATCTTAGTTTCGTCGCTTAAAACAAAAACTATCACCAAGTAACTCTGCAACTCCCAGCTTATTGCCTTGTCGCATATGCGGGTCTCGACACTTGTTATTTCTTCCTAATAATAAACCAGAAAGATGACATACAACATTGAAGAGTTTATGCATGTCCACGGATGTTAGGCGTGCCGTATACTCAAGGTAGAAAATTGGAGTGGTGGTTCGGAAAAGTCTTACGGAGTTTGGACTTAAGTCCGCAACTCCCTTGGTTTTTATACTACGGGGTTAAGATGTTTAGCACAGGGGTTAATTATTACCTAGTTTGCAATTTCGGAACTCTTGTTACTTTAAATGGTTCTTTCATCTTTAAAGTCTTCAATTCCTGTTTTGACTGTTGACAGCTATCACTAACTTTACGAACTGAAGCTCAACTAGGTTTCTAAATCTACTTTCGCTAACCCTCCACTCTAAAAACACAAAGCCTCTCCTCAAAAAGGGAAACCAAAAACTTCCATCTCCATCAACAAATCTAATAATGTCTACCACTGTCAACCGCACCCTCTGGCAAGACGCAGTCGGCATCCCAGGCATCATCCGCTCATCCCCAATCCCAAGCGCCAACGACCTCGCCCCCACCGAACTCCTCATCAAAGTCCACACCTGGGCCCTCAACCCCGCCGACGCCATCCTCCAAGACACCTCCCTCCCCTTCGTAACCTACCCCCGCATCCTCGGCAGCGACATCTCCGGAACCGTCTACCTCTCCTCCTCCCCCCGCTTCCAACCCGGCGACCGCGTCTTCAGCCTCGCCCTCGTCATGGGCCCCGAAAAAGACCTCAAAGGCGGCTTCCAAGAATACACCATCGTCGACGAACGCCTCACATGCAAGATCCCCGACACCCTAACCTTCACCGACGCGAGCGTGTTCCCCCTCACCATCATGACCTCCTCCCACGGCCTCTTCTCCAAAGAATACCTCGGCCTCCCCATCCCCACCCCCGGCATCCCAGGCCCTAGCACGGGGAAACGCATCCTGATCTGGGGCGGCAGCTCCTCCGTCGGCAGCAACGCCATCCAATTCTCCAAAGCCGCCGGCCTAGAGGTCATCACGACGTGCTCGCCATCCAACTTCTCCTCCGTCAAAGACCTCGGCGCCGACAAGACTTTCGACTATCACGCCCCTTCCATCGTGGAAGATCTGGTTGCCGAACTGGCAAAGGGGGAATGCGTCGGTATCTTTCATGCCGCTGGAAATTCCGACGATTCATGTCGGGTTGCGAAGAAGACGGGGTTGAGATTGGCGTCGAGTAATCCTATTCCTGAGTGGGCTGTCAAAGAGGGTGTTGATGCGAAGTTTGTCTTTGGGACAGGGGATTTCTTGGTGGGGCATGAGACAACGAGGGGGATCTATGGGGTGTTTATGCCCGGTGCTTTGGAGAAGGGGGTGTATAAGGTTGCGCCGAGGCCGGAGGTTGTGCGGGTGAGGGGGGTGGAAGGCATTCAGGTGGGGTTGGATCAGCTTAAGAAGGGGGTTTCGGGGCGGAAGATTGTGGTTGAGGCGGAGTAGGGAGGTTTTTTCTAATCTATTAGATGTTTTGAGTTGGTTAGTTAAGATGACAAGGTATTGATTGATCTTTAAGATTTGTGATGAGCTTGTGAAGCTGAGATGAGCAAGAGGCTTTCTCGCTTGGGTTATAAGGAACTTGTAGCGTTTAGTGCATTGAAAGACGGCTTTACTTGCAAGTATGAGGTAATTCGTATGTTGAAAGGGTGAAGTGTTACCTAGTATAACAGATTAGCAAAAATGCATATTTGATCATAAAGGGGGAGAAATTGACTACATATGCCACTGGGTTCTCTTGCCATAACTAGATGTTGGTAAACTTCATAACTGCTGGAGATTTGGAGATAGGAGTAGCTCATTTAAGAATTCAGACAAATGGATCGGGCGAGAATTGACGTTCACTCTGTTTCCTCACGACTTTCGTAGAACTTCAGGAGATGAAGTTGGAAGGCCGGAGTATGTTTGGCGATCGTCACTAACCATATTGGGCACCCACCAGCGACATATCAACCTACTACTACCATACACCACCTGTATCTAAGCGCCCGCTATATCATGTCGAATTCCCCATCCATTTGAAGCGCGTTGGAATTTCATTGACTGGAAAATACAGGGCCGATGTTCAAACGGGGCTAGTCAATCAAGCCCGAGCCGCGACTGGTTGATTTGCCGCTATTGTTTCAAGTCGACACTTAGCCGCCACATTTGGCCTCTATCGCGACCCCATAAGATATTTAGGCAAAATCAATCGTGTTTCAGGGGAGCTTTCTCACATATTGTTTGTGTTTTAAATCTAGTACCAACAGGATAACAAGCCCTGGTCTTCGCACTTTCCACTAAAGTTGGTGGTCTCAGCAGCGGCCAATAAAGACTTGTATGTATTTGTATTTATTTTGCAAGACTTGAAAAGTATATAAGTTATTGACACAACTGAGAAATCTATGACCTTCTCAGCTTTATTCTGCAGAATTAAAATTCATGATCTCGTTTCGGTCTTTTTGTAAAGTAACTGAGCCTCTTTTACGGCCTTTTTATTTACCCCTTTGTTTATCTCTTGACAATATGACTTCAAACTTCATCATGCTTCATCAGGCAGCCGATACAACCCCTCAGGACGTTACCCAGCTTAGACTAAACGATCCACGATACAACTATGTTGCATCTGCAGCAAACATTGGCATGTCAATTTTGGAGCAACCCGAGGGTACGGCAGCTCTTACTCTTCTTGCTCTTCGGATCGATCGTTTTTATAGCAGGGAATTTCACAATGATCAAGGCTTAGCGAGGCAGCGTGTTGATCTCTTTCTCGCCAAATTACGAGCCTCGTTTCCTATAGTTATCATCAACGATAACATAACGACTTTGGGTATGTTAGGATATCACCCGAGTGGACATTTAAATGGTAGACTTGCGGACTTCTCTCTTCGAGAGCAGTCAATCAATTTGAATGGATCTGTAAGAATACTCATCTAATTAGATGGCTAGACTACTAACTAAGAAATAGAGGGTACGAGATATGATTACTTCTGTGGATCAGAGCACGGCTCGCTTTCGCTCTTTTCAGTTTATGTTTGCAGTCACCTTTATCCGTGAGATTGGTGGTCATCTACTATATACCTTCCTCTCTCATGGACGCACACGTACTGCTCCCCCTCGGCTTGAGATGAACTATACAACTGAAGATGACGAGCTAGGAGAATGTGGACGTTATCTTGAGAGTACACTATTCGGTGGAACTTTGATCTTCTATCAGGATCCAAGCCAGGATGAGAGACAGGTGAGGCATCTTAACCCTCAAACCCCTGAACAACAGATGACTAATTGCGATGTAAAATAGCCGGGTGTGCCGTACTTGGATGCTCACGGGAAATACGGGATCTGGAAAGTTGACACGGCTTGTATTGCTGGAACTATGGAGAGTCGTAAGTGAAACACCTTTCGGCTTGTAGAATACTACGTCTAACCGCGAATCTAAGATTTTACGCTACCACTAGCAACGGCAGGGCATCCTTCAGATCCTCAAGGGCTCAGACCTATGGGCGAGATGTCCAATAGCCCGCCTGCTGAAGCTCAGCAGGAGATGATCGCACAGCAGATTACTCTGAATACTAGAACTCTTCCTAATTCTGGTTTTACTGTTAGGACATCCGACTTATGGACTGTTGCAAAGAATCCAAGTACGCTGCTCAACGGGTACCCACGGGTACCTGTTGAGGTATATAGACCCGCCCCGTGGGTACCTACGAGTACCCATGAGGCGTCTCTAAAAGGTCACGTATATATATATTTTTTATATATTTTTATATTTTTACGTGTTTTTATATGTTTTTATATATTTTATATAATTATATTAATATTTGTATAAACGTTATTATTTAAATAATTTAAAATTATATATTAAAATATTTAAACTTATTCACAAGGAAGTGCTTTATATTTTTATCTTCTGGGTTAGGCGTTTAAGGGCCAAGGAAGGGAAGAGGTAGTCTATTTCTTATGTGTTTCTCTCTCTCGCTTTATAAATGCTGCAAATGTTAAATTAAGCTCATTTTAGTTACTACTTCTTAATATTATAGGCATACTGAAACCCTCTTACTTTAAACAAGCAATTAACAACTATACTAGTTGTGATATCTTTGGAGCAGCTCCTAGCATGTAATGAAGTAACATAGGTGGTCTTTCCCTACCGTTCTCAGAATAGAAGGTAGAATGTCTTACAAATTATAACAAGCTATACTCCGCCCCTTATGCCCCGCCTTGTCCTTCTTAAAACTCTCCTACCACACATTGTAAATGTATCATATTTATATTTTCTGCTCTAGAATTGGTTTAGATGCCCAGGTTTTAAACAATGCAAGCGCTTAACTTCGATACTCACTTTCCAGCTTCGAGTCTAAACCGCTATCTAAATTACACCGGGATTCACAATCAATCGTCCTCCATCTAGAACTATCACTGTCCCATTAACATATGCTCCGCTTCTCCCCGCCAACCACACAGCCGTTCCTGCAATCTCCTCTTCCGTCCCCGGTCTTTGCATAGGCGTGAGCTGTCTGGTTAGCTTCCCTTCCGCCCTCATCATCATCGATATATATTTCTCCGTTAGAGCAGTCTCGAATACCCCTGGTGCTAGTACATTCGAACGGATGCCAAATGGCTCAAGCAGTGCACTGAGCTGTCTCGATAGGTGGATTTGTGCTGCTTTCGAGGTGCCGTATGCTAAGCTACCAAGAGGCATTTTGTTAAGACCCTGAGCAGAAGAAATAGAGAGGATTTGAGAGGTGGTAGATGAGACGGCGAGTTTCCAGGCAGATTCAGAGGGCTGGGTTGGGTTAGTGGGGTCGTTTGTGGTACTCTCTGCCTCCCTATTCACCTCCCTGGTACCATTCTCGAAGTCATTCTCTGGCGTTCCCATCCCCTTAAATTGCTTTACTCCCTTCAATCCATACCCGCTCTCATTCCCCTTCTCCAGTAACTCTAAAAACGCCACCGCCGTCCACATCGAGGCCTCAACGTGGGTCTCTGACAGCGCCTTAAAAGCATTCCCATCCTGTTTCCACAGAAACTCCTGAGCGTCTTTAGCCGTCGCTCCATTTTCCTTGCGTGGCATCCCTGCGAGAGACGCCGAGGGCGCTCCTATGCCAGCGTTGCAGATGAGAAGATTGACATATCCGGATTTGGATTTGATGGTAGCAGCGGCGGTAGAGAGCGATGTCTTGCTTGTGATATCACAAACGATGGGGTAGAGGGTACCTTGTGGGCAAGAAGCAGCAGCAGCAATAAGAGTGGGTTCGCGTCGGCCGAGGATATAGACTCTGGAGGCACCGTTGGCGGCGAGAGCCAGGGCTATGGTGAGACCGAGACCTAAGGGGCTGTGAGTGATTGAAAATTGAAGGCTAAATATCTTTGACTTGCCGCTTCCACCACCAGTAATAACCGCAATTAGACCTTCGACACCGAATAAACTCTGAGCATCCATATTAATGATCACACTTTCTCTAATTAAAAGAGCCAGGTCAAGCGCCAAGGGCTGGTGCTTGTGGCTGAAGGCAATGTGATGGATTGCTTGTAGGAGATTGAGCCACTCAAGTAAATCGTCAACGACTTCGTCAGTAGATGCTAAGATATTCTCGGTTTCTTAAGTCACAGCTCGACTTTACTAGTTAGATTTGTAGGAAGGATACATCAAAATGAACAAGAGGTTGCTGCAATATATAAGAAAAGATGACGATAAGCAGACACGGATATAAGATACCAGATATTATTCAAAGTCAGATTTGAAGATCTTAAAGCACACGTCAGCACTAATCTCACAACATTAAAGCGCTCGAATAAAGTGATTTATTTCACTGAATTGAAGTCAGCATTGTCTGACTGGGACTTATTTATCAACGCTAATATAGAACCTAGAAGGGGTTCCTCTTTTGAAGAGATATGCTTTACTCTTTAAGACTCGCTTGATTCATCGCTTCCCAATTCACTTTAACAGCGAATCAGAAGTTTCACGAATAACAGCTAATTGCATTTTATATGTTAAATATCAGAAAATAACGAGAGGGGAAAAGCTTTCAAAATATGCTAAACAAGTCCCATATAGATGACTCAGCCGATATACAACTAGCTGAGTCAGAACGAAACGACAACCTGTCATTTTCCCCATTGACTCCTCACTGATAAACCTCCTCCTTCTTATTCTTTACTTAACACTAGTCAAGGGAAGAAAATTGACATATCCCAAAATGGTAATTATGCTACACCAATCAGCTCTAAAATGAATAGCAATACAGTTACGCAGTAAATAAAACGAGGTTCATACCTAACCCAACTTGAAGATTAAGACGAAAGGATTATTATGAGCTTAGTACAAGCTCCATATCGGATACCACAATAGCAAACTCACAGCACCGCAATAAGCCCCAGACAGAACCAAAGCGAAATTGTGAATACGGGTGTGGCTGGCTCATTGGTACTTCTAGCTGTATATATTCCTAATTTGGTTAGTATACTCCAAGAGTCGACTTAGCAAATGCTAACTTAAATCGACTCTCATTTTGCGATGTGCAACAGAACTAGCTCAGCCAAAGAAATAGTCTCATTATCGTGTGATAAATTAGGTCACCTTCGGGGATCTAAAATTATATCTATTACAGTCAAGCTATTATAAGTATAGGTTTTAAAGAATGTCTGCTCCTTTCTAGAAAGAACCTGGATATACTTTCCTAGATTAGGGGTCGTGATGCGGATTGGGAAGTAATCATGTGAGTGAGAGTCAAGAGTGGTAGACAATCAAATGGACGAGATGGGGTGTAATGTTTGGCGATAGTAGTTTTGCTGCACATCTTATGATGGACCGTTTGTTTACGGACCCCTTTACGGACCTGTTACGGACGGTTTTGCAGTTGAGGGCAAACCGTGGTCAGGGAAGCTTGAATATAGACCCTCCTCCATATATTTATGGCTGAAAGGAATCCTATATACAAAACATCACCCACTCCTTATCCAGCTATTTACAGCCGTTTTCCTCTTTCATCTTCCCTCGTACTATTGTGCAAAAATCCTCAACCCTCTACAAACATTGATAATAATACGGTGGGCTCACCCCTTGGCATGTTGTTCCCTGAACGCAAACCGTCGGTCCATCCCAATAAAGCCCACCGCATTGCCCCCAATGGCTCTGTGTTGCCGTCGGCGCACTACTCGTCGATGTTGTGCTTGTTGACTTGGAAGTTGTGGGCGTGGAGGTAGTGGACGTGCTTACTACTGTCGAAATAGTACTAGACGTAGTCACAGTCACTAACGTCGAACTCGTGGTCGGTACAGAAACAGTTGTGGACGAAACCTTTGATGTTGTGGCTGTTGCGTTTCCTTTCCAATTCCCTAGATCCGTGAGTTTGAGAACGGTAGGATCGTCGTACACTTGTTGCTTAAACACAAGAGAGTTATATGTGTCAGTCTCGATATAATCATCATCCCAGGTAACGAAATAACTCCAATCCGCATAATACTCCTTGCAGAGCGTGGGGTCGGGTATGCTTCCCACCTCAGGAAGCGCCACTAGCTTCTCATCTAGCCCCAAGGCAATGAGATCCTGATATTGCGTATCAACGGCACCATGGTCTCCTCCCGCAGGATAAGAGTCATAGCCAAGGATATCAACAATATCTGCACCTGGATACCAAGAAGGAGTAATACTATTCCAAAGCCAGATGAGGTTGTGCAGATGATGGTAGTTAGTGAATCGATCGTACATAATCTTATAGAGCTCAACGCAAGAATCGGGACCCCAGGCGCCCCACCAGAACCATCCTCCGTCGGCTTCGTGAAGGGGGCGCCAGAGAATGGGAATGTTGGCTGCTTGAAGGCGGAGGAGCTCGACGGCAATGGCATCCATATCAGAGATAAGGAGGCCGTAGTCGGTGCCGCTTGGATCTGCGAGAGCGGCGGTTAGATTGAAGGTTGTGCCGTAGGTATAGAAACCTTGCCACCAGGGAACAGTGTCGTTGTTCACGAGATCAGCGGGAGCGTTCCAATGCCATTGGAATGCGACGATACCCCCACGAGCATCGAAGGCAATAGCATCCTCGACAGCAGTGCTGGTCGTACCATATTCGACTCGGGTAGGACTGTAGTCTATCATATCGAGACCAATGATGGCGGGCGTTTTGGTGGTGCCGAGGTTCTCTTCGATCCAGGTGACGCCAGTGGGGTCAGCTTGGCCGGAGAATATATCCCCTGAGCCGTATTTAGCGAGGAGAGTGTCGAAGAGGGCTTGGGTGATAGGAGCGGCGTCGGGGTCAGAGAGATGGGAGGTAACTTTGTGGGCTGCGGGCTTGGGCGCAGGAGTCACATAGAGGCAGTCAATGAAGTACCAGCCCCTGGAATATGTTAGACATTGTTCTCTCCCGGAGCTTAAGGATATTTTGGGAAGAAAAATGGGAGCATAGGGACAACATACCAGTCAGTACTGAATGTGACGGTGTTATTTCCTGCTTCTAAAAGGAGTTGACCTGCAGTTGCATTGGCCCAGGGTGAAGTTGCAGTACTTGTGTCTGCAAGAATAACCTCTTCCCCGTTACTGCCGTTCAATTCCAAGGTGGTTTGCTTGGCTCCATATATGGCTGCATAACGAACAATAACATCATATAAAACTTGCGTCTCGCTGTACAACGTGATGTCGAGGGAATCAGTAGCGTCGAAAAACCCAGTGACAAATCCAGTTCCCGAATACCCGGTCGTTGAGGTGCCTACAGTGGTACCGGTTAAAATGCCATCTTCAGCTTCCGCAGTTGCGCCATTGGTGACATTCACAACGACGATAGGCTTTGCTGCCGTTGGGACAACGGTAATGGCATCAATAAGATACCATCCCCAGTCATATTCCAGCTCAACGGTATTGCTTCCATCTGTCAACGCATAAGAGCCAACCAAGGTAGTGGCCCAAGTTTCAGTCGTAACATTGGTAAGCGCAGCTTCGACAGTAGCAGCCCCATTGACCGATACGGAAGTGTACTTGTCGCCATACTGTGCAGAAAAAATGATTGAGATATCGTATAAGCCGGCAGAAAGGCCATTGACGTTGAATGTAAGGGTGTCAGAAGAGTCGTCCCAGTTTGTAACATATCCGGTTCCAGAGTAGCCAGCAATATCAGTAGCAACAACTAAATCGCCATTGATCGTTGCGTCTTCTGCTTCGAAGATTGCCGCCGAGGCAATCCCTGATAGGAGTGCCAAGGAAGAAACGTGACGCATTGTGAAATGCTATATGAATTGCCACTTGGCCGATCATGTATAACTTGGGACGAAGACATTCTTATATAGCTTTGAGTCTGTATATCATAGCTATTTGCAGAGGGCTTGACGCGGACAACGAAATTACGGATATGATAGATGAAATAAAGAGCTTGGCATGCAATGCAGACAGGAACAAGAGGCTCCGGGGAGAGAAAGGCCTTACCTTCTTGAGATGTTCTTTGCCCCTATTTCTGCCGCCATATGAGATGTTTTCGGGACCATGGGAGCGGCGTACCGTCCAGTATATATTAAGCTCGAGATGCGGAGTTGAGTTTGCGGGGAGAAGCAACCGAGAGCCGGTGACTTGGTGGGTCGCCAAGATTGGTCGTCGAGGTTATGTCAGCAGGCTTGATTTCTCGCCATCCTTTTCTGCCTTTGCATGCATCAACCTTTATCCGTCCCATGGCATCACATCACAAGGCGGGGATGGCATCATTATGGAGTTTCTTCCAATAATAAAACCGCCAATTGAATGGCGGAAAAAATTACCCCCTCGGATGCATGGCTTTGAATACCGGAAGTCTCGGATTGTCACATATACTTAGGGGAAACAACAATCCACCCACAGAGTATTTGAGAGGAAATGCTCTGCTTTCGAATAGGTCAGGATATACAGGTTCAGAAAAACCATGAGATGGTTGTTTTTGACTTTGAAGAGTCAATCGAGTCTTTCTATTCTCTGTTATCCCTTTTTAAATTTGGTCACCATCCAGTCCAATACTTCGATTCTACCTTTTACAGCATGCCAAATAATTTATATGATTGAAGATAGATCTTATCGGTTTCTTGTGACACTTTATTGGCGATGCGTGGTTCTAGGAGCTCAGCAGGTATCTTGCTGTGAAGCCTTGATCCAGTGGTTCGACCACACGACCTCGCGAGATGTCCTTTCGAATTGGCGTAATACTCTTGATCTTCCTATACATTTCGAACTTTTCAGTGGCAGATGGTAGGAGGAAAAAGAGTGACATTGTTCTAGGAGACTGATGGAAATCAGAATGGATGCTAGATGGGAGATATTATTTTGATCCTGTAGGAGCTCTATTTGTACCTACCGACCTAAATTCGGCGAAGACACCTTCCTTCTCTGCACCATAGAAAATGGGAGCCCACATCTGCTACGACACCAGGGCTCGAAGCTGAAAGGTGTGGGCTTTGATGGCGGCGATCTATGTCTCGAGTCACAGTGACTTGTGTATCATTTATTGTTGGTGGCAGTGTTAAGATGTGAAAACTGATTGGACGCAGGACTAAGCAAAACCCAACTGTACCAAAGAAAAATAGCAGATATTTTGGACGCAAAAATGTTCCTCAGATGACAGCATTTAGGCCCTCAAGCTGCTACTCCATGCCCAAGGGGTACATGTAGCTGAATCTGTTTGCGGTCGGCACACTTTCCCCTAGAGCGATAATGGCATTGTTAAATCCCCAACACCTCAAAATTGCAAATTCAAATCATGTATGAAATGCTTAAACATACCACAGCTTTGACAAACAAGTTTTAATCCTTTCCTGTATCTCGGACCACTTATAAATCTCCCAATTTCAAATACCTCCTGCGTCATCTCATCTCTCCTGCCTACATCTCAAACCCGTCATTATGCATCTGTACTCGTGTACAACAATCAACACGCACTTTTTAATATTTTCACCAACACTTCCAACCAAGACTGCATGCACTTTCAGTCCGTGCATCTTCTCAAAGCGGTGATCATGCTAGCTTCACGGCTCGCGACTTGCTCGCTTGAGGCCCCTGTCTACATGTCGAGATTGACAGCGTTGGCATTTCTGGAGCAAACCGGTCTCTTGGAACGTAGATCATTGGACGGATTTTGATGTGAGAAGTGTCTCATAGTTAGAGGTCATCTCACCGCACCATTACTTGTCGATGTAGGGCTGTGCTGCCATATGCTTCTTCTCTTTTGTCCTTTCATCCTATCTTCTGTCTTTGCACTTTCGTTAACTAAGGGTCAGGATGCAAGCCGCTTTTCTTGTGTTTAGTCTCATTTTTGTTTATATCGGGTGTGTGGTAGGCGATGTGAAGGTCTTGTGGCCTGGCGCTAACGATACGCTGCATGGCACAGGGTTTGTTAGTGTCATTATCACGGAATCGGGCAAGGAGCCTCTGATTTCGGATTTGGAGTATATGGATTTAAGTCTTTGTTCTGGGTCGAATTTAGCCCCGGTGAATATCCCATTAAGCCTTTTTAGCATGCTTCGTACAAATTCAGGCTGATATAAATGATAGGTATCTCTCTGGAGTATGCTGAATATCACATATGATGCATCATCAGCAACGAATTACCTTGAGTTTTTGGTAGCTCCATCAATAGGAGAGGATGGAGTCAATATCTAGTAAGCCAATTCGACCCCCCCCCCTTTCTCCCCTTCCTCCACTTCAAGTTCTCATGAAATTAATCTCTGGCTAGTTTTTTCTGCATAGATTCAACTTTTCGTTCAAATGAAAACATACACGTAATTAATTATTCTCCCCGCTTCACATTAGACGACATGAACGGAACCTTCAGCAAAACCCTCGAGGAGACCAATGCCGAAGTCGCTGGTGACCCGGAACCGGACCGGGTTTTCATGTGTAACAATTCATCTTGTCCTTCTTCCGTGGCACTAGCTGGTATTCCCACCCCGTCAAGTAATTCTGGAAGTGGAAATAATACTGCACATATAGTTGGCGGCACCGTAGCTGGTGCCTTCGCTCTAGGGATCTTCAGTGCGATGGTTTACTTTTGCCATAAGCGTAGCAGCAAGAATAAAACAAGAGAGGATGGGGAGACTCTTGGGATAGAGACAGGTGGGGGTGATGGGACTGGGCCGAAGAAGGGAAACCGGATTTCGAGATTGTTTCACCCGGGGAGGAAGGCGAAGATGCAGTGGTGGGATGAGTTGCCGCAGCCGAAGGAGAACACGATGGAACTTTCGGCCGATCTGGCGAGTTATAGTGTGGCAGAGTTGGGAGGCGTGGAGAAGAAAAGAGATGCTATTGTGGTGGATGGAGGGGTAGAGATGCCAGAATTTGGGCTGATGGCTGGGGTTAATGCGTTGAGTCCTGTGCAAGAAGAGGCGGAGGAGGGGAACGGGCATAGGTTTAGGGGTGAGAGTGGCGAGACAGTTGTTACAACTGGAGGACTGACCCAGAAAAATCATTCTGGCGACCTGGTGTATCTAGGAAAGGATGGAGATGGCACCAAAGCAAATGCACATCATAGTAACGATGTTGTGTCTCCCATCTCTCCAATGACGGAGAGTGGAAAACGACTTGTGTCAATTGACCTCCCGGAGAGGGTATCGCCAAAACCAACAAGTCCGACTAGTTTTCAAGAGCTCGTGGCACCGACGCCTATTTCTCCGATGAGGGTAACGCTTAATGACCATCGACGAGATTCTAGTAATTTTCCTAGTTTTTCGGAGGTGATAGTACCAACACCGATCCCCAAGTTACTTATACCTGGTATGGGGACGGGAAGCGGCGGGAGGTTGATCGTCACACCGCAGTTCCCGTATGCGGCGTCACAGAGCGTGTCACCGGTGGATCCTATTGTGAAAAATAGTGGGAATGGGATGTTGGATGTGGGCATGGGGCTGGATTTCAGGACCGTGAGCCCGGTGTCAATGATCACCCCAACGTTGCCGATAGAGGTGAGGATGGAGGGTATAGAGAGGTTAGGTGGGAGTATGTCTGGGGGCTTAAGTTGTTTAGACGTGCAGCGTTCGGATCTGGAGCTTGTGAGTCCGATGGCGAGTCCTACAAGTATGAGCCCCGTGGTGGAGGGGCAGGCTGAGGGACATTTTATGGGGTCAGGGGAGTTGGAGGATCTAGCGGGATTGGCGGGCGAGGGGAGGAGATGGTTGGAGATGGATGCTAGTAAAAGTGTTCAGGACGTTGGGAATGGCGAGGGGAGTAGAAGTGGGAACGGGAGGGGGCAGGAGTTGAAGAGGAAGAAGTCCGGATTTTCGGGAGGTGTGAGGAGGATGAGGGAGGTTGGGCGGGAATTGAGCGGAAAGAACAGGAGAGCGAGGAGGAGAGATGGGGGAGAGGGCTCTGATTTAAAGGGGAGGGGAAAAGGGAGGGAGATGGGGAGCTGATGGAATAGTATCCTTGGAATTGGAGTATGGAGTCTTCTCTCTGGCTTGAAAATAATACTTTCGTGCATACTGAGTAGGGGATTACTATTCGTAGAATATATTTATTTACAAAGATCGTCATTGCCTAGTGCTTATGCATAATTTCCTAGACTCGGTGGAAACCTTTCCAGAGGTATGTCCAACAACTACTTACGAGAGGGAAGGAGACTGGATAGAGTTGAAAAGGGATTGAGGAAAGATTGAACAGCATTGTGTATATAGTAGCGAGAATATTATGCGATTATGAGAAGGGGCGAAGTGAGGCAGTTTTGATTTAGTAAATGCGTCTTCCTCTGAGATACTTTTCGACGGGGTGCCCCTTCAAGACCATCTTTCACGTGTCATATTTATACATATAACAAAAGAAAGGGCGCCTTGCTCTCAGAACTTAGAATCAGAAATTTCTTTTAATAGAATTTAAACCTTGTAGAAACTGTATATGTAGTATCCTGAAACCCTGATGAGATGCCAATTTTGTCTTCGAAAGTGTTCAGTCATTGACATGTGCTCTATGCCCCCACGGTAGTCTGAGAATATCGGAGAAACATCATTGAATGAGAATATGAGAGAATAAAGCAAATATCAGAGACTCCAATCGAAGCAAAAACAAAATAATCTTCAGTCTAGAATCTAAGTAAAAGATTATTGGTATCATTATGTTCTATGCATCCCCATTACCAAACTTCCACCCCACTCCCATCAAGTACTCTCAACCCAATCATCATTCCAATGAACCACATTAGGATAATGCGTCTCATTCCCCACCACATCCCCCCCATAGGTCAAATACCCCTCTACCTCCGGCCTCGGAACCTTCCCCAAAATCTCGGTTTCATTCCCCATAACCCACAACGTCTGCATCCCCATGATCATATGCTGCAAAATATGACAATGAATCATCCACGCCCCGGGCTGCGTAACCCTAAGCCTCCACGCTCTCCATCCTTGCACAGTCCCATTACCAGTCGACGCACCGTATCTATACAATACTGCCGTATCTCGTTTCACTGGCCCCCCGTTGATACTAGCCCATTTCTCTTCGTTGGCGGTTTGGTTATAGGTTCCATTCCCGCTGCCTAAGTCCCAAAAATGGGATCCGTGGGCGTGGAAGGGGTGGGCATCAAGGCCGCCGGAATCAGCACCCGTATTTTGTATCACAATTTCGATGACTTCGCCAATTTGCGCGGGAAAGGCTCGAGTTATGGGGTCGATGCCGTTGTTTTCTAGTGCTCGCTCCATAGATGGGAACTCAATGCTGTCGTTCTTGTAAAGAGAAATAAGATAGGGTTCGGTTGGGAATTGTTCGGTCCAGGGGTATAAATTTTGTAGCCATATCGTTGGGCCTCTCACTGCTTGATGGACGTCGATTGTCACTGTTCTTGTGACCTCCTCCTTTGTGGGGAAACCTTGGTCACATCCTTCCTCATCGCTGGCTTGGTTGTCGTAGCTTAATGGGTGCAGATCAAAATCCAAAAAGTCTCGAGTTATGTTCGGTAAGGTCATCACCGGCCCAGCTGGTGGGTAGATTGGCGTTTTTGGCTGAGTTCCATAGTTCAATATTGCAAAGCCTCTAGTTACAGTGGGGCGTTCCCGAGACTCGAGTTGGATGAAGTATTGTTTCTTGTCTGGATTAGAAAGGGTAAACAAAAGAGCTGAGTACCGTTGCCCAGCGGCTATTTGGAGAAACGAAGTTTCAACCGGTGTCGTGTATGAACTGTATTTCCTCGGTTAACAGTTTCTCGCTGATAATAAATGATAGCCATGACCTACCCATCTGCCTCAATGATAGTCAAATTGTGACCTTCTATAGCAAGACTTGCAAATGTCAATGCGGTTGCACCGACAAACCGCAACCTATACGTTTTCCCTGGTTCAACATCAATGGTGGGAATACTCGCATTACAAGCCGTCCCGTTTGAACTTCCCCCTCCTTCGCCATTGACAAGTATCGCCGCCGCTTCGCCACTCCAGTTCAATGGCGTGGCCACAAGCCCTTGCTCTACTGCCGCATTAGTTTTATTGAAAGCATCTTGTATAAAAACGATCTTTTCTTCATCATAAGAATATGGTGGTGGTTGCTCCTCGTCGACTATAAAAGGCCCGGCACAACTGACTGCCTGGAATCCAACATGTGAATGGTAAAAATATGTGCCAGCCATGCCAATTGGGACCCGAATTTCGTAGTCGAAGAAGTGAGCTGCAGGGATGGGCCATTGTGACGCTAGAGGAGTGCCGTCGCTTAAAGGTGATAATGCCATAGAAAGACCATGCCAGTGCTATATCCCATCACATTTCAGCCCCATCCACAGAAACCAACTCTCCGTTGCAGTATCTTAATATTTAGAGAAACGTTGAAGGGGATGGGGAGCCAAATATACCATGGTCAAATTCTTATCCACCATATCATTATAAACTCGAATCCAGTAGACTTTCCCTTCCTGAATCCTCAACTCCGGCCCCGGACTTGTCCCATTCACCAGCACAATTTCTTTAGATCCTAAACACGACTGTGTTTTATTCTCCGCCGTGATCCTCAACACCGCATCCGGAACGAACGTCTCATCATGGCAATAAGTTGCTGCCACAACTCCATAAATATAGTACAATGCAAAAACAAACACAGAAGCAATTCGAGAATTCATGATCGAAAGACGCAACAACCAAATTGTAAAGAGAATGAAAAAGAACTGAAATATCAGATACCAGATCCTTATTGTAATACCGAATACGAAAAGTAATTCTACCCCCACCCATTCCAATTTATTCAGCTGAACAAAGCATGCTGCTCCATGTGCAGATCTCGCACCGCAACTTCAGTCTCACCTCACACACCCCTTTTACCAATCAATTCCCACATCCCATCTTAAAGATCATCATTCACCTACTCTATCAAGCCAGGAACACCCCGAGCTCTTAACCCCCCTACCTAGCCGATTATTGTGCCTCTCATGTAAGCCCCGCCCCGCATTTACTCACAGCCGCCTTGCTACCCAAGACCAACACCTATCCATTGCTTACCTCAGATTAATCAAAGCGATCAACAGCGGTGACGGGGAACATGTAAGTAAGACTACTCACGGTGTATGTATTCTCGAGCGAAGAAATGAGAACATCAACGTTGACATAGGCTACGGTGCACTGTACGAGTACGGGAGTAGTTGGTACCGGATAGTAGCCGTGCCGGTCCCGGATTTAAATTCGGATTCGGACTCTCTCCTAGCCGAGAATTCTTAGAATCCAATCGCTAACCAGCGAGACAGCATCCGCTCCCAGCTAATGACTTCACTTTCTAACATCAGCTTGGCCTTGGCATTGATCCATGGGGGTTTGGCATTTCCAATCATTCTAAAAGTATTGTTGAGGGTCGCACGGGTAATAAAATGTTAATTTATTGGCGCAAGAGTTTGCCACCTTAATTAATACATCTTCTACCATTCGAAGACATGCTGTTTCTACTATGTTTACTAACTTAGCGGGTGAGAAGCTACATATAAATTTGTACATACGTAAATTTGTCTCTCTCTTCCAATTTGAAAACACACCTTTGTTTATATTTGAAATATACTTTTTAAGAAATAAGTAATAGTATAATTAGTAAGAAAAGAAATGCGAGCCAGTCTATATACTTGAACCTTTAATAAAATCTAATGAATAAGATAGAGCCAGCTTAGGCAAAGTGTATGAAGAAGATGGGGAGGTCGATGAGAATAACATAAGCGCTCATCATTCCAAGACAGACTTCAGGTACTACAACAGAGTGAGAATCATTCCAGCTCAATCGATTGAAAGCATACCTCTAATGTTTCGAGTCCAATGCCATCCTCTGACAGCGGACGTTGGGAAAATGTCACCTCCGCCAGCATCTTCTTCCGCTTTTGAAGCTTGACAATTTGCTGCATATTGTCAGTATAGCACACAGACTCAGTGAGTATAATAGACGAGCATACTTCCTCGAATGAGTCGCGCATCAAATACCTAATGGTAGTGACGCTATGCTCTTGACCAACTCGGTGGACTCGACAGAGAGCCTGCTCTTCGATCATCGGGTTCCAGTAAGGTTCGAGAAGATATACCCGAGAACCAGCAGTCAGGTCAAGACTATGATGTCCCGTCAGTGAATGCACTTTTTCTGTCTACGAGTACAATTTACCCCGCACCACCACATGTGATCGACACAAGAATGACACGCACAGAGTCATCGGACTGGAAAGCTCGCAGGGCCTCTTTTCTTTTCGTGAGAGATATCTTGCCATCGATTCTCGTATGGGTGATCCTCTTGTCATTCAGCATCAGCTGAACAAAGTCAAGAGTGTTTGTCCAATATGAGAATACAACACTAAAAGGTTCGTCAGCTGGATAGTAATTTTAGAGAGATAAGAGTAGCATATACCTTTTCTCGATGTTTTTGTGCTTGTAGAGATCTGCCATGAGAGCTTTAATCTTTGTAGACATAGACTCAATGATATGTGTCGTATCACTATCCGGGATAGGTGTTGCAGGGGCTGAGCTATCATCCTGGGACATCCGAAACGAAGGCTGGAGTTTGCTGTCCCTCATTTGATTGGAGATGCATGATTCGCAAATCATCTCGTCGTATTCGGCTCTTTTAGGTTGATTGACAAGGCTAGAAACCGCGCCTTCTAGAATGTCATCCAGCAGATTGGCACCGCAAATCGAGCAACATGTAGAACCGCCTAAGACTTCGTTGAAAGTATCATCAAAGCTCTCTCCAGGAGAACGTCCTCCTGAGGAACATTGAGGTCGAATTGTCTTCTCCAAGGTCGATCTGGCGAGAAGACCATGGTTGCAAATCAAACGGAGGATATTCAGTAGTGACAATGCATTGAAAGTTTTGCCACTTTGATTTCCGCAAGAGATCGCTTCCTCAAGTCTTGTTCTTGACTGAGACTTTGCAGCTTCGTAATTCTCTCGTTCAGCTGGCGTAAAGTTAAGATGGTGGATTTCGTCAATTCGTGGAGGAAGCTTCACCACAGCTTTGGTACGGCTAATGGTAATAGCTCGAACCAGAGTTTTCAGTCTGAGAAAACCTTCGGCATTTGTATTGTGCCGGTTCTGCCATGGTCTCAAGATTTCTTCTTCGAAAGTCTTATGGTCGGAATACGGATGTGTGCGTAAGAATTTAACAATACTAGCGAAATCTGCAAGCTTGTTCTGGATGGGGGTTCCTGTAATGGCCCATCGCCTCGTCGAGCGAAGAGCACAACACGCTTGAGTCAGTTGGCTGTGCGGATTCTAGATGGTATGGGCTATTCAAATCAACAGTGCTTCACCAAATGCAAAAATAAGTTTTTACCTTCATCAAGAATCAGGCGGTGCCAAGTCAATGAGAATATAGATTGCTCAGAGGCTGCGTGAGCGCTGTGCTTCCTGAAAATCGCAGAGACCGTATGGTACGTTGTAATGACGACGTCGTAACGACCTAGAAACTCGACGCCTGACCTGTTCTGACCATGATACACGTGAAATTCCAATGTTCCGCGTCGAAGATGCCTGAATAATGTTAGCATTCCTAGAGATCGCAAGAACATCGCCTCAAGAAGCATAGTGACCAACATCGAAAATTGCTTTTCCCAAGCTTGTATCACTGTGGGTCACATTGATTAGCGAGAGTGAAGTGGATGCTGATTTTGCACATACAGGCTGGGGGTACAATAAGTAGAGTAGCCTTTATATCTGTAGGCTTCATGTAACCATATTTTTCATAAGTAACAGGATCAGGATAAGCTTGGTTCGCTGCGATCAAAGATATCATACTGAGGGTCTTGCTTAACCCCATGTCATCTGCGAGCAGACCACCTCGAAAGTCTAGAGGCGCTTCGTTTGTGCTGCAGCCGTTAACGTTGTTGATATATCTAGAGTCATGTTACTAAGTGGCTTTACAGAAAAAAACTGGAGAATTACTTAAATCTTCCCAAAATATCTCGTTGCCGGCTCCAAATGTCACGAGTACCTCCGTCCAGGTTCCAGCCTTTTTCTCGTGGCATCATAAATGTTAGGGCCTGCTTCTGGTGCCTGGTTTGGGTATCAAATTCCTGAATACATTTCATAGTAGAGAGACTTACAAAAACAATGGCGTGGTCACAATCTGAGGTGCCTCCGTCTCCGGCAACGAGACATCACCCTTCATCAATTGTGCAAGCAGATCGGGTCCAGCCTCTAGTCGTTCAATTTCCAAATCTCCGAGAGGGGAATTATATATATCCGTCATAATAGTATTGTCAGAATCTGGATTTATAATGTGTGGGGTTCTGTACGGAACACGGCGTTCACATCCCATTGGATCTTGCAAATACATCATGTACCGCGCCAAGTATGCTCCAATATTATCCTCAAGTCCCGATGGACCGAAAATGATTACATTCAAGAACCACGACTGTAAGGGCTTGCCACGACGCGTGCCTTCTCCGTGAAACCTTTTTTCAGTAAGGACATCCAACTTCAAATGACAGTATAGTTGGGTCTGCACTTTAGCCACGCTTTCCAGCTCGCCAACTATTCGTGCTGATAATCTGCATATTATATCGAAAGTAATCGAGCTGCCGTTAAGCTTGGAGCAAAGGTGGCTCGGGCCATTGAAGTTGACAGGGATATTCTTCGAACTCGGGCTTGATCCACGGGAGAGCTTTGTGGGAATATTGCAAAGCTATGTATCACGTTGGCCAAGAGCTAGAGAAGACAGAGATAGGGGCAAGTAGAACAACACCAATCATTCCATAGCAGCATTCTGAGCTTTCCTGTCCATTCTTGCTTTGGTCGTCACTACTGGCAGGACCGACGCTGGTGAGGACAGATTCGTCATTCATAGGACAATCGTCATAATATATTTCCGGAGCTGGCAGGGTTCCGTTGGAGCCCACAAGAGAGAGGTGCTGCCGAATATAAGGTTCTCTTGGATCCTCAATTTCGGGTTTGCCAGAGATGTCGAGTCGCCTGAGCTTGGCTGGTCGGGCAATATCAGTCTCCTCGTTCATCGGCCGGCGATCCTTCATGATTAAAGGCCCTTCAAGAGACGGTTCGATCTTCTTCGAGTGCTACAACAATATCTAGGAGGTATGAAACACTTCAATCATCGCAATGGTAGGTAAGTCAAAGATACCGCTCTGATATGCACATCACTCAGCCCCACGGTCACACAAGTGAAAAGGCTGCCTCGTAGAAAGCCCACTAGGACGTTGAAACCACAGCCCCGTTGCAGAAGTTTCTTTTGCCTTCCTATTCCAATCTCATTCCCTATTAGTTTAATTCTACCAACCACAACCTTGATGAATAATGGTCTATCAGGCGGTACTACGACGTACAGCTGATGATCATAATCAAAGTGTTAACTTCTATGAGTAACTCGACTCAGCCCTGTTCGGAGTGCAAGCGTGGCAAGCTTTGATGGGTCACTTCGCAGTGAGCCCATCACTACCACCTTGACAGTTGTTGAAGAGCCTCCTTTCATTATTCCGATTTTCTGTTCGTTCTTGATCATTTATCAGCTTGCTTTCTATCGAACATGATGGACCCTCAAACCGTCATCGCCGATGCGTTTGAGAAGCTCAAACGGTCGATCTCTGAAGAGGATGCGCACAACTTTTCGTCGACAGAGTTGAAAGATGTCTGGTCGGCTGTTCGTGAGATCGACAGCAAAGAGAGGAAGCGACAATCAGCCCAGAACTTACGCCGCATCGAACCTTTGTTACGTGGGATCGAAAAGTACGCAAAAGTGATTGAGGTCTTGTGTAATGGAACTCCTTATTTGCCATACGTCTGGGTTCGTAGCTGCTCAGTCAACTCAATGAACGAAGTGGCTCACGATATTTAGGCTCCGATCAAATTGATGCTTGAGGTTTGCGTGCCTAACTATCTTCCACGATTTCAGGCTCACCCACCCATTAGATTGCAAGTCATCACCGGGATGTCTTTGAAGCCCTGCTCTCAGCGTACGCTGATATTGGTGCCGCCCTGCCACGATTCGATCGTTACAAGAAAGCTTTCGACGATAATCTCGAATTCAAGCTCGCCCTTGCTACAGTATATACTGGAATACTCGATTTCCATCAACGCGCATATAAATTCTTTCGGCGAAGAGGTAATTGAGCTCGATTTTGACCACTTGTTGCTTGCTAAGAATCGACTATAGCATGGCATATTATATTTTTCTCCCTTTGGAAGGACTTTGGAAGTCGATTCGATTGCATTATCGATTCTCTAAAGAAACAGCGAGAATTTGTCGACCTCGAGGCCGCTTCCTTTGACATTGTAGAAGCGAAAGCGTCGCGTATGAAAATGCAAGATGAGATTCAGCAGGTGCAGAAACAAGACCTAGTTATACTCAAGGAATATGAAAATAATGCGAGAATCTTTCAGTTACAGCACTCTAGTGCGTGGCTCTCTACCGATGAAAAGATCAAGGAGACAGAGTACGAAAGAACGTCAAATAGACGACACCCCAGAACGTGTGAGTGGATGGTGAATGAGCCGCAGTTTAAGAGTTGGATAAAAGATGATACAAGGCGTCCGTGCCTTTGGCTTGATGGAAAGCCTGGATCAGGTACGCTCTCATTGCGCCAAGATGATGCCGTTGCTAATACTACCATCTAAGGCAAGAGCGTCATGTGCTCGTATATCATTCAAACACTGACGAAAATACCGGATCTGACTACTTGCTACTACTTTTGTAACAGTCAAAATACCGGAAACGTTTGTCATCAGATCCTTACGATCATTGTACTTCAAATTCTTAGACAACATCCCGACATTTGCACCCTCATCGCCAACGAGTTTGTCTATCGTGGAGTAAGCTGCGGCATGACTCAACTCAGATGTCTGGTGCCACAGCTTCTTGAGATTGTTGGATACGCAAGGGTTGTTGTTGATGGGATCGATGAATGCTCGAAGGAAAATCAGAAGGCGATATTAAAAGAACTTCAAAATGCTTGCACAGGCTTAACAATACACTGCAAGGTTCTTTTCTCGAGTCGAAGGGAAGTGCATATCCGAGAAAAGCTTTCTAAAGAGCCTCAAATCTCACTGGACGGACGCCAGGAAGTAGACTTAGATATTAGATCTTTTGTGAAACACAAGATAACCGAACTTCGTACATCTGATCAAGATTTATTAGACAGGATTGAATCGATTTTGGTGGAAAAAGCAAATGGTGAGCAAGTTCCATACCATGGCTGGGACAGCGATGCTAATTGTCGCATATGCATGTTCTTATGGGTCCGATTAATCGTCGATGAGCTGAAATATTGCTACAGTGATACAGCTTTGGAAGAGACAGCCACGAGCTTGCCAAAGGGCCTCAATGCAGCGTAAGAAACATGTCCTCAGTTCTGCAAGTCATGCCGTTCTGGATCATTAACAGACTTGTAGGTACGGACGTATTCTCGACAGAATCATGGACCCCAACAACTCTAGGAACGCAAGACATATGGCTATTCGGATTCTAGGATGGATGGCTTGTTCTTATAGGAAACTCAAGAGCTACGAGCTACTTGATGGGATCTCCTTGGACGCTTCAAATACGATACTAACACCCGGGACAAAATCTCGAAAGGAAATACTGGATCTTTGCCAGCCTCTCATCGAAGAGGGACCTGCTAGTACCATGGACTTCGTACACGTTTCAGCGAAAGAGTAGTCTCCCCCGCCTCATTATACCAACGAAAACAAAATCGCTGACTTCTACAGATATATTCTTGAAGAAGAGTACCTAGTGGAGCGCCCTTTTATATGGTGTGAGAACGCACATTTGGATATTTCTTTCTCTTGTGTAACCTTTCTCAATTCTTGCATCTTTTTACTAACGGCAAATTCTACAGAAGCTCAAAGGGCGGCTGTTATCGTTCGAGGATTTCATGGCCTACAGATCTATGCCGATATGTTCTGGTACAAACATCTTCTGGCATATTGCAGTCTATTAGGCCAATACCAACGTCAATTCTCCACAGAGCTTCTAGCTCAACTCCAGCTTCTGTTAAGAATCAGGAAAGAAGATAGTCGATCACATCTTCCAAAGTCTAAGGCTAGAACGGAGAAGGGCTCAACTGAAGATCCTAGTCTCGACGAGGCGTTGAATCACTTGCCCGATGTGAAGAGGCTGGTTTCGGATGTACTTGTATTCCGAGCCCAGATGAACCCAGAGAATGCTTTGGGCAAGTTTCCAGAGAGTAAGCTCCCTTCCCTAGTAAGATTTTGGTTAGCAATGCCTGATACTTGGCAGGGATATCTTTGGACTCGTGCGAAATAGATCCAACGCACTTCAGTGCCGTCCGTCATCATTATCAAGACGGTCGAGTCTTTGTTGGGTGAGAGAGCTCTGGTAACCTTTCCCGAGATCAACGTTAAGGACCTCAAAGCCTTTCAAGGCACGTACGGCCCTTCTGCTTTTGTATGCCGTTACCTACATTGTGTCTTCAGCACCGATGGCTTTGAATCCTCCTCCCAGCGAGCCAAGCACGAGTCGCAACATCAGCGACGATTTCGCTGCCAATATTCTTCGTGTGTGTATTTTATGACCGGCTTTGCCACCGTGAACTTACTAAATAGACACAATGAAAAATACCACCCGGCCATTGTGGAGGGTGTTGGTCTTGCAGAGAGTATAACACCCTCTGTCGTTCCCTCTGCCGTTGAAGAACCCAAAGGATCAGCTATGGATCAGTGGCAAGATGTCAGAAAATTTGGTAATATGGACATTTTGAACACGTTCGACTTCCAGGGCTTTTTGAGTTCTTCGAGGGAAGGGGAAGACTAGCGGAATTGAAACTAGGCGATGAGTCTACTGCTTTCACCCAAGGGCTGTCTATTATAGCACCGACGCCTGCAAACTGTCGCCCTTCGTAGCAGGGATATATTACGAGTTTCACGCCACTATTCGACCTCACATCACTTCATACACGCTAGCCTCTTCTTCTAAGGTCATTCCTAATTCCTAGGAGAGTCAGGATTATCTCAACTCAACGCCTTGGTAGTGGATGCATGGCATCTGCCAATTGCGGCGAACTAACTTAAGGCACAAAGGTTACATTTCAATCTCCTGAAAAGGTGTTCTAACTCCCGTCTGGTTTGCTTAACTGTGATAACAATTACAAGGTATTATTTTATTTATTTGGGTATCTTTCTTGTTTGGTTAATATGTCCTTGACTCCAGCCCATGCAATCGAATCAAATCGAATCAATCCTCCCCCAACTTCAGTTTAAAGCTTTCCTCCTGATCAACCTAGCTAACGCCGAGTCCCACACGAAATGACTTCCTCCTCCACACCCACGCCAAAACTGTAGCTGTCGTCAAAACAGGCGTCCCAAACCCTCATCTACACCTTTCCATTCTCCTTGTGTTCCTCTTCGCAACCGTCTTTATCCTCCTTATCCTCCTTATCCTTATCATTTGTCTCACCCTCAACTTCAGCTACCCAGTCACTATTCGTCCTGCTTAACCTCCCAGGCGCCTCTCTCATACCCGTCGTTAAAGGGCTCGATGGCACTGCTGCGAGCCCCCCGATACTGCCACTAACGCTATCATTTCTTCCATGACCAAGAAAACCACTATTAACACTAGCTCCATCCCCCGCACCCGCAGCTTTACCAGCATAATAGCTATTCCTCTCGCTTGACAGTGCTGGCGCCACGCCAGTTACAGAATAGATACTTGCTCTCTCGTCCATGCGCGGGACATTGACACGCTCGGAGCGTTCGCGATGAGGGGTAATAATAGACGAAGAGTCGATATTTGCGCTGAGGACGCTCAGGGGTAGAGATTCCCTACTTCCGCCGAAAAGAGAAGATGGAGCAAGAGCACGTACGGAAGCATCGGTATCCATACTTCTTCGTCTACGGCGATGCGAGGAAGAAGCCAGTGTGAGAATCGAAGCGTTGTCGGTTAAAAGGTTGTTAGCTGTAGCTGTTGTATATGTAGCTGGGTGCCCTCCACTGCCCTGAGGTGCCATATGTGCCGGGAGTGCATTCGGCGGCGGACTTGTAGGGAATTGATGCGAGAAGTGTATACTGTTGGCATGCCCAGTAGCGTTATTCACGCTTCCTACTGCTGGAGCGGCAGATTGTATTGTTGTCAAGGTTGTTGTCAAACTCCTGACACTCGGTGCTGGGCTTGAAAATGTGCTATCATTTCCTCGACCAGAGACACCATAACCCGCAGTACCGTTTGTAGTTTCACCTGAAGAGGGGGCGTCATGGGAAGCCGCGGCCTCGGAGTGTGCGGGACCGGAGATGGAAGTCGACATCGTTGGCGCAACAGATTTGGCTCCGATGGTGGGAGGGAGACCTTCGAGGGATGAGTGAATTGAACGTCCGCTACCATCCAGAGATGTTCGGCTCCTCTCGGTCCCAGTTGGTACAGTCGAGAATGACAGGTTTCCATTCTGCTGGTTGCCATTCACAATTATGTTTCCAGACTCGCGATAGGGGTTGTTATTCTTGGTAAGCGTGGCCCTCTTCCCAGTAGATTTCATGTGATATGTATTTCGTTTCGTGCTAGTCGGTGTGTTTGAGTCGTTGGTAGAGCCGGTCTTGAAGCTCGCAAGCTTCTTCATCAACGAGGAGAAGGGCCGGCGACGGCGGTCGGTGCGGTCTGCCATAGGGATCAGTTCATGGGTACGAGTCAAAGAAGGTGGGAGAATGTGCGCGGATTTGATTAAATGGAGGAAGGGAAAGAGTTGCAGTTTCGTACCATGTGTCAGCTGTGCGGATTCTGCGGCTGCAGCCATGATGATGGAGGCCGAGGAGAGAGTCTAGATGCCAGAAAGACAGTAAAGAAGGGGGAGAAGAGGTGGAGAAGATTTGTGAAGGATAATTCGTGCTCGGGAAAACAAAAGCAAAGCGAATGTCGAGTTTGTTGACTGGCCAGATCGAAAAGTGTGAGTTGTTCGCAGGATGATTTGCTCTGGCGGTTGTTGTGATCAGCCTCGTCGTAATACATGCGGAAGGGGAGGCCAAGGTTCAACGATCACGTGAAGGGGGCAAGATCCTTGATGCATTTTGACTATCGACAACAGGATTTAGAAGTATCAGACCATCTATCGGGCTCTGGGTTTTGGCTGATGATGTTTGGGTTTTGGACCAAGTGATCAGCGGCAGCTACCATGGACGGAGTCTCGTTGACGTTGTGTTGCATGAGAAGGTGCCAATCAGCTTGTTGATATCGATCCCGGTATCTATTGCATCGAGAGCCTCATTGTGGGGGCCACCTCGAGCCTTGAGACAACAAGATGTCTATTAAGCCTCTTCCTCCAGATGTTATTGCTCAGATCAAATCCTCAACTACAATCCTCAACCTCAATGGGGTTGCGGATGAGCTAGTAAAGAATTCCCTCGATGCCGGTGCCACAAGGATAGAGATCACGGTTGATTATGGCCGAGGTGGATGTCGTGTTGAAGACGATGGGCTGGGTATAGATCCATTTGAGTTCGGTGAGAAAGGAGGGCTTGGAAAGCTATACCGTTGGTCTCTTTACCTCTCTATCTCTTTAGGAAGCTGACACGTGACAGATACGTCCAAATTGAGCAGCCAGACACTTCAACATGGAGGGCGCGGAACGTTTCTTGTTTCACTCTCTGCTATGTCTTTGCTTACAATTACTTCTTGCCATCACTTGTATCGATCTCAGAACACACTGAGTATGCACAAGTCCGAAGTTGTGGCCCGTCAGACACCAGCTTCACTTCAACACCATCTCACATCTTTCAACCATGGAACTCGAGTTGCAGTCCGAGATTTATTTGGCAATATGCCCGTCCGCGTAAAGCAACGGGCGATTGAATTTCATAAATCCAGAAGCAAAAGCAAAGACTGGGAGGATTTGAAGCGAGAGATCGTTCTACTCCTACTTTCATGGCACAAAAATGTTGCTGTAACACTCCGTGAAGCAGACACTGGACAGAAGCTTATCATCAGGCCTAACAATGTTGCTGATCTATCTGAGAAAGTTGGCATTACGCGAGTTTGCAGCGTTCTGTCCCAGGCTACTCTGATCTCGCCAGACCAGAAAGCATCATGGGTCTCTGTCTCCGCCTCAACACCGAACCTGAAAATTAGAGGGGTAATATCTCTTGATCCAGGCCCAACAAAAAATGTGCAGTTTCTTTCTCTTGGCATCCAGCCCCTTTCAGCAATTAACGGCCAAAACATCCTTCATGACGAAATAAACCGCTTGTTCATGAACTCTGCTTTTGGCAACGAAGAAGAGGCCCTAGATCTCTCTGAATCCGAAAGAGCTAGGAGAGCTAAAGATGCACGATACAAATCTTATGGATATACAAATAGAGAGCTGAAAGGTGGCAAGAAGGGTGTTGATAGATGGCCCATGTTCTACATTGATATCCAGCCAAAGCATGCCACCCGAAATCTCAATATGGATGATCCTTTTGATGAGGGAAAGAACGATCTTTCTTCAATCACCCTCCTATTGCAGGTTATGATAACCGAGTTTCTAGCCAAGAATCACTTCCGCCCAAAGCATACTCGCGGACATCAAACTTGGCAAGTTCTCGAGACAGAAGCATCGTCCTCATATAACGGTAGCATAAGCATAAGACCGGCGGCTGCGCCGTCCACTACTTCAGCAAGTTCCAAGAAGCGAAAGAGATCATCCCCTACACGGAAGAGTATCCTCAAGCTCTCTCTTCGCAGATCCGACCCCTTGGGAACAAATATAAAACTCCCCTCTTTTCGTCGCTCTGCACTCATTCCGGGTCGCCCAGATTCTCCTTTTGACGCCTGGTCAAGAGTCAAAAGTGGTTCCACACGTCCCAAGTCCATTATAATTGATGATGGGA
This sequence comes from Ascocoryne sarcoides NRRL 50072, assembly GCA_000328965.1. Taxonomy (NCBI): domain Eukaryota; kingdom Fungi; phylum Ascomycota; class Leotiomycetes; order Helotiales; family Gelatinodiscaceae; genus Ascocoryne; species Ascocoryne sarcoides. The sequence goes on from KB205939.1 coordinate 3,624,055, forward strand.
CTAGCATCGAGCGACCTGCTAGCGCCCCACCTCCATCTCAAGCCCCAACAACATCTGTTCCCCCTCGATGTCCAACTGCAGACATCCTAAAGCGGTCTGCAGCTCCCCTGTTCTCCAGGACAGGGAAAATACTTCGTAGTCCCTTTGATGATGTTGTTACTCGCAGGACACCAGAACCCCGTATTCCCGCGATTTTAAACACACAACCTAGACCTCCTCAGGATAGTGAGGTTGCAACTGGTGATGCTGATAGTGATGAACACATAATCTGGATAAATCCTATCACCAAAGTCGAATCCCGAATCAACAAGCGCACTGGTCTCACCCTTCCCACCAGCAAAAGCAACCTTACAACTCGCCGACTTTCCAATCTATCCTCGTCTACTAACCCCTCTTCCAGCTCCACTTCTCTTCAAAACCACAAATTTAATGCAGCCAAAGAACCAAGTTCTTGGATATCTAATATTCTAAAAACATGGGATAACCCTATCTTCCCTCCCACCGAGCCCTCTATCCGACAAGTGTCATTTACTCCCGCAGATCTTAATACGCAGCATATTCTCCGCGGAAGAAAACACCATTGCAGCCAAATAGACATTGATCGTGCGTTCAAGGATTCTGCGTCTGGGATCAAGGGTCGGATATCTAAACCCGAATTACGAAATGCAGAAATTATCAACCAAGTGGATAATAAATTCATCCTGGTCAAAGTCAAACCCGCAGAACAGGAGAGGCGTGGGGGGGGGATATTGGTATTGATAGATCAACATGCAGCAGATGAACGGATACGAATTGAAAGTTTGATGGAAGAACTGTGCAAGCCCCCGGAAGCAAACGGGCTGGAATCGGGAATCCTGACGATGACGGTGGACAAGCAGCTCATTTTTGAACTCGAGGAGCGGGAAAGCAGACTTCTTAATGAACACAAACACCACTTTGCGAATTGGGGCGTTTTGTATAGCGTTGACTCCGCACAACCCTCGAAAGCAAAAGCAAAGGCTGCAGCATGTCATGTTACCGTCACACACCTCCCGCCACCAATTCTTGAGCGGTGCAAACTCAGCCCCAATCTCCTCATCGATCTCATCCGTACTGAACTGTATAAAATCAACGACAATCGCACCCCCGTTTCATCCCATACCAACAGTCCCAAACCCGCCAACAATGAAGAAACAGACCAGCCAGCGTGGCTGACACGTATATCAAGCTGTCCGCAGGGGATCATAGACATGTTGAACTCAAGGGCTTGCCGGAGTGCGATTATGTTTAATGATGTGTTGAGTAGAGAGCAGTGCGAGATATTAGTGAGGAGGCTGGGGGAGTGTGCGTTTCCGTGGATGTGTGCACATGGAAGGGTGAGTTTGGTGCCTGTTCTTGGAGTGGAGGGGTTTGGGATGGGTACAGGAATAGAGACGGGAGATAGAAGGGGGAGCTGGAGAAGAGATGGTGGGTTTGGACTTGCTTTTGGGCGGTGGAAGAGGGAGTTGAGGGGGAACGAAGAGGAGGCTGAGGGCTTTTTGAGATGAAATAAATTAATTCCTCTAATAGTTCCTTGTGTGATTAATCCCACGTGGCTAGTTGTATCTAAAACTTAAACTTCAAATCAGGTGAAGAGAGTTCCTTAAGTGTTACTCGCCAAATGCCAAGTTGGAGGGAACTCGTTTACGGTGTGTGCATCCTAAATGAATTGATGAAATATTATAAATAGGTCCCTGTATGCGCAGTTAATCAGTACAAGAAATTAACTAGACATGTTTTTGCATCACTCAGTGGGCTTTGTTTTCCGGGGGTGAATACAGGGTGGGTATTTGTTAGGCTTAAGATTGTGATTAAGATTGTGATTAGAGGTCATTAGATTAGGAGGTTCAGGAATGTACTTTTATCTGAAGTCAGAGTGTCTTTTTGTTGTCAAAATTTGGTTTTCGTCATCGCAGTTTCCCACTTTTGGTGTTTCTTGAAAACAAGAGTCTTCATATATTTCCAAGGCATGTTTTGATCCCCATTCTCTAAAGGGGGATTTATGAAAAGCTCTACAGTACTTGCTGGAGCTATTCCTTCAATCTTGAAATAACGTATCGCTTGGTTGTTTTTAAGATGTTCTTTCACTTTGGTGTGGTGTGGGGTATTTATATATTTTTGAAATGGGGGAGGTTTATTGGGTGAGAAGGAGGGAGGGGTTGGGTAGGATTCACTTCTAATTCTTGGAAATCTTGGGATGAAATTTATGTAGTAGGTGTGTATTTATTGTATTGGTGCTTTTTTGGGGGTGGGGTGAAATGAAGTGGTAGAGTGGAAGTGAAGCGTCTACCGAGAGTCGTGAGGGAGGGGGGAGGGGGGAGGTATAATTACTGCTATTCTACATTTGCGTCTACAGCAGCGCCAAACTAGTGTAGATATTACATTGAGGTTAGTCTGTTGTCAACCGAGTTGCCGTTATTTACATTTTCTTTCCGTCTTATCTGTTTGTTTCTGGTAATTAGGTTTTGGAGTATGAACATACTAAGAAAAGGGATATTGAGTGTAGGACTAGTGCCGCTCCGCTTTTGCCACTTTTAGTTCTTCTTTTAGTCATGATCTTTTAAAGATTTTGTTGTCATTTTCTTATTTTCATCATTTTCCCTGAGGAAATGTGTTGTCTATAGAGAACAGGGAGAAAATTCTCCCCAGATCACCAAAGAGAAATAGAAGGGAAGAGATTTAGGTATTAGCTTGTTTGAAAACTCCGCTGATAAAAACGTAATTTGCTTCCAATCGCTTGAAGAAATTATAAAAAAGCATTGCAGTTTCTTTCCGGGACGATTGACATATTTTTATATACATTAGACCCAGATCAAATTCACTTACAAGTTTAAAATAAAAAAACCGATAGGGTAAGAACCCCTCAGTAAGGACATGCAAGTTGAAAGGGCTTCCGAATAGGTTAAAGTTCTAAGCACATAAGCTGAAATGTTTAAGGAAGTAGCCTCCTAGTTAACCTTCAGATGCATCAACTAAGGTTAAACTAATTTCTGAAAAAGAGCTACCATAAATTTATGTAGAAAATTTTCGGCTATGTAATCATGAGAAATGCTTTGTCTAAAAGTCTTTCAGCTCAAACACTCCAATCAATCCATCCCGCATTCCCGAATCTTCCCGAAAACGGATACTGAAATACTTGCTGAGGACTACTATAAGGTGCCCACTGCGCATCCGTCAGTTGTACATCAAATTTTGCAATCGCTCTTCCCGTCGCATTATATCCCGGCCCATAATCCTTATACTCAGCCTGCACCGTATAGTTATCATACCTGCTCGGCGACCAGTCAATAAATCCCGTGCTCAAAATACTCTTATCCAAATACGTTCTCGCAAAAATGGCCCTCATCTGAGAATTCCACGGCCTTCCCAAAGCACATTTTCCTGTGATATTGAGAGAGGAATTGGCGGCGTGGACGTTGGAATCGACGATGTAGACACCGTATTTGTTGGGGAAGGTGGTATTGGTTCCTTTCCAGGCGGTGATACCGCCGCCACAGCTTCGGAGGGAGATGGAGGTTTGAGAAACCCAGGCAGTGCCGAAGCCGTAGAAGAAGTCGGTTTCTCCTGCTACTTCGCCGTTCTTGAAGTATGCGTTGCCGAGTTTGCCTACGTAAATCTGAGTATTGTTAGACTTTGGTTTGAGTGGGATGAGGAAATGGAAGTGCAAGTGGGAAGATACCGTATCTTGGTAGCTGTAAAAGCCTGTATAGTAGAACCCCCCGTTTGCGTAACTTATGCTCAACGCAAGAGATGGGTCATCAGCTATCGCTCTGGGATTAGTTTCGCAAAATTCCATCACGTTGATGTCGGTTAAAGCTTACAATACGGTGCAAAATCATTAATGAAGTTCATATTATAAGTCCTGAAATCAAGACATCCGAATGGCGTTCCAGCAGGCACTGCAAATCCTGTTGTTCCACTTCCAGTAAGCGAAGCATTGAGATTTGGCGCTATGGTGAGGGTAGACGTGTAGGCATTATCAAGCCCAGTCACAGCAATGGCAGCCCAGATAACGTTGACGGTGTTATAAGACTGGCTCTTCGGATGTGCTGTTTGCCCGATAAGGTAGGTTGGCCCACGACGGGTAACATTAACCTCAAGGCGTTAGATTGACAGGGAGACTGTCGGGGATTGGGATAAATAACTACCTGCTCAGTATAGTTCCCAGAAGCAATCAGGATGATATATGTGTCTAAATTCTCGGTCAGTGACTAACGCAATATGAGATATAAGCTAAGTATTTACCTGTGTTATTCGGTAATGAGGCCACAGCTGAACATTGCCATTAGTTCCCTGATACCTAAGGCTAGCTAGATTGATTCACTCACCGGACTGTATAGTTTTGAACTTTGAATAGCTGCTCACAAGGTCTACGTAAACAGTACGCTGTTGATCGCATCCATCTAATGGATTCTTGCTGTAAGACTGACATCCGTGGCGGTCATTCTCATTGTTGATATCCCAGCCTGAGACGAAAGTTGCAAGCACAGCGAGGCAGAGGAATAAACCCCGATTGATGAAGCTTCCAGTTGTCATGATTCCGCCTAAAATGCTAGGTTTAAGTAAGCCCTAGCAGCAAGTCTAAGCAAACGTAATCTTCTTTTCTAATCTTTAATCGAAACGCAAAAGGCCAAGAATACTGCAATCACCAAGGATAAAGAAAAGTAAAAACACATGAGGGCATCATAACTTCCTAAATACCATCTACAAATTTCATCGGAAAAATCTAACAGAAATCAGTAAGTACGTACATCTTTTAGATGCCCATGCCCGGTGAGGGAGCCAACGATATGCTCCAGACGATACTTCAGTCAGGCCCGAGCTTCGCCATTGGCTAAGATTGGTATTTGAGATGCAGAGATGCAGGTCCAGGGACAAAGCCGCTGAGGCTCCAGCAACGAAGATGGCCAAGTCTGGAGACAGTTTGTGGGGAGCGGAGGGGAGATTTGCCGCCAATGAGCGCGGAATTACGCTTCAATTAAAATTGCTAAGCGAACGCGTAAACGGGGTGGTGTGGGGTAAATGCGGGGTAGATTGATATTATTGCTGGAAATCAATTGATCAGCTTCCTCTCTGTACGCCGCTTAGGCTAATCCTACACGGGTACGCGGCGAGGCAGTGCTATTAAATATTCATTCAATATAGTATATACTTAGATGCTGATTCTATGCTTTCATAAAACGAAATGTGCCCCTCAATATAGTTCCCTCAATGCTACACCAAGTATGTGATATTATTCCCCTTTCATATTAGCATAATACTATACTTCTCTTTGAATTATGTTAAAGTCTCTCAAATCTGGAGACCGGTAATCTAAATCTATCCCGAGTGCCGACCTCAGCTGGATACTTTACCCGAAGACCTCGCAGCAAATTTGAACCTCCCCCAATTACCTCTGCCACACTTTCCCAAATGGTTTCTATCCTGTTTGTAATCTCAAAATTATTAAAGCCTACTCGGGTTTCTAGGCCCTGGGTCTTAGTAATCTACAAATGAAGCGAAACCACGAATATTATAAGTGCTTCATTCACAAAAACAAATCTCTCCTCAAAACATGGTATCTCCCTCCCCAACCCATTTCGAAACTCAAAACTAGCAAAAAAAAAAGAACAGTATTACGCAAGGCCGGCCTCAAATCTCTCCCTTTCAATAATCAATCCTCTTCTCCCAAATAGGCATATTCTGGACACTATCCCTCCCTTCCCATACCACCTTGCCTTTCGCATCTAACGTCGCATATTCGTCGCTCACTTGCACCCCCCACTCGCTACAAGACTGAATCTCCCTCCGACTAATCCCCATCTCATCCCTCACGATCCACAAATGAGGTCTCCGAGTCTTCACGTTCGGATCTAGATACGCTATCTCCTCATCCTCCTCTGCATACCCGTGCAGCGGGTAGTCAGGCACTAGCGTCTTGACGCTATTGTAGCTTTTGGACTTCCGAGGATCGAAAAACTTACCCAAAGGACCCATTCCTTTGACTTCCGCCCCCTTAAGCTTCTCCCGCATAGGTTCAGAGTGTGAACTAGCAACTTTACTCGCCTCATCCGTTTTTGTATCGGAATTGGTGAGCATGCTGCCCTCTCTTGTACTCTCCTCCTCCGCCTCCAACAGCAAGCCCCTCGCCAATGGCATCAATGCTCTTCGCATCAGCACATGATATACGACTGTGCCGCCTAGGAACACGGCCATGAGAACAATAGGGCCAGGCGCTGTGTTAATGGCAAAGAGACCGATGAGACAAACTTCGGAAATGTAGACACCAGTCATGAGCTGTTGTAGCGCTTTTGCGTATGCGAGGCCTTTAGTGTCGACTTTGTTGGTCAAGACGTAGAAGGTATTATACCGTGTTGCGAGGTAGATGAGGAAGAAACCTACGGTAGCAAAGCCTAGAACCAGTGGAGATATAATGGAGTAGGTAATCGCTGTTTTTATCTTTAGCTTTTTCCTTTTCATTATCACATCACAGCTTCCATTGTATTTTTTGAGACTGGGTGTCCATCCTGGGAGAAGATAGGTAGAGGGTAGACAGGGTTGAGAAGAAAAAAGGAGGGCTCATACCAATAATTCCCAAATTTCCAAATTTTGGATACATACTCCCCCAACCTAATCCACCCAACGTAATAAACCTTTGAAACATCTTCCTTGGGCTCTTATCCAGCCACTTGCCCACCACAGTCAACATCACCAATGCACCAATATTCAGAAGGTCACCTGCGGCGATCCCTAGCCCTTGTACGATAAAATATGAGATGTAAAAGTTACTCGCTTTAGGCAAGTTCTCGGCGAGAAGGGTAGTAGCGGAACTGGGATCGTCGATGATTTGGGTGACGACGGAGGCCGCACCGGAGGCGAAGGTGGTGACGAGGAAGACTTGGACTACTTGAAAGGCCATGTACCAAGATTGGCATTTTAGCTCGACGGAGGGGAGGGTTACGAGGCCTGACTTTTTGGCGACCACTGAGGGGTTTCTGTAAGTGTGAACAGGGAGAGGAAGTAGGTATTGACATACATCGACATATGATGGGGACTAAAGCCATGAGAACTGAGAGCATAACCGAAGGAAGTAGACCAGTCACAACACCCAGGATAGCACTTGGGATTTTGTTGATGAATGAGAGGAAGGGCACCACTAATCAAGTCAGCAACCATGCTCCTAGATCAGAGGAACGTCTGGGACACTTACAGTTCGTCAAATAGTTAATATTTGATATGGCACCTACAACAGCAACAGGAATCGCCCAAAAGATAATCAATGCAACGATGAACGCAGTGGCGACCAACTTCCTCATCTTCCTCTCCTTGGGCTTGATTCTCAGATTTTCCCATACAATCTCGCTCGGGGCCACACTGATAGCCCGAGGATTCATCTCCTGCTCTTTCCACTTGGATATTCTCCTATACGCTGCTTCAGCCGCGACCTGGGTGTGGAACTCGACAAACACCGCTGACAACAACTTCCCTTCCGCGAATAGCATATGTGACTTTTGCTCATTTTCTACTTCGGGGATGAGGCGCTTGAGCTCGATTCGCGACCATTCGATTGTATCTACTTTCTTGCCTACAAGGGGAATTTTGCCTAGTCGGAAAGTAGGACGGTCTTTTTGGCGTAACCATTCTGCGCCAGGAAGTGCGATTTCGGCGTCCCTTGGTTCAGGGGCGGAAGCAGATTTGCCCGTGTTTTTCTTTTCGGCTTTCAGGCGTCGTTTGTTGGCCGTCTGGATCAATTTTATTTCTGCGCCTTCGAGTTTCAATGTATCCTTATCACGCTCTTCGACCTTTTCAGTTAAGTCTTTGCAATCTGTGGTAAGCCAGCTACGCTTCATAGTGCTGCCGAAGAGAGATTGAAGTTTCTCTATGCTTTGGTATTCTTTTGGAACATCGGTGAAGAGAATGGTGCGAGATGACATTTTCGAGGCGTTGAACGGAGCGATGAGGTAGGCGTGTCGGAGATTGATAAAGTAGATTGTTTCGCGAGTGATGATATACATGACAAAACCTGTAGGTTTAGCGGCTGTGCACCTTAGATGGGGGTAAGAACTCACTGAAGAATATCCATCCGAGAAAGACATGTGCGTAATATCTCTTCTTTCCCGCTTTGTTAATGTTTGCAAATGATAGCATATCGAACTGGGTCTGGCCCCCACCGCCAGTTGCGTTCACGGGGAATAAAATTGGCCACGTAATACAGGCGCCCACAAAACAGATAATGGTAAGCATCTTCAAGAATCGCAGGTAGAGGTATCCATCAAGCGATTGATGGCTCAGGATGTATTCATCTGGTATACTTCTAAAGGCGCCTAGCCAATTGAATTTTCCCTCTGGGAGTTCCTCTATCTTTTCCCTGACGAGTATGTCAGCACTACATTGAAACCAGGAGAATTAATTGTCACTTACTCATCATGTAGAGTTTTCAGATAGGTTCGGGGTCGGTATACACGTTGTTGCTTTGTTCTCATGACCAAAAATATACCAAGAAACAGAGCTGCCAATGCAGCGACCGGAATCAAGGTCGAGAGGAAACCTGAGACTGAGTTGGACGTCCCTGTACTGGTGTTTGATCCTGCATTGCTGGTAGACTATTTACGTTGTTAGTAAGTGTTTGTCTCTCTACAGATACCCACATAAGGTACAAAATGAAGTCAGATAGCTTCCAGGTACAGGCCATTCACTTACCATGGCGGTTGATTAACGCAAAGGCGCTGGTGCTCTCTCTAGCTTTTGCAAAAGAGTAAGGAGTCAAAGTAAAAGTAAAAGAACCAAAACAAAAACTTAGAGGGATTCAAACTAGAGATGTCAAAAGAGGCAACTAATACGAAAGCATTTGGAGAGAAATGAAGAGCACATGCCAGGTGAAGCTAGTAATCTCAATCTCCACCGAGAACAAGCCACAGTGTGTAATGAAGTTCATGAGGACGTCATCCCCACTGTGGCTTGCTGATCTCCTGCAGCAAGAGAGCTTCTGGCCTTTGCTGCGGGGTCAATCAGGCGTGCGAGCCAACAATATTGATACAAATTTGTATCTTAGTTTCAAAACAATCAATAAACCCAACAGACAATTCCGGAACTTCTTCGCTCCACTTGCATGGCTTTTGTGATATCGATCTAACATTTGGATAGCTTCCCTGCGGATGTCTGCTCAGCCGGCATCGAACTTGCTTCCAGTGGTGGCGGTGACGTCAATGGGATATTCCCAAATGAATCTCAGCCACCGTTCCAATAGCAGTCAAGTCTGGACGCCTGCTTTGAGACACTACTGGGATGAACCATATCTCTTCTTCTTCGAGGGACTCTGTGCAGGGGATGCTGAAACAAAGCAAACAAAGTAAACAAAAGAACGTCTGAAAACTTTTCTAGCTGCATAAACAAAGGGATGTTGAAGTTGATGTTGAGCTACTGTTGGGTCTGAGGGATGGGAGGATTGAGAAGGAGTTGGAGGTTGATCCTTGCGCCTCGGCTACTGAAAACATAACAAGTTCACGTGACATAAGCTCTGAAGCTCTTTCTTTTCCATCCGACTTAAAGGGGTTGTAGAGACAACCCCGTAAGCGGAATAACTTTTAACTTTACTAATGTCACGAAGTTACCCTTGCTTGAAGTTACAAGAATGGATTATTTATTATCGACCCTTTCTTTCGCCTCCTTTTTTAGCTTTAAAATTCTACTATCTTAACTTTAATTCGTTTTAGGGTTTATTAACTATAAACTAACATATAATCCAACGCGATTATCGAAGGTTTAATTCCAGCTAAATTCCATATTCTCGCTATCAGAGGCATCTTACGAAAGCAACCGTGAAGTAAGTTAGCTTAAGTTTCAAGCAACAAGCAGTTGTATGAGACGTAAGCTCGCTGCACTAGTATAATTATAAAATCCGTTTTGTATTAACACTTGACAATAAGCTATTATTTATACCTTCTCTTCAAAGAAATGAAGTCCGAATCCTTCTGTTGAAAATGCTTTCCCTAGCAATGATTTGAGTATCATGCCTAGTATTCTATTCTTTTACCTCATGCTTTAATAACTTTGTAACTATTGTCTTCGACGAGTTGCTCGTAGTTATACATGAAGCCTCCGAGAGCTACATAAGTCGAGTCGAAAAGAGGCTCCCTAAGTCTAATTCCAACGTTTTATAGCATAATAGAAGCTTCAGAAGGCAGATAGGAAGAGGATGACATAGCAAAGAAGTAAAAATAGCTCATGGAGAGGAGTTGGGAGGGTATGATCATGAGATTAAAGTTTGAGACGCCAGGCTTCTTTAGAATGGCAGTTGCGAAGGCCTCCAAAAGAAATACACGTGTTATCCCTTGCATTTCGCGCACCATCTGCCTCCTATTCGATCGGCACCAGCGAGTATCTCAGACCCAAGCTCGATTTGAGATGCAATCTCCTAACCTTCGTGAAATCTCGGTAGGAGGTACCACGGGGGAAAGCATGAATAAACAGCAAGACGAACAAAAAGCTCGTGGGGAGTATATGAGGGAACTGTCCCCACCAAGTAATCCTTAATGAAATCATTGACGAGTACGAACGAACAGACAAAGGTAATATAGTTCTCATCTCATAATTTCACAATCTTTACATTCCAAGGACCTGTTGAATTAACAATACTGCTAGAATTCGAAGAGCGTGCAAAGTCATTAAAGGCTCAGATATCTGGGGCTCAAAGAGATCAGGTGTCTATGAAGAGAACTGGATGGATTTATGAGTGTCACTTAAGCAATTGGGGTTAGAAATGGTAACTAGGAACGACAGTATAGAAAAAATGTGATAATTGGAAGGATGGCAAAGCCGTATTGTCGTGGACTAGGCCTGGTGGTTCCTTGTTTTAGCGAGCATTAGACCAATCGAACCTAGTTTGCAATCGTCTGCATCAACCGCTAGTCATAAATACATGCTGTATCTGATTATACAATGTAAGAGGTACTCTTAAGCCTGAATAACGTTATACAATTACGGCCGATGCTCAAATTCTCAACCAAAACCACCTCTGTAATAAGTAGCACGGAGCTCAAACGATTGTATTGACATTTTGCTACATTATTAAGGATTAAGGTTGCAGATAGTGTTTCTAGAGCAACATTCGCCGACTACAAACGAGTGCATAGTACAAAGAAAACTGTCTATTACTACATTAATCCAACTTTTTTTAAGAACCGTACGGATGAATCTCATCATGCTGGAGGAAACAGATCTAGGCCCTCGACTGTTAACTTGAAAGCATCATTCCTATGAAAGGTTAGTATATGAAAACCAACGAAGTTTATTCAAGCATACCTCGAATAGCTTCCTGCAACATCAATGTCCAGCCTTCCTCTCAAACAATCATCGAAATCCACATCGGCAACCAACAAGCCACCCTGCTCCTCCCATAACGGACCACAAAGCACATCTCCCAACGGCCCAACAATACAAGACCCTCCTCTTGATACGTACTCATTCACATCCGGCTTCGACTGCACCTTTTCCCGCGGTTTCGTCCATCCACTCTCTACCTCCGGTGCAGGTGCTGCACTCAGACCCGGCGTTTCCGGGAGCACAATCTCATTCCCATCCTCAAGAATCGTCGTCGACCTCCTTCTCAACTTTAACGGGGAGGGTGCCCGCCCATTTACCTCCGTCGGCCTCGTCCCCCCAATACTACTCCCCACGGCCTCCTCATCGCCCGCAATCCAGGTAGGCAGGTCCCCCTTGGTAACACACTGGTTCGCAGTCAACACCACACATCTCCCCTCATACGCCACCGTCCTCATCAAGCCCAACCACGAGTCCCTCGCATCTGCCGTCGGCGCACAATACAAGTTCACATTCTGAGAATATAAGCTCTGCCTCAGCAACGGCATATAATTCTCCCAACATATCGCCGCCGCCAGCGTCAAATTCACGCCTCTAATCTTCGTCGTCACAGCTCGTAACGTAGACGGTTGTCCCTGACCCCAGATCAATCTCTCGCTACCTGTCTGGCGCGCCAACAACCAAATCAGCATTATGTATTAGATATACGCCATCCAACGCAAAATAAGCGCAGAAGAGACCACGAAAAACTCACAGGCATGACCTTCCTTCTCTTCCCTACTACTCCCCTCTCCGGCTCCACATACACAACACCGCAATACAACGTCCCGCCCGCCCTCTCAATCAACCCCACCACGAGAAACACCCCCGTCTCCCTCGCCACCCTCTCCAGCTCCTCTCTCGTCCCATCCCCCCTCACCTTCCCCTCCTCAATCGTCCTCCCCACCCACCTCCGATCCCCCTCCGGCGTATCCCCCAGATCCACCGCATCTTTAAAATACCTCAGATATTGCTCCCTCCCCTCGGCCGTCCTCGACCCCACCACCGCCCCGAACGACGCACCCCGCGGATAACCCCCCAGATACGCCTCGGGAAACAACACCAGATCGACGCCCTTGTCCTGGGCCTTCTTCGCGACGGCTTCGAGTTCGGAGAGCGTCTGCGGGAGCGTCGCGAGGGTGTGCGATTGGGAGACGGCGAGGCGGAGGGTTTGCGACATTGTGGATGCGTTGGGTGTGTTTGTGCTTGATGGAGGGTTTGTAGGGGATTTAGGAGGTCAATGGCTTGGGATGGAGGGGCGAGATGGGTTTTATGTTGGAGTGACGTTGGATGGAGTGGGGGTTGGTGGAGTGAGCGGGGCATTGCGCGATAACGGGGGTGTCGATGCCAATACGTGGGAGTAGCGTGGTGAGTACGTAACTGTTCGTTTCTTAGGTAATTTGATGCTGAATTTGTTTTGGGGATTTATTTCGTATTTTCGTTGGTGCTGGTGTTTCCTTTGTTGTGCTGTGGTATAAGTTTGGTAGCGTTTTGCTGATACGTGATTCCTGTTGTATTGCAAACGTGACACTTGTCAAATTTGCTTGCTAGACTTACCAAGTGGTTATAGATGATACCAGACTACCACTTCTTGGCTCTTGTATTCATCATTGTCAATTATCAGCTCTGTATAGGAGTATCTTATAATCTCACGTATATCTTCTTTCTAAAGCAGTTGTTGTCAAGAGCAACGGAATTTCCTCAACTCAAAACCATTCATTCATCTTTTTTGAATTGACCAAACCCTTCTCTTCTCAAGCCCGAATCCTCCCTCCATCTCTGCTATTACTTCGCAGTTCCCTCTCCACTATGACACACGACCTCCCAATTAACCCCAACAACCGGATCCCTCACAAATGCAGCATAATATCCCTTATGGTAAGGTCTCAACCCCGGGGCTCCATTATCAACTCCCCCCACCTTGAGTGCCGCCTCATGGAACAGTTTGACCTTATTGCCATCTGTTTGGAGCCCTGTTAGCCCTCGATTCAAATAACTGTAAGCTGCAAGGGAGATGCAGATTGTACCCAGGCAAAACCACGCAGGAGCAAAAGACAGACTTACCCTTCACGGTAAAAGCATAATGGGCTTTCTTCAACATCTTAATCTGTACCTCCTCGTTCTCATCCGCCGCATCATCAAGGCAATTCAACCAGAAGAACGGCGTAATGTCACCAAGGCCCACCGCCGTGGGGATCGGTCGTGTCATCTCTCTGATGCCAATGGGTCCGAGTGCTGTAGTGAGGAACGTGATCAAAGGATCTAGTTTGGATCGAGGGATCGTGAGGGAAGCATGATCGAAAGGCATCTTGGATCTTGGTATATGTTTAATTGTTTGATATGTTTGGTATGTTGTACTTATGAAAAGCCGATGTATGGATTTGACATGTTGAGAAGAGATCTAGTCTCTTTTATAGCCATTGCTAGAGAGAACTATAGCTCTCGACCCCGCAAGGAGGGGCTCAACACGAACGCGTCTCGGTGGAAGAGTCATGCGGGGATGGGCTTGGCATAAGCACCAAGTCTAGTGACAGCGTGTTAAATTCCAATCTAACTTCCAGACCCCCATGTTGATACTACTCCTGTGCTTGAGGAATACAAGTAACGCCCATCCATCGCTTATATCCGAGTATGACTCCTCGACTTGTTTATCATGCGCTTCCTATTGCTATGCATATTAAAGTTACGCATCCATCGGGCATTATAATTCCGGCACCCGAATCGGAGCTCGGAACGGCTGGCCAATCAATCACCATAAATCCAAAGAAGTATATTTACTCTCTCTTACTACGTACCTGTCAACGAAGAATCAGGGTCTTCTTGCTATAGATCTGGAGATGACGTGGAATTGTAGGCCCTAGGCTGCCATTTCACCTACCTACCTAGTAATTCACATCCACAGTTAGGTTGAATAGTAGTGAAGAGCGGGAGGGGTTATATCGATTAAGTCAAACAAATCCCAAAGCTGACAATTAGATATCTGGATTAATATATAATACCCCTCAGATGAAGTGATAACCTATCCATACACCTAAATGCCGACGTGGTGGTGACTGAGGACGGATATACGGAGCCTTGACAATCTCTCCATCCGGCAACGGTCCCGCGGAATCCATGCCGAGAGGCTGTTCGGCACGGCTTTGTGTATCCGGCAAAATCGCGATGTGCAACAAATCTCTCTGTGCAATTGATGCTAGAAGTAGCATTTGTGCCGTATATGCCGTTGAATGAGAGGCGGCTTATATACTCTTGATAGACTTAATGGTTGGTGAAATGTATATGGGGAAGCCTGGATACTAGACGAGTGTTTTATGCTGGCTCGTGCTTGTGTATATATCAGTCTGACTTATATATACTGTATCTACAAGCTTTCAAGGTAAAAGGACTAGTTATCAACATTGATTAAAACATGCAAGAACCTTCGATAAACTAATTAGTAAGTGTAAACTATGACTTACGGTTCAAAAAGCTTCTGATCTCCTCTTAGGGTTACATCCTTAACTATGATTTTTAGTAACAAATTAATAATGTGTATACAGGCCCATACGAACAAGTATCTTGAGAGGAAGCTGTATATGCCATTTTCTAAACACACAACAGAACTTTCACATCCTTCACCTCTTTAATCCATATTTACCCCTCTTCACTTACCACCTAAATCCTTCATATACATCCCCCTTTCATTTACACACAGCAACTATCATTTTAAACACACCTATTCTATTTCGCCTCTCTTCTATTAAACAATCCCCCCCAACCATCCTATACCTCAACCTCACCCCTTATGCACAAAATACCACCCCACTAGTTAAAAACGCAATCCCTATAAATACCCCTCTCGAGCCGTTTCGATAAAACAAGTTGTAGGAAATATTCCATTCAGCGGGATAAATCAATACCTTTTAAACGAGTGGTAAAAGGTGGGGTTGGGCGAATGGGTGGAGCAGTTATCTATACAGGTGGGAGGTTGGGAGTTGAATAGTAGATTATGAGGGGGAGAGAGAGGGGGGGATATAGTTTGGATTGGTGAAGGTTAATAGATTAGCTATAGTGAGTGAGAAAGGGAGTGTTTTTGTCAAGGATTGTGCTGTTCTCGGTTGGACAGAACGAGTTTCAAAATTACGGTGGGAGGCTAGGAGGCTTAACGGGATTCAAGTCTGGCTTCTAGAGCTGGTGTGATTATCTGACTTAGCTATGATACTGTACTAAATTAAACATCCTGTCCAAGAGTATGTCTTGCCAGGCTTTATTTTGCCATAAGCGCTCCCTCCCTCTTCAATCCGGGTTTTATACAAGCACCCTCCACCCTTGCCTCATACATTGACGAGTCCTTCACCACAGTAACTACAACACTCATCCTTCACCACCAGCACCCACCCATCTGAACCCCACATTGAATCCCCAACACGCTCCCATCCTAACTCTCCTCCTCCTCCTCCCTCCCCCCAACAACCCTCACCGCACCCCCCTTCCCCTCCCCACCCCACCGATCAAACAAAAACCCATGAACCTTCAACCCCCTCTCCTGCATCGCCTTCTTCACCCCCGGCTGCTCCTTCAACCAATTAACCTCCTCCAAGACATGGATCTGCTCCAACTTCCTCTCGATCTCCTCCTCGGAAAGTGGGGGTGTATTTGGCAAGAGGGATGACTGGAGTCGCTGCAACCGGTCCGTTCGCAGTTGGTGCAGATGCGTGATCTTGCCTTGCCAATCCGAGTCGTGTGCATGGTATGTGGAGGAGTTGAAGTTGGGAGGGGTGAGGAGGGAGCAGGCGTAGTGGCCGCAGATTACTATATGGTCGACCTACGTATCTGTCAGCATCTCACTCAAACTTCCCGATCTCTTTCTCTCGTTTTCCCATTCCACCGCCCCGAAGCTAGAAACGAAACCAAATAATATGGAAAGCAGTAGCAGGATGAGAAACTCGGAGGCGGATATGGGGTTGGAGATAATGTGAAAACTTACTTTTAGCATCTCAAGCGCCCATTCTATTGCGCTGCCAGAGCTGAGATCCCCGTTGCTAACGACATTACCGAGGTTACGGTGCACGAAGATGTCCTCGCGGGGGATAGCCAGCACGTCTGTTTCGGAGACCAGACTATCGCTACAGCCTATCCAGAGGAGTTTGGCGTGGCCAGCGTCGTGGCGGGATATAAACTTAGGATGGACGGGAACCGTATGGTAGATTGGGAAGGGGGCCATTGCGCCGTTTGTCTTTGGCGCCATGGTTGGCGGGATGGATGTAGAGAGGTCGAGGATGGGGGTTGGAGGTTCTGAGGAGTGGGTTGGAACGAGGCTTAAATTGTATGCGAAAACTCAATTGGATGACAGGCTTTAAGACTCGACGACGCTGGCCGTGAAGAAAAGTAAGGGAAAGCTTGAAGGGTTCCTCTGAGACCACGATGCTGGAAGATGACTATCAAAAGCCGCGGCACACTATGGTCAACAGTTCCTCGGGTCAGGAATGCGAAAAGAAGCGCCCGCTTCGGACTCCAGAAGTCAGGCCATTCTTATTCGAGGCGCCTCCTCCCAGATGGAAGTTCCTGGAAGTTCCTTGGACTTTTCAACATATTCGTATCGAACTCTCCATGGTATCGAGGATCAGTGCAGTTGGCTGTCTGGCTCCGACGCAAAAAAAACCATGTGGTAGTTGGGATTGTCCCTGTGGGGCGGCGGGAAGCGGGGTTTCGAGGCTGAAATAGGGAGGGGGCGCTTGCATGATGCTGAGCTATTGGAGGGATTTTATGGATGATGAGCAGGGGCATATTAGCACTGGGAAATGGGGAAGAACTGCGGATTCTGTTGATGGTGGTTTGGGATGGTTAGGTTCTGGGTGGGAGCTATATCTGTCAACTGTTTGCTGTCGAAAGAGATGGATGAAGAGGATATCAAGCTTAAACGAAGAATTACAAAACAGTTGGAAATGCTCTCGGATAAGCCAAGAGTTCGGATTCGAAATCCTCCGTCTAACTGGATGCCTAGAACATTGAACCATACAGTCTCTTATAAGATCGATCTCTCATAAGAGTCATCTAAACTGCTTGATCCTTGAAATGAAAAGAAATTGAACGAAACGCTTTAAACAAGAAGTCCAAACAAAATTTCCATTTACCGACCCAAATTAAAAGGTCTTACCTATCATGAAATAGTCTTCTAGACCTTGAGTTGTCGTGTGGGTTGAGAAAGAGCGTATGAAGAAAGCTCTCGGTTACTGTTTAGTCAAAGAGACAATATAGCTCATCGAGGTGCTACATATGGTTACCGTGAACACAGAAGAGTAAGACAAAGTAGAAATTTTCCGACTTGAAGCCCAATGAACATTTTCAGAAGGTTAGATGGTTAAGTGAATAAGTGGCCGAAGAAGACTATTAAGAGACCTTTTGCTGAATTTCAAAATAAGCTAGAACCATAACAGCACAAATAATTCGCAATGAAGAGTTGCTAGCACTAATTGAAATGAAAACGGCACGGGAAATCAATAGAACACTCACAAGTATCAAGACACAAACAGGTTGCTCTAGGAGCTTCATTACAATGGTATGTCTATTAACAAACCGTCGCCACAGACAAGGAAATCTTTCTTGTCCGATCTACCGCTGAAAAACAGTCCATCTAAAACCATCACTGGTACGACCTTACAATGGCTTGTATGCCTCCAACTCTTTCTCCGTCCAGTCCCATAGCTTCTTCGCCAACTCCCCATCATTAGCAAGACCCGATCCCTGCCCGCTAACTCCAATCGGGGTATAATATTCCCCATTCTTCACCTCTCCCTTCTTCTCCCCCTTCTTCGCAAACGCACCCCACATCTGATTTTTAGCCCCGTCCGGCACGCTCGTGTAGAGTAACTTCCTCCCAACATTCATAACCCCGCCCAGTCCCATCCATCCACTGTATATCGTATTATACAATTCCGTGTTCACAATCCCAGGATGCACCGACACAGCCGTGATCCCCTTGTCCCCATACCTCCTCGCTAGTTCCTTCGCGAACAAGATATTCGACAGTTTGCTCTGTCCATATCTCGTCAAGGAGGCATAGCTCTCCATTTTGCCCTTCAGCTGATCGAACACGACTCCTTTCCTCGGCGCCGCTATATGTCCTACGGAAGCTAGCGCTACCACTCTCACGTCCGAGCCAGGCTTCTCTGCAGTCCGCAAGAGCGTGGGCAAGAGCAATTTCGTCAGAAGTGCATGCCCAACATGATTTGTCCCAAATTGAATCTCGTAACCTTGCTCGGTTGTTCCCGGCGGTAACGCCATAACTCCCGCATTGCAAATCAAGACATCTAACCGTTCTTCCTTCGCAGTGAATTCCTTTGCGCATTCATAGACGGAGGGGAGGGAGGAGAGGTCGCAGTGGATGTACGTGATTGGAGCTTTCGGGACTGCGACTTGTAGTTCTTCGATTGCGGCTTGAGCTTTGGAGGCTGTTCGAGCAGCGAGATAGATATGTTCGGGGTTGTGCTTGGAGACTTGGAGGATGGTTTCTTTGCCCAGTCCGATGTTTCCTAGAAGTGTTAGGAGGTAGAAAGAGGGGATCGAGTATAGAGAAGCCTACCACCCGTGATGAAGATAACTTTCCCGGCCAGGTCCGGGATATCTGTCTCTGGTTTGAAGGGGACAGCGCAAGAGAGGAATCCGTAAAGCATTGTGGTTACTTATTATAATATTATCTCCTAATATGGGACGGGTGTAAATTGCTGGATGAGATATCAATTTGATGGGGGCCTTCTCCACATATATAGAAAATAATTGAGGAATGAGGTCAACTCTCAAACCATCGAAATGATCTCCCGTGGGGGGTCCACAAGTGAAGTGATTTCACAAGCTCAGCCGTACGGGGTGATTCTGTTGGCCGTCGGTGGGTCTCCAGTCCGTCAACGACCAACATCGATAAGCTGGTTATCCCCCCATCACTAAAATCTATCCCAGATTGCTACGATATCTGCTAAAGTCCGAATCGTGGCATCGTTGGCTTATATCGGCTATAATGGAGGACGGTCTCGCGGCCAAATTATCGACCGTTACGCACGGAGTGGGATGTCGCTGCGTCAGTCGCGAGGATTCCATCAGGGTTTAATGCCGAGGCTTGACTCCCGAGCCTGTTAGGGAGAGAGCAGATAGTCGTACGTTGAGAGTCGAGTTCGGATTCGGATTCGACTATGAAGATGTGTCAGCTTGGGGCTCTAATATCAACATAAACGCGACGAGGTCGAAGAGGAGCATTGTTGTTTATTTTTGAAGTGTTGATCTAGCTTCAAAAGAGGTTTCCGAAAGAAGGGGGCTGACTTAGCCTAGCATTGGTGCGGCAGCACGTGGGAAATGCGGCTCCTCAACTTCAGCTTCTTAATGCCACGATGTGTTAGTCAACAACCACAATTTGGGATACTTTTACAATGCTATCCTAGTTCTCTTTTGACTTTATTTACGGACACATCACTCTATTTCTTAACGTACGTCATTTATCCTTCATTTTCATGATTATTTGGAACCGCGCTCTTGTATAACATCATATTTATATCATCACATCTCCCCTTTGCATTCTCACTCTCAGCCCTTTGCTCGAGAATCGATGCTCCAAAGAGCACTTAGGATGACTATTGCTGTCATTAAGGTCAAGTATATATCTGGTCAGTCCTATCTTACTTGGCGGATATGCACTATCGATCGTAGTGGCAAATACAGTCGGAATTAGCATGGCAGTATGCCTTCCCGCTCTTATGCTTTTCTTGACGGTCAATAAAGCTTTTGTAGAGATTTTAAATAGTTTGCTGCATTATTGTTGTGTGGATCAGACTACGTCAAAGTTCAATGAGGTTCCTCTACTCCCAGCATGGGGCTTTAAGGATAGTTTTGCCAGCAACGCTTGTCGGCCTACCTACTTCATCTTCCCCACTGCGAATAAATTAAAGATGTTGGAAGGCCGTAAAGCTTGGGAGGGGTTTACCGTGGACCCCCGAGCTCTCCAGAGATACGCCTGGGAAGGGTACTGCATAGCCAATACATTTTTTGACAATTCGGCTTTGTACAAACAAATTCCTACCTCACAAAAACAGCAAGGCCTGTATAGTGCCAACACTAACTGTCGCAAATGCCACAATGTACCCCGCGATAGAAAATGCGTCCTGAATACTGTGCTGAAAGCGCGCCCAAAGAACTCCAATCAACAAACTTCCAATGCCAAAGAATACAAAAACTATGATCCAAATCTTCTTGATATCCCATCCTTCAACGAGCTGAAGGCCCCAGCCGGGACTGACACCACCATCACACTTAAGTTTCTCCTTCAGCTTCTTGGGAAATCGTGACAGGCACGGTTCATCATCCTCTGCGCACTCAGGGTTCTCAAATAAGTGCAAGAGATACCTCTCTCCCACCGGCGGGATAATTACCGGAGGCGCAGGTCTGTATCGATAGTTCTTCTCTGTGGGGGGAGGGACGTCATCTGTCTTCCGGACATCCACGAGCAAACTGCGATAGAGTTCGAATTGGACGAATTTAAGGCTCACAAGTGTGCGTAGGGAGAACCAGGACGATAATCGACCCCGCATGGATGCATAGTGACATCGCAGGAGTTTGAATAGAGCCTTATCTGATGTAATTTGAAGAGTGACGAGGTCGAGCTGGAAGAGCTTGGTGGCATATCGTCCTTCATTATAGCAGAGTAAGAGGAATAGGAGCTCTGCAGACGGCACCTCTGGAACTTGTACACAGCTAGTCCCTTGGCCCGCTTCAGGCGTTAGAGAATATCGCTCGTGCAGTGGTAGACCTCCTTCCTTCCTCTTTTTTGTTCCGAAGCTAAGGACGCCCCTTACACTGCCAAGCCAATTTAAAAGTGTTTGTGCATGACTACTGAAATTTGAGCTTCTACTAGTATTGTTTGAGTGGTCAAATGCGTGTTTGTACTGGTCTGTAGCCCCTCCTTGAAGCTCGGTAAAGTCGTCAAAGATTTTATGGCCACATTTCTGCCTTTACTGTCAGACTATTCGTATTATATTGTGCATTGAAAACTGACGTATTGCCATTGAATTCTCGTCTTTCCAGTCTCGACAAGACCCGGACGTTGACAGTAATTCCTGCAGCGGCAGCATAGAAATCTCCGACCTGCTGGACCCAGTGCGTCTCAATCTTTTGGTCTTTTCGCCCTTGTTCCTCTACCTCAAGACACTCGGGCTCCTCTACAGCGACATTACTAATTTCTTCGTTATTTCCCTTCCTATCCCCCTCATCAAATTGTTCAACGAAATACCTCAGATTTTCTTTTAGTTCTGCATTGCCTGGGACGTTTTAATGAAAATCTCCAGTTGCTGTATGCTATCCAGCCCATCCTCGGAGCATTCAGACTGGGTGTCGTCTGAGCCATCATCTCGTTCGTCAGTAGCAGTAACTCGACTCCTAGTTTTGTCCAGTTTGCTACAGATCATGTGCGACGAATTTGTAGCTCTGAAAGCGACGAAATGAGAAGCACTCCTTTGGTCCTTCGACTTTGCTTCTTTCCGCAGCCCACTAGCAAATTCTTTCAGCAGCCGGCGAAGCTTACGTGCGAAGCGATCTCGGTCAATTGATAAAAGGGCCCTGCAGCATAACGAGTGAATAGTCTGGTCCTCGAGAAACAGTTCAATCAGGCGATTCGCAGCATCTTCGGAACCGCTGAAGGATGACATTGAGGATCCCGAGAGTACAGCTGAGCCTGAAAATATGCTATCTTCCGTAGTGGTAATCGATAGAGTGTTCGAATTTCCACTGGTATCGCTCTTGATATCGATATCACCCAAGGTATTCATATCTGGAGATTGTCTCTGAGAGAGAGATACTGTCTCAACAGCGCTACAAAGGCCAGCACTATCTTCGGATGGCACTCGTAGCAAAGCTCTTCGAAAAAATTCCGGGGACAGTGGCCGGCAAGGCTCCTCAAGTTCAAGTGATGGCAGGGAAGCAGTAGCATCATCTTCTTTCACAACATCCTGAGACGTGGTCTGAATGGAAGACTCCATAGCCCGCCAATCTTCTTGCACATTTACAGGGCTCTTTTCATCATTCTCTGCAGTCGTCCTAGTTGCCTGAATCCCTGCCTGAATTTGTGCGTGCTGAGGAGAATTCTTTCTGATCTGTGCCCAATGATCTTTTGTAAGATTAACTCCTTCATTAAATTCTTCATCAAGCAACGCGCCAATGCCGTCGTCGTTTGCATGTATGTCTCTGGTGTAGGACCCCCTCTCATTGAATGTGCGGTCCTTGGAGAACATCTGAATCGACTCAGTTTCATCACGAGAAGAGCAATCTTCCATGCCATTATTCCCTAAAACTTCTAGAAGCTCGGATGGGATTGTCTGAGTCTGATTTAAGGACGCATACGATAACAGTCGATAGGGGGTGGTAGTAAAATTTCTAAACGGATCATTCCCCCCTTTACTATACGCCTCGTCAAATTGAGACTGAGCTGCGCGAGTGGAATTGTTCTGATTCGTCCTTTGTACATAAGTCTCAGGTGGCCAGGACCCCAAGCCTGATAATGTTGGATTATAAGTATCTGTTTCAGGTTGTGGAGCTTCGCTCGTGGATCTCATGTTTGGCGATTTCAATCCGGAAGACAGATCTACCGCTTTGAAGCGTAGTCCACTATTTATAACATCGGTTATTGTGATTATGGTAATAGGACTTGTCCTAAAAGTCAGGGAATCGGTTGGTGAGACTTTGTTTGCTGCTCGAACGCGTTGGGACGGCGCTTCTACCTTGAGAGAAGGCGACCAGCTCTCAGATGCAGTTAATGATGCTCGGCTGCGGGGGTCTTCATCTTTGTAGGCTTTTTCGCCTTCTGTCTCACTATATTCTGGTCAGCGTTCAAGTTAGATTCTTCTGGTAAATGTGAGTTTAGGAACAAGGCCGTGTTGGACCTCATTCCTCGAGTTTCCATGCAGCATCGAGTCTTCTTAGAGGCCAAAACCTTCAGAATACCCAGCAAATTTGAGCACAATCCAAGTGCGATTGCATAAGACATGAGGTAGACGCCAAAGAGACTTACTGGCGGTACAAGTGTCTAGCTAGCAAGTGCGGCAGGTGAAACCCTCTCTCACAGTCTTCGAATGTACATGGATATGCAAACTTCTGGTGACTGAGCAAGTGGCGCCTTCCGTTGTGTCAGCAATAAGTAAACAAATTCCGATGGCCTTTTACCTTAAGTGTTCCGCACTTGAGAAGGTCCGTAGCTCGATTAGCACACACCTGTTAAACAATGATGGAGAACGTACCTTGACTGGTTGACATTCATCACACGAGTGAGCTGGGACACCCTTCTTGACTCCGATGACGCCCCCTTTCATGGGTGAGTACTTCACAGGCATATCTGCTGCTGGTTCTGATCCCCTTAGCGACTGTGGATGACTACCTGACGTACTGGGATGGTTAGAGCGTCCCAGTACTAAATCTGTACCTTCACCACTGGTGCTACTGCTCCTGCTCCGGCGTGAAATGTTTATGTGTGCTGCTAAGTTTTGAGCAACTCGCCTTCTGCCGACATTTGAGCAGTGCTGGCTTAAAGATATCTTGCCTTTATCATCATCGTCGATGGACAGCGATGGCGTCTTGGATGAGGGTGCTATGGCAGTACGGGAGGCTTGTTGCTGGGTAGCTTCCTTCGACCTTGTATACCGAGAGGCCTGTGATTCGAGAGGCTCTACATCAACATCCATAATTTCGAAGCTCGACATAGTTGATAATGCTTGAATTAGAACCAATCTTTGTATTCTTATATAGCCTGACTGTGATAGAATAGATCTGCCAGGGGCCAAGATCTCAGCGCAGGAGCGACTCTGAGCGACTCTCCGTCAATGAGGCCGAGGCTTGGAAAGGATGCCTATTTCTGGAATAGACGCAACACCTTAGGTCTATGGCGAAGGTTTTTGCAATACTGTTGATGTGCCTTGTCCAGAAAGGGAGTTCCGCATCCTCTAGTACGAATGCCTTGTATGGTCCTTCCTTTGCCAGGAAGCTCTCGCCCGTGAGGCTAATGTGTCGTCTCAACAGCTGAACATTCGGATCCATAACCTTTTCCACAAAGTTTAGAAGACTCCTCCGAATGCCCTCGCATCAGTAAACTCGTTCAGTTAAGCTTATTGTGACCGTGACGAAGAGGTGAGGAAAAGGAGAAGAAAGGTAAGAGGGTGAGAGGGTAAGAGGGTGAGAGGGTAAGAGGGCGAGAGTGGGAATCAAGAGAGGGGGGGAGAAGGGGAGGTCGATGAGCCGGAGAAGGAGTTTGCTGCGCCTCTGCGTACAACCGAGCCTTCAATATCAGCCATAGGGCGAGGCTGACTGCTATGGCAGACTATATGGCAGACTCACTGCCCCTGCAACGTGGAGCGTTGCGTTAGCTGCCATGCAAGCTTAGACGCATAGAATTGATCTGGAACCAAGACTTCTAGCAAGGCGACTTGTTGGGAGGCTCCAGAATGCGCATATGATATATTCTACTACTATTTTTAAGAGGCAAAGTGGCGGCAAGTGATTGAAAAACATCAAGAATGATGAGAGCTGATGATAGCGAATCCTCAGGCTGCTTGTCATAATAGTGTTACGAGTTAGCGCGCAGAAGATGTGGGACCAAAACTCGAATGTTTTAAAGTGGCGGACAGACATCGATTTCGACTTTTGCTTTAATTATAGCTAATGTGAACTCGTAGATGTTTCCCGTAAATGTCGGAAGTTTGATCTATAAGTGTTGGTATGACTATAACTACTGTCTTTAAGTTCTCGGTTTCTGCCAGCCATGCGAAGAAGGAAGGAGGTAACTAGGCCCTGTAGAAACTGATTATGCCATCATACCCCTCTTAAGCTAGAATTGCGATCATGAATTTATCTTATTATAATCAAAGACACGATACTGCTATCAAATATAAGAATTTTAAGATTCACAATTGCAAATGATTGTATTATTGATATCTAGACATCCAGGTCAAGCAGCTGGGCTTCAAACCTCATATAATGGTGATAACGAAAGTCATAATGAAAGGGAAATTTTGGAAAAAAAAGTTATAAGGGAGAAAGAAAAAAAGGTGCATGGCAAGCGTCTTACGATTAAAGCCATCTAGTAAGAAAACTCTTAGTTTGCCCTGCTTTGTAACGGTACCACATAAAATACACAGCTTTCGATTAAGGTTGTGACAGACATCTTACATGTAGAAACACATTTCCTCTTCTTCTAGAGCATAGCAGCTTTCTCTTTAGGAATCCTTGATTCCTGTGCTCTTTTTATTCCTGTAGTCCCTTTCATCTTTGTTTCCGGTGGGGAGGGGCGGGGGTGGGCCATTATTGCAGGGTAAAACGACAAAACACCATTTGACACTTCGCCTTTTTCAACCCCCAATTAGTCACAAGCCAGAAAGAAATGGTACCTCCACATCTGAAACCCACTAAAAGCAACTGTGGGGTCCG
This sequence comes from Ascocoryne sarcoides NRRL 50072, assembly GCA_000328965.1. Taxonomy (NCBI): domain Eukaryota; kingdom Fungi; phylum Ascomycota; class Leotiomycetes; order Helotiales; family Gelatinodiscaceae; genus Ascocoryne; species Ascocoryne sarcoides. Next base: position 3,649,840 of record KB205939.1, read on the forward strand.
TTTTTAGTTTTTAATCTTCATTGCGTATTCTATAATTTGGGTATTTTCCGTTCACGAAGTAGTAAGATTGAGCTAACTATACAAAGCCCAGATTGCTAGTGGCTGCAATTTCAATTTTCATAGTGATATTTTATCAGTTGGTGAGTGATATTAGCTTTTATCTAAACATAATTAGGAATAAACCGACATCTTACCTTGTCTTCATGTGACATGCGATCGAACCGGAGGGGCTGCAGACGATACGGTAGATTCTTCCCCGCTTGGAAGCGCGGACAAGATTTCCTCCAAGGTTCCCCACAATAGGTAATCTAACAAATCTGAGCAGATAGCTTCATCTCTTATTCCGGATCATATGATTCCCCGCAAGAATATATAGATTACCGGGTTTCCGGCTCCCCTCGATCCATGCGCGCCAATTCGACTTAAGCTTCAACCGCTATCTGCCTTCAAATTCATGTATAGTGATTGTCCTGGCATTATATAAAGTGAGTTAGATTAGTCGTGCATGCCGAGCTCCTTAAGCCGCCAAGTGTTTCCACGAATAGTGATGAAAATACCTCAGCGTGGTCTGCCGCCCGAATCAGCGTTTCACATACAGTCACACAAGGCCTGAGGCAAATACAATTAATATAGGACTGGTGACGACAAAAGCGGGTTGAATTTCACTAATGTAAATATTTCCCCATCATTGAATTTCGGTCACCCTCTAAGCTTACGATTAATACAATTTTAGCGTTATTTACGCATATGGCCTACACCAGCTGTTCACAAAGTGTGGAGCCGAATACGTCAAGAACCACCGTATAGCTTTCAACAGCTTCCCTGTTTTTAGTAGATGAATATTTAGGGCCGATTGTGTACTAGCAGTACGTTGTTCTCAATTACTTCCCAAATTCGAGTGATTGCAACGTAAAGTGACTCCTCCTAAATAGGATGACTTGAGCTCCTACAATAGACTCATCAAGAAAAGTAATATCGCTAAAACCATCTATAACAAAAAATCAAAGATAGAGATACAAATCTCGGATTGTCTACGTCAATGGGGTTTTCTTGGTTCCAAATCATTTTACATTCCGGCTGCAGAAGCGGCCAGCAGGCTCGCGTATCGTACCCCGCAAAGCTGGGTGGAGAACCTCAATACGTTTAAAATTATTGAGGATACCGGTGCATGGTGAAGTTTGAGATACACCTTCAAGCTTTCCACGAATGACAACCTCGCCACGATTCTCCACTATTTCCATATGAACATGAATTTCTCCACCGCTTTCCTTTAAATATCCCGTCCCATCCCCAAGATATATTGTTCTAGTCAAGATTTCCACACGTTGGAGTCTTCAGAAACTCAGAATGAATTTCTTGCGATCTCTTTTCGTGGCTGCTCTAGCAGTCACTGCGCAAGCATACTCGAATCCAGGTTCCTGTACGGGACATTGCTGGGCACATGATCCTGCTGTGATCAAGCGTTCTAGCGATGGCCTATACTTCAAGTTCAATACTGGTGCACACATCGAAATCGCCACATCTTCTGCCTGGGGTGGTACTTGGACACTTCAGGGCTCTGTTTTGAGTGCAGATAGCATCATCGACAATTCTGGGAGCGACGACCTTTGGGTATGTCAAAACACCTGACAGCTTAGAATCCAATTTTGTGAATCGTCAGCATTTGCTAATGACTTTATCCTCTAGGCCCCTGATGTTCATGAGATAAGTGGTGTATATTATCTTTATTATGCCGTCTCAACATTCGGAACCCAAATCAGTTCTATTGGACTTGCAACTAGCAGCACCATGGAGCCCGGATCTTGGACCGACCATGGAAGTGTTGGAGTTTCTTCAACAACAGGAAGTGCCTACAATGCGATTGATCCAAATCTAATTTTAGTTGGCTCTACCTATTACTTGAACTTTGGTTAGCCATCTCTTGGAAGCTCTCGGGTTTTAAATATGACTATGTAGATGAAAGAAAGTTAACAAAATAATAGGATCTTTCTGGGGAGATATTTACCAAGTCGAAATGAAGTCGCCCCCAACTAAGCAGGCAGGTACCGGATCGTACAATATCGAATATTATGCCACCGGCACCCGTCCTTGCGAAGGAAGCTTCATGTTCTACAACATTGGATACTACTACCTCCTTTGGTCTCAAGGCATCTGCTGTGGTTACGATACGTTAGTTATTGTGTCATTATTGAATGCCAGCTGGCTAATGCTATTCCAGTTCCAAACCCGCCAGTGGTGCTGAGTATAAGATACAAATGTGCCGTTCAACATCGGCGACAAGCGGATTTGTAGACAAGAACGGTGTGGCATGCACATCCAGTGGTGGAACAACTCTACTCGCATCCCATGGCACAGTTTATGGCCCTGGTGGACAGTCAGTAAACTCCCACAATCTCTCCCTCAGATCCACTAACGTAGCTGTTTTCTAGGGGTGTCTTGTATGACTCGGCTGTTGGCTGGGTTCTCTACTACCATTACGCAAATCCTGACATCAGTTACGCTGATGCTGATTACCTTTTCGGCTGGAACGTCCTGACATGGTCTAGCTCGTGGCCCGTGGTGTAAATAATCAGGAACTTTCCGCTTAATAACGGATGACAAAATGTCAGGCGAAGTGAACGTTGTTGGAAAATACTCTTTCTTGTATACAGCTTGACGAATTGAGTTTGAAGCGATGAACCCTGCCTTATTTCTTGTTCTCGTATGTGGCTTTCTAAGAGTAAAATGCTATTATTTCCTATGTTTGTAGCGTCTCGAAAATCTCCTTTTGCACGTCTTTATTCCCCTAACAAATAAGGACTAGTTAAAGTTTCTCTAAATCATGGCAGAGTAAAGTCTGGCAACGGGTACGAGACGGAAGTTGAATTCTCCTTCCCGTTCTCTGCTTTAGTACTCGCTCGTGTCAGATATGGAAGTCTCTCCGAATACTGAGCCTGGGGCATTCTTTGGTCCTCTATCCTCTCGCCCAACACCTCAACCCCAACATCAGATTTCCCAACGGCATCGGCTAATTCAGTCATATACTCCCTTTCTTGCCATACCCACCATACACGCCAAAGAATCATTACGAAAAGCGTCAATGGTATAGTCACTACCCAGTATATCCAGAATTTTCTCGAGATAGTAGGCGTGTCTGAGGAAGAGGATGACCATGAGAAGAACGACATGCTGAACAATGTCTTGGGTTGTTTTAGTCGAGTTTCACGAGATAGTGGGTGAAAAAGAATGAAAGGACAGGAAGCTTACTGCAACGTAAGTACCGGGCAGAAATACTGTTGTGATTAAAGCCAAGGTTTTCATTGCGCTGGAGTCTCGGGCACTTGAGACGGCAATTCTGGCATTGATCGAGTTATTAATTTGTGACATGAAAGTATACAGCTGTAAAAATTCATTGGTCAGCTGAGTATAATCATTCTTCAAATAATAACAAGAGCGAAAGTGAAACATACAACATTTATTTGACTGTTCACCCTCTCCTTCATACTCTTCTGGCACCAAGCAATTGAAGTTGCGTCTGTAATCATAAACTCCAATATCTCGACCACTTCCCTGTTCTCTCTCATACCCTTCCCATTCTCCTTATTCAACTCCCCCAAACACTTCTCCAAAAATTTCGTACAGTCTATGAGCCAACTCGTCACCGTCTCAAACAAGATAATCTCCGCGAGCAACGTATGCATTTCCTGCGTAAGTTTTCGAACCTTCTCCCTAGGCATTTCTTCGGGGTTAACATCCATCTCGCTTCTCTTCACCGTTCTCGCCGCAAACACAACACCCGTCTGCTGTTCTAACGCGGTAACCTGATCAGTCAAATCAAAGGCAAAGATCTTCGCTCGATACTGATATGTATCTAGAAACAAAGTGGGTAGTAGTATGGGATTTGTCCAAAATTGTGCAGAGCAACGGATTTGAGAGTAGATTTGGGAGAACACGGTCATATCATCCTCCGGAGGTATTTGAAAACTGCCGTAATCTTGGGCTCGGCGTTGGGGGGTGATTGATAGAGGGTATCGGAGGAGAGATTGTCGCATAGTGGGAAGAACGTCGAATAGAAAGTATCCATAAATGAGAGCTGTGGTTATTCTGGTTGACAGGTCGTGTGACATTGCTAACAAGTAATTCCCAACTGGCATTTTTTGAGTAGCTTTAAGGACAAATCCTATTCTTTCAAGTTTTTCGGACTCAGAACCATATTCGAACCGTCTTGAATAAGTGCCTTGATAATTGAATGCCGACTCGAGTGTTGAAGGGGGTAGATGGAAAGATTTCTCAATAGCAAGAAAGGAATCTCTGCTCATGCTGAAGCCTGGTGGACGGTGTGAATTCCTCTCGCAAAAGCTACCCTTCTCAGAACTTGCTTTCAAAGTCTTAAGCGTACTCACAGAAGTCGAATACCACCTTCTAACACACAGCTACGGTCACGAGTCACACTTTTCGCTAGCCAATTTTCAAGATCGGATTCCATGACTTGCGTTCGATGAAGGTTACGATCCGAATGCTCTGCTCCCCGCTACGTAAGTTGTAGCGAAGACCTTCTAGAATGAGGAGAAGAGAATATTTACCCCCGCATATTTCCAAGCCTCGACAGCATGGAGGCTGAGATTAGAATTGGTAATGTGATCTCCGTGAAAGTGGGCGATGGAAAGGAGCTCGCTGTGGCTGACTCGGAACATCTTGTCTCTCAAAGCTCGGGAAAAGAAAATTAGAGATATTGAGTGAAAAGAGAGTTCAAGAAGATAAAATGGTATGAAAAGAAAAGATGAAAAGAATCATTCAGGTGCGGCTGAGGTACTGGCAGCAGACCAGGGTGTCATGTAGTGTCACAAAATAATCATGTGACCTAGCCTATGAATTGCCAGTGTTGATTAGAAAGTATAACATTCTTGTGACACACAGAATGCTGTAAGCAAAACAAGTTTAATAAAGAAAATAGAATTCATCAGATAGCAGGCTTCAATGAATTTCATAGCCTAATAATTATCTATCTAGCGTTTGTCTCAACCTCTATTATAACACTCTATTCCCATTTGAACTTCTATACCCCCGTATTATTAAACATTACCAACTCTTTTTCCCCTACCACCCCCTCCTCTCACGCTCAGCTAGTCCACCAACCCCACCAATGCTCTCTCCAACCATGCGGCCAACTCCCTCCCGTCTTCATCAGACACAACACCCATCTCCCACCCAACACATACATTCATTGACCCGCCCTTCACAGTAGCTACCGTCACTAAGAACGGAACTCCATATAGACACATGGCGGCCGAAAAGATTGGCCTATCGAACGTTGCTCTCTCCTCTTCTCGACTTTCGCTACCCCCCAGCCCCCCATCCAAAACCCCAGCATTACTCACCTCAAATGCACCCTCCTTCTTCTTTCCATATTTTCCCCAAAAGAACCCCTTGAAGTCACCTACGAACTTCAACAATCCGACATCGAAATCAGTCGGCGAGGCAATCTGCTTCGTCAGAGACTCCTTAACTTCTCTTGCGCTGCTCCACAAAGTTTCATCGTTTGCGTCTGGTTTTTCATTGTGGTTGAGAGAAGAGGATGGGGAACGACAGGGAATATAACCGCAGGGTGGATTTGGCTCTGAGGAAAAGTAGAGGTTGAGGTTGGCGACGAAATTTCCCATGTCGGTTCTTGCGTTGCCGGTGAATTTACGGAGAGATCCAGGGACTTTAGCAGGGAAGTGGGTATAGGTGGGATGGGTGTCGGATATGTGTCTGGCGACCAGAATTGTGAGGAGGGCGGTGATGGTCGTTTTTTCAGATCTGCACTTTTCAACGAGCCGAGTGACAAGCGGGGAGGAGAGAAAGAAGAAGCGGTGGTTAGGGAGTGGGGGGTGAAAAGTAGTACGGGAGATTAGGGATCCCCTCCATTCCTTCAATTGAATTAGCATTGTGTTTGTTTTAGCTTTGATTTTCATGAGGACGAAGAAAGGGTGAGATGGCTGAGAGGGTAGGGATAGGAAGTGTTGACAAACCTTTGGATCGATAGGGTTATAGATGAATGTCTTGAAGATTTGAATTATGGCATAGAAAAAGGTTATGGGGAGAGGCATTGATTCTTCAAGTGTAGACAACAAAGGTAGAAATGGAATTTTGATTATCGGTGAGGTAATGAGTGCGCTTGAATTGGCGATGAGACAATTTAGAGACTCCAAAAATATGAGGTGAAAGGCGCTGACTGAAAGTCCGTCACCAATGCCGTGATGACTTGAGTAACTAAGAGTAAAGCTCAAGGTGCTGCTCTCAATATTACCGAATTCGCTTTCTGTAGTAAGTATATGAACTCTCCACAGAGGTAGGGCATCAACCACAATAACAGGCTCTCGGTGGACGTTTTTGATGTGAATCTCCAAATTTTGAAGCGCGCCCGATGGATCCGAATCAGGGAGTGTCCTGAGAGTAACTACTTCTTGGAGGTCTAGGGTCTTAAGTCGTTTCCATTTTGGCTCGGGCCCAGACTCATTTTCAACTGTGACACCGAGGAATGGCTGCGTTTTGAGCAGCTGCTCCAATGCGGAATAAATGACAGCTGCCAAACCGTGACTATCAGAGGTTTGGAGGAGAGAGCGGGGAATAGTATATGTTGCTGAACACTGAACATTGTTGAAGAATTTGACGGCGTTTCGAACGATGAAGTACTTTTCAAGCTGTCCTAATTTATTGTCAGTCGGAACTTGTCATATTATTCTAATTATGATAATAACCTGCTGGTCTCAAAGTAACATCCGCCATCTTGATAGGTTATGGTAGAAACAAATACAGAGCAAGAAAATGTCACGCTTTAGCGCCCAAAAATATTCAAATGTCATTTTTATCTGCCCATCTTGCTAACGAATTTGCCGACCCCTAGCGAATTTTGTGAGGTTAAATCATCGGGACTTTGCCTCCATACGGTTTAGAGTCGGGAGGAAAAGGTCCCACTATGGAGAGACAACGGATAGGTTAGGTGTTGTCAGTGGTGGGCAAACCGCCATTATTTCATTAAATAATAGCAGGGATCTCATTATTATTTATTTAATGAGCTCTGGTGACGGGTGAGACCCGTTGAGGAGCTTATTGCCTAAGCGCATGGGCCACGTGCTGCCATGTGACTGCGCGAGGCGCTTGCCCTAAGCGGGCTAGCGCGTAAACCTCAAGCACCTACGCTACGCGATGATTAAAGCTCAACTTCTTGTAAATAATTCCCTCTTTAGCTTTACCTCTTTTAATAGAACCTGTCTGTTAGTTAAGCATAAACCCATCAGACCCGTTACAGCTCCCATTATGTAATACATAAGGTTATGTACGGTTTATATATAATTTATGTAGAAACGTGACTTTACACTTACAATTTATAATATAAAAATTGAGCAATAAGTCAGGGTGGTAAGAGTTAATAACCGTGTGTATTAAAGTTCTAAACGGCAGCTGGCTAAATACATGGTCGGGTGTCACGTGACATTAGTTCCGTGCTATATGCCACTGGCCCCGATTGAGCTTCGTGGTATAGTAGCACTAGAATCTCTTAACAATAAACATATTAAAATCTATTTTTGTATCTTAAGTTATAAGAAATAAAGCTCGTTCTAAAGTCACAGAATTTACAGCAGTATATTTTTAAGGGCCAAAGTCGAGAGTAACATGGTAATTCCTTTTAAGATCGCTATTCGTCTTTCCTATATCAGTATTATTTAGTGGTGAGTTATACAAGAGAGGAGCGACATGAAGATTCTCTAATTCTAAAGCTTCTCATTAGCTAGAATTATGGGGCTAGTCTATTTTATGAAAAGAGCCTCAAATAATGGAAAATAATGGGAAAATCCATTAGTTTTATTATTATTTTAATGAGTGCCCCAATATAATAATCGCCCGTCCCTAGGTGTTGTTAGTTCGGTCAGGGGTATTTATCCGCTATACCGCCTTAAGCTATAATCTAGTTCTCCTATGCGAAGTCAGGAGATTTAATTTCCATTTGTAGGAAGGTAAAACGCGGTAAAGTGGAAGTCCGTTCAACCGGCTACGAACTGGGTCCTTAATTAAGAGAGATGCTTCAGGTTTATTGCACACTTTTTTCAAGAACCACAAACGTGGCTGTGTAAGCCCCATCCCACTTTCATTCTTCGCTTGCAGAGCAAATGCTATAAATCTTTGAAAGAATTGAAGATCCGCTCTATCCCATACTTTCCAACAAACGTTTGAACTTCTTATCAAACATAGAAGCCAAATGCTTCAGAACTGCCATGTGGGTCAAGCTCCACGTGACCTTATGTAGTATACTATTTGGGATTTCTTCCCCTTCAATTTGAGAAGAGAGCATCTCTTTAGATCAACCATTTGTAGGGGTTTAAGGTCTGAAGTAAGTATAGAAATCCACAGAAACTACTTAACCTCCAATGCTTTTGAAGTTTCTCAAATGTCACGTGGAGCTTGAGTTATAACGGGATGTTTCAAAATTTTCGATATAAAATAAGCTTAATTCTTAGTAAACCCAGTAGTCAGAGAAACTTAATACCCAGCATCCACCATCCACCATCCATGGTGCAGATATTTATCCGAACGCCCAACACCTTCCGTTTATATCCCTCTTTATGCCAACAGAAACCCCAAATCTATTCAAAATTCATATCGTAAATGCTGTCTTAACATGAATAAGAATAGCATTACCAAATAAACACCGCCAGTTAAGTTCCTAGAAGTCTAGTTACTCGGGGTATAACCGCCATCCAATCCAACATCTTCAAAATATAGGGTATCAACAACGTAGCACTAAGAACAGTCTCTAGCCAGCCACTTCCAAACAAAGGAAAATGCCTACGACACACATGCTGCTCCAACAATGGCATCCAACGCACTCGACTGCGTCTGTACTGTCGCCGTCCCCTCTGGCCCGCTCCACACCAGTCCTAACTGATTGTTTCCCTGGTCAGAGGCCCAAATGGCGTTCGCATTCACCTGGAGGAAGTTCCTATAAGTCGCCGCCGTCGATTCCGGCAATACATTGGCCCGGTTAACTAGGAATTGGATATTCCTCCCAAACACCCCCTTGAACTGTTCTTCATCGCCATCACAACCCGTTGCTTCACACGCCTCATGCAATATCCCATTGCTATCTGTCAAAGCACTGATAGCGGCAAGGGCAATGGTATTGGCAAGTTCGTTGTATGAGTTGTCGCCTGTGCTCCAGGTGAGTTCTGCCAAACCAGAAAGAATAATGCCTTGGTTATAGGAGAAAACAATGTTGCCGTCGTTTTTGCAAGTGGAGAGCACGAGACCGTTGTTGATAGTGTTGTCGCTGTTTATAAGACCAGAGTTGACAAACCAGTTGTATGCTTTCATGGCTTCTGCAAAATAATAGCCGCCGCCGTGGGCGGCAGGAAGGCGGTTAGCAAGTTTAGCCGCCGCAGTGAAGTAAAGTTCGTTTTCAACAGCGCCAACACCGGTGTGTGCCTTGTCCCACCTAAAAGAAGGTTAGTTTTGCGATGTACTGGATATGAGGCAGGGCACTTACCAGAGGCCGCCACACGCTGCTTCATCTCCCCAGGCACTTTTTGGATCTTCAAAAATTTCCGCTGCCGTGTTGAGATAAGTTATGTCGCCAGTGACATCGTAGACCTTTATCCATGCCAGGACCCACCACAGCTCATCATCATAAAATCCATTCAGAAAGCCGGCGTTAGTGTTTGGGGCTTGTGCTAAGGTCGTAGGAAAAACAAGACTTGTCGTTGGTATGGCGAGGGCGGGGAAAAAATCTTGGAAGTCGGCTAGCATAGTAATGGCATTGGCACTGTTCCACCAATAGTTGGACCAAAGACCTGTACTTGCTGTGTACCAAGTCTGTAACTGATCAATCCCGGCCTGCGCGTATGCTACATATTGGGCCTGAGTTTCTCGACGACTTATGCGCTCCCCAATCTGGTGGGAGTGGGAATTCCCTGCCAGAGGGATGGCACTTGATATCGAAAGAGTTGCGAAGGCCGCGAAAAGTTTGGGTGTAGAGTAATGCATTATCACGTGTAAGTATATCCCAAGTTTAGAAAGAAATGAAAAGGAACGGCTGGTAAAGTTGTGAGAAAGGAGTGATCAAACTTTGCCTGCCTTGCCAAAACGGCCAAAGGAGCGGTCTCGAGTCTTTATAGAGCACGGCTCCCAACCGCCAAGGGCATGGGAGCATAGCTATTAGGAATAACAAGGCTCAGCTGTCTAACAAAAGAACTCGGACTTTATCCAAACATGGTTGGTCCAATTGAGACTCAATTGGCCCACATCGCCTTGTTTTAGATCGCCTCACCCCTGATGAACTCTAGAACTTGTGAAGCGAGGCCGCAGCGAGCACTTAGACCGCAATGACAACAGGGCACTTTTAGGACAAGGAGCAATGCATAAGGATTTCATCTCATCTCTAGAAGAGTGGAGCAGCACTTGCCCCCACGCCGAGTCGATTGGGTAATTATCCTATGGATCTCCTGTTTCCAAAGCAATGGAAATGTCCTTAATAATTTCTGATCTTGGCTTAAAGGGGAAAAGGGAGATCAACGTGTTCCTGCAGAATGGCCCTTGCATTGCCGGTATAGAAAAATCCCCGACGAATATCAATTGACAGAGATTTGAAGAGGACAGCACCTGAACAAGCTGTCTGCACTAACTTCCAACCCTCCACCCAGTTATGAGAAGCGCGAGGAGGGCGACTAGAACGTGGTTCCATAAAGTTCGTGGTCTTGAACATCATTAGTTGGGCGCATATATATAGACGGGGCTAGTCGTGCAGTTTATGAAACGCCAACATAATTGTAGGGGATCCAGTTGAGCCAATACCGAGGATTTCAGCCCTGTTCCATTGTTGGGGCCGCCTGGAAGCTTCCGGTCTCCGAGATAAGGTACGTTCTGTAGATTGACAGTGCCGGAGCGGAAGTTCGTCGCATCTTTAACAATCGTATTCCTCATCCCAAGGACTTAGTTGAGAAGTCTAAAGATCGACTTCAAATTGGATAAAATTGGATTTCGAGGTCAAGGTTTGGGCTCGCTTAAGGCTGGTGATCCTTGAATGCTGTGGGCTAGATCTTAAGGTTGCTTGGGAGACCGTGCAACTCATAGCCTGCATAGTCACGATTTATTCTACCCTCGCTATCTTACATACAATATCTAGTATTCAATAGTCTACTAATCCGCCCTTCTAGTCTCTCTGGTACAGCTCAATCCTTCTATAATTATTGAAGTATATATTTATACTTGAGTTCTTCTAATTAGCGTCTCACTACGTACATATCTAAGCCTCACACACCCCTTGCAATCTGATTTGTTATCTGTCACGCGATTATTCTGTGCCTTTGGTACGTACATACTCCAGAAAATCCCCAACTACAGCTTCTGATCATTTCTGGTGCTCAGCCCAGCAAGGACCCTTCACATCCAACTCGATATGGCGACCTCAAACGCCGCCCCAGCCAGCGGCCTAGGCAAAACCTTAACTATAATTGGATGTGGTATGTTTCCTGCCCGTAGCCCCCACAAACCATCAAATGTCAAATGCTCACGTCATATAGGAACCATGGGCGCTACCATTTTGTCACGACTTCTGGCTTCCTGTACCAAAGCTCTGGAGAAAGGCGAAGAGCCAAGAATATCCCATTTCATCGCAACCGTTAATAGTGAAGCGTCAGCTGACAAGCTAAGCGCCCGCTTTACTAGTGATCGTGTTGAGGTTATATGGGGAGACAACGTGAAAGCGATGAGGGATGGGGACCTTGTACTGCTGGCTTTCAAGCCATACATGATTGATTTGGTGCTCAAGAAGCCGGGAGTGAGGGAAGCATTGGCCGGGAAGCTAGTGATTAGTGTTCTCGTAGGATCTCCCACGCGAAAGTTTGAAGAGGCGGTTCCTCCCAGGAGTGGCAATGAGGCGTACTTTCTTCAGAGGGCGATGCCTAATCCCTCTGCTGAGTTTGGGGAGGCCATGACAATTGTTGAAGTGCTCCCTGATATGCCTCAAGAGCATCAGGAGATGACGACCTGGATATTCTCACAATGTGGAAAGATCTCGCTTCAGCCACCGGAGCTTTATGACATAGGTGGGGTGGTATCTGGAGTCTCTGTGGCTTTACTTTCGGTGGCATTTGATGGCATGCTCGATGGGGCTGTTAATCAGGGGTTAAAGAGAGGGGATGCAAAGAAGATTCTAAGCCAAGCTCTGTTCTCGATGGCTAAGTTGCTAGAAGAGGAGCATCCGGCATTGTTGAGGGAGAAGTTTTCGAGTCCAAAGGGCACTACTATTGATGGTATATTGAGTTTAGAAGAAGATCGTGTCAGGTTTGCTTTCAGCAAAGCTGTCATCGCAGCTTCAAAGAGGAGCCATGAAATCGGAAAATAGACATTAATTAGACTAGATAGATAGCTGTTGATAGTAAGTAAAGAAATGGTTTTACCCATCAGCCCTTCACAATCTTTTAGCCATGAACTCAACACTGGACCTTTCACAGGACTCTAGAATGCTAACAAAGGTTCTTTATTCACTACCCCTCAAGTTCCTAGTCTCTGCTCAGACTATAAAAGAAACCTCCACCCTGCCATTGAAAGACAACTTACGCTTCCACGCCACGCTACTACAGACAAAAATATAATACTACATAGCGACTACGCAATTATATTTATTATGTTGTTAAACCTTTCAAATGCTGTCTCTGTCGCCTATTCTCGACTCGTTATAGAAGAGATAATATTCAGCAAACTCTGTTCTAGAAATATTACAGCTTCTTCCTCTTTGAAATCAAATGTATCTTGCTGCTACCATCCTTAAACAGAATTTGACGCTCGAAAGGGTATCAATGTACAACTTACTATTGTCAAGTTCTGAAATCTACAGCCATCTTTTATATCAATCGGCCCATATTGAAGTTATTGTAAGCAAAAGTCCGTAAATAACGTCTAATCATTTCAAGCCCGTGACTTCACTCCCCTCCCCCTACCCTCCCCATCTTTTCAGAGATATGCATTTATTATAAAACCCTATTATTAAATTTCAAGAACTCATAGTGGTGGATACCTGAATACTGGCTTATATTATACTGCCTGCTTCCAAGAAGCGAAGGAGAGCAAAATCGCATTCTCCGAGACGATTTTCTAGCCCTTTCAGGAGAATGTAGTCTTCTTTTGTCACTTCTTGCAGATTTTATAGTCGTCGGCCGTGAATTGTTGTCATTCATAAACTGATCGTCAACTTTCACCCCCTTAACCCTGGCCACCTCACTAGCACAACCCGTCTGAACCAAAAATAATTACCCGACTGAGACGATTTACTTAAACGTTTAGTATGTTTACCGCTAATCATAACCTTGACTTATTGCTTCACGTTTCTCTTTCCTGCGCCTCACAGTCCACCCCCCTTTCTTATGCCCTTCTTATAGCTTCTATTCATAAGTTAAAGTAATATTCACAATCCATCCATCTCATTTCAACCTTAATATACTCATCAACTGTTATTCTTAAACAATTTACTAGATGTTGTGATCCAGGAGCACTCTTTCAGATATAAAAAGCATTGCCGCTGCTGTTTTACATGGCAGCCTCATTAAGACGATATAGGCCAGACGATATAGGATCCGCCTCGGCTGATCTCTAAACAACATGGTTGATATCTCACTCCAATGGCCCCATCCTAATTTCTATTGCAACTCTCCATCCAAGCAATTCATAGTATGCTCAGTTTAGATGCACGTCACCGTCGAATAATATTTGAATCCTTAGTGCTCTTGACAGCCACTATCAGTATCTTTTACTCTCAATTTCGTACGAAGAGTCAAATCGAGAATATCGCCATTAATGGCAACATTTTTTATAGCGTATCATATTTGATCGGAAATGTGCTTTCGCCTCAAAGCAACTAGGATATCAGGTATCCTCTGTCCCATCCCATCCCAGCTCTTAAGACATCCCGACTCCAAACACCAAAGTGCCCTCATCTATATCATTACACGTTGCACCCATCTCTACACGCCCAAACAGATTATATCCCACTGCCCTTAAACCCCCTAACCCTCCCCTCTTTCACGACTCCTACACTCACCCCCTCTTCCCCCGTCATCCACCCGGGCATCGCCTCCCCATCCACAACTCCCAGCTCTACCAATTCCCTAATGCCAGCAAAAACGTGCTGTCCATGGAAACCAATCCTAACATCTGGTCTCCAGACCATCTCCCCTTGCTCTTCCACGTCTTCGCTGTCTGCCCGATCAAGTACAACATCAACATCGCTACGTCTCCCTTTTGCTCTCTGCCTCTGCCTTCTCGCAGCCGCATAGTCGTCATGCAGATCTGGAGTGGCGGAGCGACGAGTTGAGGGAAATGGGTCTTCGAGTCGAATATCGAGACGCTCAATACCCTTCCCATCATCCTTCTTTGCAGAATTGCCAAATCTGCCTTTAGCCACGAGTTTCCGTCTCTTGACTAATGCCTCGTCCTCTATCCGCTTTCTCTTCATCCCTCTGCCCTCCTCTTTCTCTTGCTCTTCTTCCTCTTCTTCAATAGTACTGTTGTCGGGTGTAGGCAGTTGTAACTTCAACGGATTTCCCTCTCCCCCTCTCCCCTCATCCTCATTATAGATACCCCAACCCCCACCCGCCGCATTTGTCCTCCCTCCTCCCCTCCTCTCAACCAGCGCTTCTAGTCCCCTCGCATAAAATTGTGTAGCATCCAACTTATACCTCTGACCTGGTCGACTAAATGCCTTCGGAATGGCCTCCAGCATCAACCTCCGTAGGCTCTTCACATCACTCCTCCCCCCAGTTCCAGCTGTCGATGCATTCGTGAGCGAGACGTAGATATATGGACTTCCATCTGGAAATGCAACGTAAAAAGTCTTACTTGCATCGAACACCTTCCCACCATTCCCAATCGCTCGCTCGGTATTATATGGGCTCTCCAAGATAAATATCCGCAGTATTAATAAGGGCAAGGTTGCGTGTCTATCGAGGTTATAATGCACCTTAACATCCGGCAGAGCTTCTCGTTGTAAATTCCGCAGAAATGTCGCTGGATGGAATCGGGGTATGGGCGGTAATGTGTCTGAGGTTGAGGGAGAGGCTGCTGATGATAAAGAGACAATTTTCAAAGCGCTCCATTTCTGCGAGAGAGGATGATCGTATAGGTATTGCATATCCGCCATAGCCAGCATATACAAACTCACGCCCTCTCTCCAATCACCCTCTAAAATCCTATCTAGCACATCTCTCTTACTCCCCTTTTTCTCCTGTAGCTCAGTATACAAATCTCTTAGCTCAGCGAGGGAAGAGACTGGTGGGTAGAGGTCGTCATCGTCAGGATTTGGGAGAGAGAGGTACGGCGAGCAGACGGGCTGGTTGCTATCGTCGAGCCAGTCTAGGGCAACGGAGAGGAGGGAGGTTCGTGTGAGTTTTGAGAGGATTTTGTGAATGGAGGGGTGGATGGAGGGGAGACGGTGGGTGGGGGAGAGGGAGGCTGTGGTAGGGATTGAGAGGGGTGGCATGGCGATGTCTGGTATGTGCCGATTTAGAATAAGCGTCTATAGTATACTCATAGTTGTAGTTGTCGTAGTCGATGCGATTGACGTTGGTATCGAAGTTGGCGCAAGTTGTCGTGATTGACTTCAGGTGGAGCGCGTCTGAACGCGACTTGAGGATTCAGGAATCTAAGATCACGTGAATGTCTGCAGATTTTATGCAGATTTTATCCAGGTCCCGTTGTTGGTTTTGTTACGATCAAGATGATATAAATACTAGGTTGATATTATTATTAATTATGAGTCAAGTAGAGTCAATAGAAGGCCTCCTACAAGTCTTGTTAGCATCTCGAAACCTACCCGAATTGTAACAGTGTTAAGCGAAGATTTTCTAATAATTATAATAATCTTTCTTCACTTCCACACAGCCGTGCTTACTTTTCTTCTAAAAATTCTTTAGTTTTTACCCGAAATCTAATCATCGGATAGAGCTTTGTGGTCATAGGATTCGCTCTACCCTCTATATCTGACTGAATCTACTATTAAGTCTATCTCTTCGTTACCCGGCACCTTAGAGCACCCCTCTGGCAAAGACCTGAATTATTAAAGATGCGCTATTTTATATAGCAATGTGCTGGTGAAGCCAAATAGAAAGGCATCTGCTAGGGAGAGTCACAAACATAAAACAGTGATTACCAAAAATACAATTGCATTACAAATGAGTCTTGAGACCAAGTAGCAGAATAACACTAACAACAACTCAAAGAAACTTTCCGCTGACTGGATTATTTTCGACCCTTCTCTCACATCAACCTCAGTCTATTTTCAGGAAAACAAACGCCAAACCCAACCATGCCCTCTAGTGCTTGTCTATTAGTCGTTTTACAAAAGAAATCTCTCGGCTGAGAATTGTCCATATCCCCCAAACTGTCACAATTCATTCCGCCATGTCATAAATCGTAAACCGCAAACCGTAATGCACAAATCTCCATTTTCCACTTTTCCATTCCCCTAAAACCTCCTTTCATCCCAGCATATGTACCACTTCATCAAACCAACATCTCCTACACCACCTCACAATCACAACTCCCTCCCCTTCCCACCCGTCCAAGTTTCCCAAAGCCCCAACTTATTCGCTGTGACGGTCAAACCCACGGATACAACCAAAACGGCTGTTAGAGTCATGTGTCGATATGTCCGCCTAGACTTCTCCGCCTCCTTCCTATTCTCCTCATCCTGCTTCTCGCGTTTTAGCTGGTCCAAATACGCACTCACCAACCGATGTTCATGCTTGAGAGTATATTCCGGATGCCCGAGCAAGAATTTGGCGCGCATGATATAGAGGCCGTAAAGGGGGTTTGGAAAGATAAAATCGGATCCAAAGGCGATTGATGGTGGTTGAAGAATAGAAGGGAGTTCTGGCTTTGGAGAAATTGGAGGTTTTTGTGCCGGTCGTTCGATTTTGAGGACTTCAGTCTGGGTTGTGATCGGCGAAAACCAAGCGGGGTTCCTATTTAGGCGGGAGCTTGGCGCTGACCTTAGGATTTGCTGAGGGAGAGAAGCTTCCGAAGGTGATTGTTCCTTAGGGCTGGCCTTTGTTTGCGACGAGGAAGGTGGACTAGACTTTGGTGGTAGAGCGGTATTGATCTTAGGAATTATGACCGATGGATTGTTTGGCGCCTGTGTCATAGACTTGCTGTTGCCTTCTAGAGGAGATCGATTGATGCCCAAAGAAGACGAAGGTATCTCACTTAGAGGAAGAGGATCGGTTGGTGGTGGAGGTGAGTCGGGAGTAACCTTTAAAAGCTCGAGAACGTTCGAGGGAAGAGGAGCAGAAGAAATTGACGGCTCAAGAGCGCCGGTCTGATCACTACTCTCCTCTGGATTGAATGTTGAGGTTCTCTCTGTAGAGGCTGCTGAATCTTTTGAAGAAGAGCCATCTGAGAATGAGCCCTCTACATCCTCAGCTTCCACCTCATTATTGTTCTCAATCGAAGTTGGGATCGTCTCAGCTGTATTTGGCAAATCCTTCAAGACAGAATTTCCAATAATAGAAAGTTCGCCATCACGGATTTCCAGTTGTTTGAAACCCTCATCCAAGTTGGTTGTCGGATGCTGTTCTATATACTTCGAGACATTCTGTGCTGCATCTTCTTGCGTAGAAGACCCCTCGGACTTTTGCATTTCAATGTTATTAATCAAGCCGGATGGTTCCAAGGCTGAATCGAGAGCCCTTTGAGGGATTGGCAAGATCACGGATATTGGGGAAGTAGGAAGGAAATCGCCGAACGAGTTCTCATACTGCCCTTGCTCAAAAACATCGACAAGCTTTCTCTGTCGCTTTGTAAAAGGCGTCGATGGGAGATCGTGCTCAGTGTGGTGTCCTCGTTTGACTTTGGACAGCACGCTTTGAGTGGGGACTGTTTCTGGGGCCATAGGTGCGGGGGCTGGCGGTTGAACCTCAATAAGACTTTCCAGATTCTCGAAATTAGCTTCCTCGTGGTCATCCCTGAATTCTGTGTGGGCAGCTTCGTCTTGGGATTTGATGATGGGCTTTGCAGCGTCTTCAATAATCGAAATATTGGCCTTCGGATTGACTTTCTTGGACTTCCCGCCGACTTCTAGATTTCCAACCTTGGCTTCGTTGGATTTTGATGGAGCCAGCTTTTTGTTGCCTTCGAGTTTCTTGATCTGCTGCTCTACCAATGCTAAGACCTGAGCTTTGGGAATAGCCCCAGCCGTAACATTCTCACTATAGGACTCACCGTCACCCTCACTTCGCTCTTCTTGATACCCGTTTGGCTCCTCCTTAACACGTCCATAGTTCAGGATAGCTTCATCATCTAGATGGCTGACCACATCATCTTTTTTCCCGCTGATATACAAATCTTGCGACTCCAACAACAATTGCTGGGTATCTTCTATTATTTTTGCTGTCAAAATATCCTTGTGGTTTTTGAATCTTTGCTGCGCCCGAATCATAGCCCGCAATTGCCTAGAGTAACTAAGCGCACAACACCCTAGAAGGTATTCCTTTTGCCTTTCGAGAAATTGCTGGCGAGTTGGAAAATCGCGGGAGACCGGTTTTAGGAGAAATTTGTCGGCGTCGAGGGGTTGCAGTCCAATCATCACGCTGTGAAGGCCATCTAGCCAGGCCAAGCATTCATCAGCCTTTGACTGGTATACTTGAGGCTCCTCCGCTCGCAATCTCCTAAACTCGTTCGAGACCTTCAGTGTCATCGTATCTCGGATATATTTCCGCTTCTGCATGAAAACCGTCTTGAGGAGCTCCGCTGTCTCCATTTCCCAATTAGAACGAGCAGATGCAGTATAGAAAACTTTGCTTGATTTGAAATTACGTTGGGTTGTGGATATTTGCTGCTCCAGTAGCTCCCAGTCATCAAGCGAAGCTTGAATCCCGTCTTTGAGGAGTATATCTAACTGGGCTCTCCATGCAATATGTGTAGAGAGTTCGTAGATCTCCTCTATGATATCGTCGCCATCTGTGATGATTCCTCCTAGAACATCATCTGGCTCTTCAGGGCAGTCTTCAACGGTTGGCGGTTGGTACAAAATGGGACCCCGACGTCGTTTTGCTTCCTCGTCGAGCTCTTTCAACGCTCGATCAATCTCGTCGACATCCTCTACTACCTTGACCTTCTTCTTCTTTCTCTTCGGCTTTTTCTTCGTCGAAGAGATGGGGCCTAGGTTCGGGAGCTTCTGAGAGTCTTGTTCAACTGGTGCTGGCGTAGAGTCATATTTCTGCCCGGGTTTAACAGACAAACAAGAAGCTTCAGCGGAAGAAGTCGAAGTCCCATGGGAGATAAGGGCGTTATTTTGCAGGATGCTCTTTTCATGTTCAACCTCTTGCCCTAAAGCTTCGAGCGTCCCGTTAGACTGGGCTGCCGTTGAAGATTTTGTGAGTGAGGCCGAACCAGAAGCACTGGAGGATTTTGGAATCTTCTTCCCTCGAACCTTTCCATTGGCAGTAAGCCGTTGGGCCCCGTTGGTGGTGATTTTCCGAGGGATGCCAGAAGCAGAAACAGCATCGTGACTTGTACTGGGTGGTATGTTTTGAACGGCAGGAGTCGGATGTTGGGAGGCGGTGGGAAGCTTGACTTGATTGCTATTAGATTTCGAAGTTGA
This sequence comes from Ascocoryne sarcoides NRRL 50072, assembly GCA_000328965.1. Classification (NCBI taxonomy): domain Eukaryota; kingdom Fungi; phylum Ascomycota; class Leotiomycetes; order Helotiales; family Gelatinodiscaceae; genus Ascocoryne; species Ascocoryne sarcoides. The sequence goes on from KB205939.1 coordinate 3,669,446, forward strand.
CGACTTAGATTTCTTCGCTTCTCTGGTTGAAGTGTCGCGAAAACTAGTAGTGTTTTTCTTTTTGCCAGGTGTGCTAACCTTGGGAATTGCGACAGGTCGTGTTTCTAGGTTTGGACTGCGAATAGCAGAACTAGCTTTTCGCTTCGGATCCTCAACTCGAGCTTGTGTAGTCGGTGTTAGCTGAGCCATCAAGCCATCAAGCTTGGGAATTCGAGTAGGTCGCGAGGAGTTCCCCTTGAGGTTCGATGAAAATCCGTTGTCCATGGTTGAGATACTCAGGTGTGACGGGAGAGCTTTTGGGGTATCTTCTAAATGTTCAATAATATCACGATGTGAGGATAGCTTCAAACTCTGTCTTAGATTTTGAGCCGGCGCAATTCTTCGTAGCGGACGAAAAGATTCTCTTTCGTGTTGTTGAAGAAATGGTGGCTGGACGGGTACCTTTGGGCACTCATCTCTCTGGTAACACTCGGACATGCCTCGTACACTATTACCTGAGTAAATCTTCCCGGTAGCTTGGAGGCGAGAAGCTGCTGGCGGAAGAGCCTGACGGGGGTATCGTGTTGGAGGTTGTGGAACGCTGACAGACCCTCGCATAGAGGCAAAAGGTTGGCGGAAGGCATCCTGTGGAGGATTTTGAATATTTTGAAGTGGACATGGAGGATGGGAATAGAAGACAAGTGGAGGAGCAATTGAAAGATTGGAGACTGGCGGATAGTTGGAGCCACGATGAGAGGCTTGACGTAGCAGGTGTGGTAGGACATACTCGCTTGAGGAGTTGCCATGTGGCCCCGATTTTTGTGGTTCATGTTGCCCACGATATCCATCCTGCTGAAAAAGTCCACGCTGATCTTGGTGTTGGCCATGGAGCTTCATCATTTTACCTTTTGATCGATAGCCATTTTCCAGAGGCAATGGTTGAAGTGGATTAAATGAATGCATGCTACCACGGTTACCCAATCGGTTGTTTTCAGCTAACTTTCGGGGAATATAGGTATCTTGTGCGAATTCCACCATGGATATCGGAGTGGCCGTATCCTGCTGGGAATTGCTATCTCTAAAAGAAAGAGTGGCCCGGGACCCGGCAGATCTTTGAGTTCTCCAGCGCCTCTGGATGAATAACCATCTGGACACATATTAGAGTTGCGAGTCTCCGACAAGACTACCTTCTTTGCAGAGGCGGCGCTATCCTCTATCAGAGCCAGTTGCGCTACTTCGACTTCTTGGACGGTTTCATAGCCTCTATTGAAGTGAGAACCCATTGCGTGCGGAAGAGGTATCGGCGGTTGCACCCCTGGTCTCAATTCCGTCTCTACTTGCTTCTCATCACCTTCGTCGACCTCGTCTTTCTCCCACCTTTTCGAATTGCTACCCTTCTCGATATCCACTGTATCTTGTACTACCTCCTCTCCGCATTCATTGTTTCCGAAAAATCCACCCCTCCTTACGACAGGTTCATCCTATCTTGCATCCTCTACATGCATTGTCCATTTCCAAACCCCCTCGCTACCTTTTATGTTCTCAATGTACACCCCCTCATTTCCAAACTCATCCTCCATCCCAAACTTCCTAATGAGATAGCTCTGGGTTATAGTTGAGTGAAAAATACAAGAAAGAGGACTGAGAGGAAACTTCCTTGTTAGAAACAAAATACCTCTAAAATCAGCTCGACCATTCCTCCACAACAGGAAAGTAAATATGCAAATCCTAAATCAAACGCACAAACACAACAACAGGGAAAAAAGGAAAGAGCTACCATCATACTCCCCCATTATACACTTGACAAGACCTCACGCTTCCATCTCTTTCTAAGTCTCTAGTATTAGTGAAATCTGAACTCTTTCGTTTCTTCAGTAATTCTATATCCGAAATCGGGTATCTATATAGCCGTTGCCGCATAACGCAATGCAAATAAAAAATAGAACTAAAACGAGTTCGCTGGTGGAGACCTTGGCTCCCCCTCAGTAGCGCTAGTTCAGTTCAGTTCAGTGCAGTCGCCTAATGATATCTAGAAGTGTATAAGATCAATACATACCTCCAACTCCTGTTGATGTCGCCCACAAGACATCTCTTCAGCGACCCACGAGAACCCAGCTCCCCTTCTCCAACCCCTTGTCCTAACTTCTTGCTCTTAATCCTTACAGCTTAGCCTTCAACTCGCCATTCCCATCCCCACGGTTCCCACTATTCTTTCCTGCGCTTGCTTCCTTGTTTACTACCACGTCGCCACTCTTGGAACCCTCTCCAAAGAAGATCACTTCCACTGTAAGATCGTCCCTGTATCTTCTCGAATAAGGCGCAGGTAGAGTAAGTAACGCACATACCATATCTTGATCTTTCCCCCCAAGCGCATTGCGGACCAGATGTGTGGCGACGTTCTTATCCTCAACCACAAATCGCTCGAGCTCTCCGCCTGTGACACCCCACTGCTGTTGTCTGATTGGAGTTTTCTGTCCATCCTCCTTCATATTTCCCTTGACATTATTCTTTTCCACCGGCAACCCCTTCTTCTGCTGTGTCGAGAACATATTGACCCACGAGCTTCCAATTGAGCCAGTGGACGACGATTGCATCTCGATCCACTGCCCCACCAACCCCACAACTTCTTCATTTGTTAACATCTCCCAGAGCCCGTCAGTAGCCATAACAACAAAATCACCTTTCTCGGGCTGAATCTTTGTCGTTGTAACAACAGGTTCGGCTGTAACGTATGGTGGAGTTTTTAACATGACACTCGGCGTCCTGCCAAAGAAACTTCGTTTCAAGCGCTCCGAGACTTCGCGTGTCCATTTATATGTTGCATCGCCAAAGGCTCTCGTAGGCTCTAAACCACCAAGTACTCTCCCGTTTCTGATGACGTTTTCTTCCCCTGGATGCATCTTCCGCATCCGAGCTTCTTCGTCTGGATTCGAACCTGTCTGGTCCACGCTTAAAGGTTGTGCAACCCACTTTCCGTTCCCCCCTCTTCTGCCTAATATCGCTCTGCTATCCCCCGTCACGGCTACCCTGAGTAACTTGGTGTTGGAATCATAGAAAGAAAGAAGCGCGCAGGAACCAGATAGCGCCGGGGCAAGAAGTTCGGCAGCAATGAGCTTGGAATTGGCTTTGAAGACCTTTTCGACTGATTCGTGGACGATTTCATGATCGAGGCGGTTGAAACCTGTTTTGATTGCCTGCTCTACCTCTTCTGAGGCTGGGCCAGTGGGACCGGCGGATTTGTACGTAGAGTTTAGTTCGCGAGCAACAAAGGAGATGAGAACTTGACGCAGCTTTGCAGATGTTGTCCACCCTCTGATTTTAGCTTGTTAGTTTGTTCTTGATTTAATTTGGAGTTGGGGCGGAAGGAGACTGGACGGGAAACCTACGAATGCCCGTCAAAAACTCCCCAAAACATCCAATCGCTGGGGTTGATCGTAGAAGTAGGGACCTCGATTATTTCCTCAGAGTGATCATCTTCAATGGGGTCATTACTTGGTATCTGCACCACATCATACCTCACAACCCCTTTCCCTCTGCCCACAAGGTAACTCTCCTCGTTCCTCCGCAATTTCTGCGTGGCTTGTTCGGGAGTCAACATCTCCAAGACCTTTCTCCCAGACTCGTCCGTATCCTTCGAGATCGGTCCGTCCCCAGTAATGGCGCCCGTATATAAAGTATCCGGCCCTACAACAACCGCCTTCCTCTCACCAACTACCTCTCCTCCCTCCTTCCACGCTGAATTCGTCGAAAACGCTTGCGCCTGTTGCGATTGCGACACGATACTTCTCTTGGGATCTCCTTTATACGCGTACCAAGCACCATATCCCACCAACCCTGATACCACCACGACGCCGAATCTGCGAATGTACATGGGTGAAGAGGGTTTTTTCAAAGGAATAGCTGGTGGCTTGGAATTGGGAACCTGGGTAGTAGCGTAGCGGAGTCCTAAGACATAGCTGGAGGATGGAGAAATAGATCGAGAGCGAAGGGCAATAGATCGAGATGAGAGGAGGCGCGATGTCCTGAGTGCGCGGATGGTTGCGAGACGCATTGAAAAGGCTGGGGGTGGGAGTCTGAGAACTGTTTGTCGGAGGTTGGTTTGGCGATGGCTGGATCGAGAACAAGGCGGTGGAAGTCAGAGAAGCGCCGTATTAAAAGAGAGACGAGGGACTAGAATTGAGGGTATTGCTGGAGAGGGCTGTTATCGCATCTTCGTATTCAAGATCGTGTTTAATCCCTATTATACACAGATGAGGCGAAGTTCTGCGTCTGTCAATGTTGTCATCTGAAAGAGAGAGTGGACAGGATCGAGTTGAAGTTCCCTCTAAGGAATAAAATGGCCGAAGGTGGTACTTGTGCAACAGCGAACGCCGCAATACCAAAATTTAAGCAGATTTGGAGAAAATGTGTAGGGAGGAGTTCTAATATCAGCATGACTTTTAGAAGTTCAAGAAAGCTAGTAAGGATATGATTATGTATGAAATATATGGAATTCCTAGCTATTTGGTAGCAGCGCACGTACCAATTTCGGCCAGTTTTGACCCTTTAAAGAGGTTCCCAATGCGAAATTCTGCCGGAATATGCGTCATTCACCGAAACCCACCACCAAATAATTTCTCGTGATAATTTCTTAAACTCTTTACGAGTAGTAATTTACACATTCTCGTCAAGAGATAAAATCAAAATACCTCTCCAATATGTCCAGCAGACAATTACGAAAACTACAGCAGCAACGAGAGCTGGAAAGGCAGGCTCAACTTCAAGAGGAAGTGGAGGAGGAATCAGAAGATGAGCCCATACCCCAGAAGCCCCAAGGAAACATCTTCAGCTTCGCAGCTTTGGAAGATGGAGCTGGAGATGATGACGACGAAGGGGACGAGGAGGAACAGGTAAGGGCAAAGGACGAAGATGAAGGCAATGCAAACCGCCACGCAGAGGAACTGAGCGACCATGAACCTACCCCTCCACCCGGAGCCAAGAAGCCCAAGAAGTCCAAGAAGAAAAAGGGCAAAAAAGGCAAAGGAAAAGACAAAGAGAAGCAGACCGAGCCAAAAGCTCACACTCTCGGGGCAGATGAAATCGACGCCGCATTACGAGAGCTAAACCTCAAACCTAGATCAAAGGGCACATCCGCAGAGCCTGTGATCCAAGTCGATCAAGAGTACGAACGAGTATGCCAGTTGCTTAGCGTCACCTCTCAGCACCTGAAAGTGGCAAACGAGATGCGGATACTTTTTGGGAAGACGGCTCTTGAAAACCACGATGATGCAGGAGGTCCGGTTCCACGAGCAGGGAGGAGACAACGCGAACGAGCTCAGCACCAGCAAATGGATCTCGAAACGGCACTTAAAGGCCGCCATGAACCAGGAAAAGGTCTGCCGGAAGTTACACTGCGGAGAAATTGCTTCATACAAGGAAAAGACGAATGGCCCAAAGCTACAACTGGGGGACTGACTATGGCTATTGTCGATGATAGGTCGACGGATGGGACTATAGAATTTCGATTTGTACACGACCGCTCCTACATCGCCGTCCAGGCTCAATTTCACGGCTACGTCGAGATGGGAGATCCACAACAATTAATTGGTCTCTTGATTCAACACCCATATCACATATCCCTTCTCACTCAAGTTTCCAAGATTGCAAAGGATCAGACAGATCATGCGCTCTCTTCCGATCTTCTCGAACGTGCGTTATTCACGTTCGGAAGAGCATGCACCTCTGTCTTCCAAACAAAACTAGCTGCCGGGAAAGCTCGACTGGATTTTTCTCGGCCGGAGAATAGAGAGCTATGGGTAGCAGGGTACCATTACATTAAATCCCTAGTCATGAAGGGAACATATCGGACGGCACTCGAATGGGCTAAATGCCTGCTTTCATTAGACCCAGAAGGGGATCCATATTGCATGCGTCTAATGATTCACCATCTTGCTCTGCGAGCCCATCAATCCCGATGGCTCCTTGACACTTCTAATAGTATTCTCAACGGGATATGGAATGTCCATGGCTTGGAAATGCAAGCTGGTAAACACCTCTCTCCTAGTAACGCCTATGCCGCTTTACTCCTCGGCGAAACTACCCAATCCCGAGACCTATTAACTCAATCAATGCGCACTGTCCCTTGGCTCTTTACACGCCTCTTCTCGGAGATTAACTTGGACGCCCCTCCCTCGATTTGGGGGATTGAACCAAGAACGGATGCCGAAACACTCTTCACAGAACTCTACGTCCTCGAAACAAAATCCCTGTGGGGAACACCAGAAGCCACGGCCCTCTTGATGGAAATCGCACATACCATCCCTAAAGGTTCTATCAACGTGGATGACATACCAAAAACCGAGAATGAAGAGATGACGCTTGATATTGTTCGTTTTGTTTACCTTGAGAATAACCCAGTCACGATGCGTCTCGTTCCGTCTCTTCTACTCCATAAACCCAACAATTCAGACTTCGACCCTATTCCCCCCGCGGAAAACACATATAGCTACGAGCTACAACAGGCGATTTTGCAGCGGGGCATGGGAGATGGTATGGGCGGACCAGGCGGAGACTTCAATCAATTCTTTAATCCTATACAGGCGCTTGCGAATCTTATACCGCAATTTAGAGACGCGGGCGGGAATGCGGAGGATCTTATGAGAGAGGCGATGAGAGTTGCAGTTGAAGAGCATGACGATGGTGATGGCGATGAGGACGAACCAGGTGATGGAAATCCGCGTAGTGAAGGCATTGTGAGGAGGTTACTGGACACAATGAATATGCTTTGGTTTGGGGGCGGAGGACGTATACCTGGCGCCGGACCGGAAGTTACCGATCAGGGCGAGTGGCTCGATGAGGACGATTCAGAAATAGATACGGATACTGACGAGGAGATGCCGGGGTTGGTTGGGGAAAATGGGGAGGTTGAGACGGATAGTGATGAGATGCCGGGGTTGGTTGGAGAGGATGCGGTAGTGATTGATGATGACTTGAGCCATGAGGGCATTCCGGATATGGAGGGTGATTTTTAGAGAGGCGAGAATAATAATTGAAGATCTAGTTTAGTGTATATTGACTAATGGGGTGGAGGAGGCACAAGTTCGTAGCTGTGATTAAGCATTAAGCTATTTAGCTTCTATTGAGATGTTACATCAAGCATCTCGATCATCCAGTAGAAATAAGCAAGAAAACTTCACATAAGAACATGGAATCCCAGCGCCAGAGTGAAATGCCATATCCCCGAACATCGTATTTTCAAATCCCATCTCCACAGGAAGAAACACCAACCCCCTTCTCTTGACAACCTTAAACTCTCCCCAGTCCAGGTAAAACAAGCTCATCTAAAAACCACCCCCGGCGCCATCGTTGTGATCCCCATCTGACACAAAGTCAACCCCTCTTAAGCCGTGAGCAGGTTTCAGCTCAGAAACCCGGCTCGGGTAAGTCTTCGAATTAGATCTTACATCCGATTACACGCAAGGGCTACCCGATGAGATGGATTTGAAATCGTGATCGTGGCGTAGTACCGAGCGATCTAAACACATAAAGAGAGCGTCTCGTCTCATCCTTTCGTTCAATCTAGTCTACAATCATCTCACTTTACATCTTGCCCTCTCCTCCATCTTCTTATTTCTAAAATTAGATCAACCAGTTTATCCCACACTAGATTTCTACAGAGCGCGACTTGTGCCGTTTGTTGATTGATAAGCACCCCACGATCTGATAACAAATCATCCGGATATTACCCGATCGCGCAATTGCACCTACCTACCGGCCTCTTATAAATAACAACACGACCTCGAGTTTCTCTTGAGATAAGTTTACGCAAATATCGGATACGAACGCGGTGCTGTACATACAGACAGACAGTTTGGCTTTTGTTCACATCGGAGATATCAAGGAGCAGAGATCATTCGCAAATATGTCGGCAGACGCAGAACACACGTACAAGTTCAATGTCTCCATGAGCTGTGGAGGGTGCTCGGGTGCGGTCACCAGGGTTTTGGGCAAACTTGATGGTGAGTCTTCTTGCTTTTCCTGTCTAGTCTTGAGTCTGGGTTTAGGTGCAGGAGCTCCAGCTGTACAGTCTGTTGTTATCTGCCGTTTAGCACTATCTCAACATCCCTTTCTCTGCCTCGGAAGGGGGACAAGGCTTGACCGCTTGGAGAACATCGAGCTAACATATATTGCCCCAGGTGTCAAATCCTACGACGTGTCCCTCGAGAACCAAACTGCTACTGTGGTCGCGGAGCCGAGTCTGGCGTACGAGACGGTGTTAGCTACGATTAAGAAGACGGGGAAGAAGGTTAATACTGGGGAGGCGGATGGGGAGGTCAAGCCTGTGGAGTTGGTTTCGGAGGCGTAGGCATATGCTATATTGCGATAATGGGCGTTTGGGACGGGCTTAAGATTATTGAGCTGCGGGATTGATGGGGGTGGTGGCTAGATGGCTGGGGACATGGCTTATGGGACTGCATGTTAATGATCGGGAATAAACATTGCCTGGTAAGGCGCTTTGGGGCTGCCTTTTTGCTGTTGGGAGATAGGCATGTGGGTTGTGATAAGTCATATGGGTCTGTGTAACTGGTATTCCCAGGGGGGTTACTCCAACTACTCTCCTCGGATCTGTCTCTTCCAAGCAGGGGCCTCACATCAACTTTCTATTATCCCAAGCACCTATCCCTTTACTTTCCCATCTTCAAGTGTTTTAAATGCACACATGTTTGATTGATTATAAGGAAGATAGGGCTAGATGTCCTTCATACCCTCCGATTGAAACGGTAACAGTCCCTATCCCATGCTCTTTCGCATTCACCATATCAAAATGAGCGTCAGCGAGGAAGGATACTATTAAGTGATGTAAATTTAGTTCAAATGTTATTACTTCTACATCTGTCATTACTCCTTCGCATAGTAAGAAGTAAAACCAACGCCAATAAATATAGAACACCTGAATAAACTTCGCTCTTTTCCCATTCTTCAACTTGAGTTAATTCCATGATTGAATAGCAATTACACTTCACTCCGCATTTCTCATTGTTGTGGCATATAAAGGACACTTTAGAATCTAGAGTTGAAAGATAAGGAAGATAATGCCCTCTTACGACAAAGAGTATAATGGCTCATGGTCCTGTTCAGCATGTAGAGTAGAGTAGAATAGTGTCGTTGGGGATGAGGAACGTATGGGAGATGTAGAGTTGAGCGGTATGGGGATGGTTTTCTAGCTAATGTATGATGGTTGTTGTTATTTTAGAGGTTAACAGTACTTGTGTTTGCTCTGCTATCTGTGTTACTGTTATTTTTATATCTGCTTTTGTTGGTTTTTAATGGTTGTGGATTTTTCATGTAACATTATCTAATTTATCATAGAATAGCCTGTCACAAGAACATAATTGCTCATGTCAGTTGACTTGCCTCCATCCTCTCTGAAATTGCCCGTTTGAGGTAAGGTTTAAGGTAGATTCCGTGTAATAAGACTAGTTTTTTGAGGTTACGACTGATGGTGGTACGCATAGCAGCGAAGGAGCAGTGCCACGGAACCTGCATATACGGGAAGAGAGCTGTTTGGGATGGCCGTGTCTTCTTGTACCACTGATCGGTGGCTGGGCACCGAAGCAAGATGTCTACAAGCAGGTGAGTACCACAAAAGACTGTGCTGACGCCACGAATTCTGCATTTCACCGCGGAAGAGGTGACTTGGGAATGCAAATCGCCCTCACCGCTGCTGTTCGAAGTTGTACCATAACCCGACTGACACGAGACTCCACTCAAGCACCGACCACTTGGCCATGCCTAAAGCTGCCAGGCAACGTGCTCATCCACCGCGTGCGTTAGTATGGTCTTGGGCATCTAACAAAATCTATGTACCACCCCACGGAAGCTTCTCCGGTGCGCAGAACTTTAATGGCGTACAGGTTTCTTGTCCATCAGATTCGAACAGATGTGGTAATGTTTCAAGGGAAATGCAGACAGAAAAAGGAATTTGCTATACAAAGAAAGAAGATTCAGTATTCAGATACAAGGGAGGAAAAGATGACCAAGTTCATGTTAATTTATCAGACAAAGGTGGAACTTTAGGATATCCAACTTTCTCACATGTTAATGAAGATATATTCCGAAGAAAAATGGTGGCATCTGGAAACAATGTATCTCGAACTACAACTGAGAGCTGTGAAGGAAAGAGGAGAATAATGGAAGAATAAAGAAAAATATCTGAAGCCACTTTGATATGAAGAGGATAGGAGGTTGATAAAAGAACTGGCTCACTAATCAGGTCAATCAGGTACAGTTAAGCTTTTGCCTCGGCTCCACCCCCGCAATGAATTTTACCGACTCGACCCGATCGAGCCGATCCCGAACTTCAAGTGGGGAAGGAAGTTAATTACAACCGTCACATTTTATATCTTTAGTCTATTTCCTAACTGTTATTCCTGCTTTAAATTTGAACGTGTACATTACTATTACCCAAGGACCCTTCAAGCAAAATTCTTTTAATTATTTGTTATCTTTCATTCAACCCTTCGTATCTAGCTATACTCTTACCCCTCTTTCAACTACGACCTTACTCTAGCAGCGCAATGGCTATTCAAAAGAGCGAGCCATGCTACGTGCTCGGTGTAGGCATGACCAAGTTCATCAAGCCTAGAGGTAAAGTCGACTACACCGAACTCGGATTTGAAGCCGGCATTAAAGCCCTCCTGGATGCCCAAATCAACTACGATGATGTGGACCAAGGCGTAGCTTGTTACTGCTACGGTGACTCTACCTGCGGCCAACGAGTCTTCTACCAATTTGGGATGACGCAAATTCCTATCTACAATATCAACAACAACTGTTCCACCGGCTCCACGGGTCTCCATCTTGCCCGGAATGTTATATCTCACGGGGGAGCAGATTGTATCATGGTCGTCGGTTTCGAGAAGATGAATCCAGGGAGTCTTCAGAGCTTTTGGCAGGATAGGAGTAACCCTATTGGCACGACGGCGGAAATGATGGCTGCCACACGAGGCGTGACGAATGCACCTAGCGCTGCACAGATGTTTGGAAATGCCGGGAGAGAATATATGGAAAAGTACTTCTCTCTCTAACATCAATGTTGATTTCAGGTTTTCAATGAATGTAGTTAACAACTGGCGACAGATATGGCGCTAAGAGCGAGGACTTCGCCGAAATTGCTCGCATCAACCACGAGCACTCCCAACGGAACCCATACTCCCAATTTCAAGACGTCTACACCCTAGAGCAGATCATGAAAGCACCCATGATCCACGAGCCCCTGACAAAGCTACACTGTTGTCCTACGTCTGATGGTGGCGCTGCTGCCATCTTAGTATCCCAAGACTTTTTGGATGCAAGACCACATTTGAAGGAACAGGCTGTTTTAATTGCTGGTAAGACTGCGAAATCACAATTCTTTCTCTATCTCTTTACTCTTACCCCCCTTTCGTCGAATTTTTATTCCCTTCTATGCGCCTAAAACGAAAGTTTACTCCTATCAGCTCACTAAATCTCTTTAGGCCAATGCCTCGCAACAGATGCCCCCTCCCTCTTCTCCCGCTCCGCTATCGACCTAATGGGCTTTGAAATGACCCAACACGCCGCCCGCACCGCTATGTCAGAAGCAAACGTCAAGCCTGACGATGTCTCGGTCTGTGAACTCCACGATTGTTTCTCCTCTAACGAAATGATCACCATCGATGCTCTTAGCCTCTCCCCACCAGGGAAAGCCCACGAGCTGGTCCGCGCAGGGAACATAACATACGGCGGAAAACGAAACTTGGTCATTAACCCTTCCGGTGGATTGATATCCAAAGGCCATCCATTGGGTGCGACTGGAATCGCTCAGTGTGCTGAATTAGTCTGGCATTTGAGGGGATGGGCGAACAATAGACTTGTGCCTGGGACGAAGGTGGCCCTGCAACATAACCTGGGGCTTGGGGGAGCGGCGGTGGTGACTGTTTATAAGAGGGCGGATGGAGGTGAGGGGAAGGAGGTGAGCAGTGAAGAGGTGGGGAGGAGGAATAAGTTGGGGTATAATCCGGCGGTTGTAGCTAAAGGGTTTACGGAGGCACAGGCGACGGCGGTGAGGAGTAAAACAAAGAAGAGTGCGTGGGCTTTGGGGGATGCAGAGAAGAAGGTCGAGGCAAGGTTCTAGGCTTGATATCAGCCTTGGGTCTATTTTGACTTTAGGCTTAGCTTTCATTAGTTTGGTATAGTTGGTGGGAAACTTGAAACGATTAGGTAGATTGAGAGTCAGTCCATATGTAACGAATCATGATTGTATATTGGGATTATATTTTCCTCTTTAGTGAATAGGGCGTGCTTATTGTTCTCATATTCAGGTTAGTATTAGATTCAATTTTGTAAAATATCCGTCCATCAATTAAAGAGAAGCTTAGGTAGATTCATCTTTCTTTTATGGGTTTGGATTGGCACCGTTTAAGAACATCACAAACGCTCTTCGAGTCAAATGCGGGAATGATCAGCCAACACAAGCCCAGCATCCATTCTGTCATATCTTCCTACCATCCTTCCATACCTCGATCTCTCCTACAACTGCCACAACTTTGGCATCTTCGTCTAGCGCTCAGGTTTGACTGGTCGAATTGTTATGGTTGTATTTGATACTGCGAGCATCATCGTGTTTTGGGGCTCTCTTGTATTTTAACAATTTCCATTTCTGGAAAAACTGCTATAATCCTGACTTTTCAAAGGAGGCGGAGCATCCTATGTAGTATTGCTCGCCAAAGGGACATTTTATTTTTTCTAGAAGGCCTCAAATGTTGGAAATGTTCTTTAGCTACTTATTCTCCTGATACCTTACTCACTGAGTCTATGAGAGATTTCAATGATGCCCAATAAATATACTATTTATGTAAGATCCGCAGATAAGATGTAGAAGCCAGAGCTCCACAGTGCTCCCAAAATACGCATTCACAGAAACAAGCCCGATGGCCTTGGCCTTTCTTCCAGCCCCCCTTGCTTGTGAATCTCTTGGCTTCCTCGTTTTTCTCTCCTTTTGGACGTCATAAAGTATGATATACTCTACGTGAATCGAAGGAAAGCCCTAAATTGGGTAGAACCCTTTTTCTCATGAGTCAATTAAAACCTGCTAGTAACGCCAGCCAAAACTAAATGGAAAGTATATGATGTCCTGCCAATCATACTGCAGTTCACTTTTTGTACTAGCTGATCGTGAAACTAGTCACTTAAATGACCAAATATCTAGTCGCACATATTTGCTATTCAAGGGAAAGAAGAGTCTATAACTACCTACCCCAATCTTACAACTCCAAACAACGATCCAATCACGATGGTATTCACCGGGACCGATCCTGCTACAAATTATGATAGTCACTATTCTGTCATAGGATCTGGTTGGCTAGTGAAGATAACATCTGATATTAACTGAGTTATGACAACTTGTCAGATGAGGTTTTGCACAAGAGTGCTATTCACTGCAGCTTTCCCTGGAGTTATCATGATGATTCCTATTAGTCTACATTCAACCGAAAGCGCCGAGGGAAGTTTGGGGAGTCAAGTGATTAGGTTTGGGAGAGTTTGCTATTCAATTCAATGTTAGAAGTGAATCATATTGACACATTAAATTGTTGGTATGGCATGTTTGCTATAAATAAGACCTCATGTTCTGTATAATTAACTATGCAATTAACGGAAACCTGCATCTACCTACACAATCAATGGCTTGCTCCCGGATCTTTAGAGAACCATGATTCACCTCCTATCCAATTCACCTTCCCAATCAATATTCAATGTGCATCAACAACTAAGCAAATCTCAGCTATATAAGTACCATGGACCTCTTGATATTTGGTTTCGCATCAATACCCACTTTGAGTCTATAAAGGGTGGAGGTGGGGGCTTCTCACATCTTTATATATAAAGCAAATTCCCAACAAGATTACAGAACATAAATATGGCGACTGTTCCATCGCTCCATTATTATTCTACACTACATCGAAAACCATGAAAGGGCTGTCGGAACCAGAGTCAGGTGACTAGTCACCACCCGCTTAACCTTCTTCTGTCTGATATCAATACCTTTCCGAAGCCTTTGGAACTCTTTGGAACTGGAATAACCGTCTATGCCAAATCACCCCTGCATATAAGGTATCCACGCTAAATTAGCTCCGGCACAAATCAACCAGAGAGTTAATTGAATTTCGCCTTCGGGCTGCCACTAGAGAAAGTAAACAACAACTATCTCCTTTTACTTTGGACACAACAATCTATCGGACTGACAATCATTTCGCACAAGTCAAACGTCTACTCTACGACATAGTTGAAAGAGCCGATTGAGCTTTTGATCTGACAATTTCAGACTTCTAAGTCATCTCACTTATTATATCATTTTGCGACATTGTTTCCAGCAAATGTGAGTATATTTGCCCTCTCTCTTGTATTTACAATTCTAATGGCTTGTGATCAAACAGACAACATGCCGAAACATCCTCGCAGCCAGTCCGCTCAAGGACTCAGTTTCTCGGGTTTCCTCGGCGGTGCCAACAGTGTGACCAATGCGTCCTTAGAGGGCTGTGAAAAGGCATCTGGCGAGGCACTTGCTGTGGACCTTTCTGAATCTGAGCCAAACAACAAAGTTGATGGTAGAGACGCGACTGTCACTAGGCTGAGTGCTGAAGATGGAAAGGCAGATAATCTGATCAATCCTGTTTTCAAACCTCAGTCCTTGGTTAAAGATAGAATCCACCAGGCATCTGACATCGATAGCCTTAGCAATTCTATGGGCATGTTGGCGTTAGAACCTGGAGCCACGTACGCCAAGTCTGCCGAATCTTTAAAATCCTTTCAGTTCTCTTTTAAATTAGCTAAAGCCAATGGAGATGAACCCGAACATGCTAAGATAACAAGAAATTGCAAGGGTAAGAAGTCGGTTACATGGGAAGAGGAGGATCTATTGACTTGGGGTAGTGTGGGAAGTGCACCAAAAAGGCATTGCAAAGGAAAGGAGGAGTCTTCTGCTAAGATTGTTTCGGATATGGAAGCCAATGTCGCACCACAAGGCATTCTCAAACCTGTTTCTTCGTTTAATCCCGATGAAGCGGAGCTACACAGAGAACTCGAGAATCCAGGGGATTTGGAAATGGCGAGTCCTGTTGTTTCAATTCTAAAATGTGAACAGCTGCTAACTTGTAAATAGATCATTCAGGACTACATGCCTCGCTTATCCAGTATCTACGACCCATTCCTTAGAAGCCAGATTGTTGGCTTTCTTCGCGAATATCAACGCCGAAAGCAAGATCAAGAAGCACAAGGAGGCAAAAGTCGTGATGCAAATGGTGCTGCAGATAGTGATGGGGAGCAGGAGAATACAAATACCTCCTCAGCTCAGCAATCAGCATATACCTGGGATTCGTCAATCTATAGAACGACATGGCAAGGGAGACAGTCTCCATATATACCAACAAATCTCAAATCTATAGATGTTGGATGCCCGTTTCGTTTCAGGAAGTGGGGTGGGTTGGCACCTATTGGCGTTGAGTGAAGGAGTGGGATAAAGCTCTGAACCGTGCTCATAGTTACTGGTACCGCGTTTCTGGTGCCAGAAAGGCTGGTGCTGATCAAAAGAAGACTGACCGTTTCATGGACTGGGTATTGAGGAGTGGTGCGGTGAGAGATAAAGCGTTGAGCAGTTGCCATGAGCGTGGCTATATCACGAAAGATTATGTCGATGATAGCTACTAGGCGTGGAGAGAAGGAAGGATAGAAGGATGTTTTATGATCAATGTATAGGCAGTAATTTGTGTCCTGTTATGACCTGCGTGGTCGTTCTCATATACTTGTCCAACAGAGGACCAATATGAGCCATGAGCTCATCCCAATCAGCTGGTTGTCCTAGCAGAGGACTTTCCCAATGAACTGTCATTCCATAGCATTCTAAAAATTCAAACCTATGTGATACTCCAATAGCTTCAGATGTCACATTTGTAAACCCTTCAAAATTCCCGCTTCCCAAAACTTTCCTCGACTTATCTGGTGGCTTCAACGGTCATACGACTACTAGCTACAAGCTCTTTCTTCCTTCCTTGAATTGCACTATCCATGAAATCATGACTCCTGTCATATATAACAAGGATTGGACACATCTCAGTGTTTTAAAAAGGGTACCATTAGGAACATATTTTCGCCTCATACGGGAGGCTGGTCCATTAATACTTAAAATGTCTGCCTCCCGAAATTATTTTCGAATACAAAGTAAAGCAGGGTAGAAGTAGAACGGGCTATTTATTGCAACTCATCTGAAGTTGTCCAGTCTGGCCTGAGAATTACGCAACGGTGCAACACAAGATGTGCCTTTTTCTGAACAGGAATTTCTTTATCTATTTTGACATATAAGATCCACTTCTAATTACAATGTTTGATTCAACTTCTCACAGCCTTTTGATGAGTAACTGTAGTGAATAATGCTTGTAGCTCTGAATCGTTAGGATATTCTTGACTGTCAGTTAGGATTCACAGTAAGAGGGAACTTTGCAGAAATTTGACATTCTTTGTGCATATATACACGTTAAGCATTTACAACTCTGATTTAACATTCAAAAAATAGAACCGACCTCGTTTTATACTTTTCATAACCAAGTCTTCAACTCTTCTTGAGTTACATTTTCTGTGGATGACACACGCGAGGTTTGCAAAAATTCTCTAACGCAGTGCTTGCTGTGAGAACCTGCTGGCTGGCTAGGACTTCTGCTAACATTAAAGAGGAAGTGCTACATCAATATATCTTGCCGTCAGCTGGGCTTGCATGTCTGAGATCTTTCCTTTGGATCCCTCGATTTAGGCAACTGATTACACCGCCTACACACCTTCTGCTCCCATCTATTTTGAACCACGATTAGTCTTCACAAAGAGCTAAAACATGGCAACTGGAATGTCTTCCCCGCCTCCCTACCCCAACAATGAAAAAGAATTCAGATCACTGCTGGAAACGAACTCAACTCTCGCCGGGCAACTCGAGTTATATCACCCATGGCTTAATGATGACCCTGTTCGAGCCTACTGCGATATTGTTTGGCTCACAACCTACATGAAACAGAAGGAAGAGATTTTCACACGTATCTTCAACGAGATCCGGACTAGTATTGAGGATAATATGAAAGGACTTGGCTGGTCCGGCAAACTTGCTCAAGATAAGGCTGAATTTGATGTATGGTGCAGAAAGTCAGAGGAGGAGAGCGAGCTCCGAAGAAAGAAAATGAAGGTAATTATTGCCGAACCCCAGGAGGAGTTCAGTATATGATAAACCCAAAAATAATCAGGAGAAATTCTTATTGTTTTCACAGGAATGGCAACCTCTAGAGGAGCAATATTTCAAGAGATACCAGGAACACCAAAAGGCTAATAATCTGTTCGGAATTCAGCCTGCTTATGTTATCGATCCCACTGAATCCGAGATCAGACTTGTGTTCCAGAGAGTATACGACGTCGAGAGAGACGTGCGACATTTCTCTACCAACAAGCTACGTTACCATGATATCATTGTCTTCCGCTCTCAAGGGGTAGGACGACATTTCTACCTTGGTAGCCCGCTTTTAGACGAGGAAACACGGGCTACACTTGACGAGGAGGCCTATGAGGTGCTATCTCGATATCCGTGGCAATATGTTGATAAGGATAAATCCCGGGATGTTTGGGACAGCATGTATCATGACGATAACCCTTTGGCCAACAATTGGGTGCCAAAATCAATTTCAGATTTCCATTCAAGGTCGATTGCTCTAGCTAAGAGAATCAAGGAGAAGAAGCCCGACACCGTCCATCTGGAGTACACAGGAAATGGAATGAGAACTGATCAGAAGATTTGGGCTCAGGGTCAAGATGCACTTGGTCTTTTCCCCATTGAAATGAGAGTTCTTATCACCGACCTTAAGCCAAAGCATAGCATGCTTTTTCATCTTGATCAGCCATACGAAGATAGCCGTTTGTTTAAGGGCGATATGAAGGGCTCCTTGGAAGATTTCATGCAGGAATATAGAGAGAAGTTCCACGGGGCAGATGTGCTTTCACAACAGTCCGAAGGATTCATCAGCAGTATCAAACCAAAGAAAAATATTGAATTCCCCGGCGGGCCTATGATTGAGAGCTATGCCGGTATTTTTAGCCGGGAGGAGCCATATCATCCCACATACCAAGAAACACGCCACAGTGTTTTCAATTCGGAGAGAGGAAATCCACCAATTGGTACACCATTTCTTGAAAATATTGTTGCTAAGGTATATTCATAGCTAACATTTGGTAGGACTGACGAAAGATGGTGTGGAGATTGTAATTAAAGACAAAGATTGGGAGGTTTTTTACAAAGCCGCAAATGCAAAGATCTATAGGGATTACAATGGGGATTCTACGGAAACTCAGGAAAAGGAGGTTAGGGAGGAGATTAATAAGGTAGTAAAGATGGGGAGAACAACCGGATACACGCGTGATTTGGCGATTTGGCAATTATGGTTGAATGATAAGATTGATGATCCTTGTGCCAACAGTTACGAAGACAAGAACCCATAGGCAACGAATCGGAACAGGGCGCTAGGATCTTATTATAATTAGGATTGGGTAGATGTGCAGGTTGTGAGTGAGGTAGTCCTTTGGGTCACATGATTTGTATTAGGGGTTGCTTTAAAAGCCTGGATTATGCTTTCTTTCAGTATTAGTTACTTCTCAATTCCCTATAGAAGGAAAATCGAGTGTTGCATCAATTCAACAAGTTCGGCACTGCGTGCTCCAATGGTTTCTCACTGGCCCAAGTGCTAAGCCCAAGGCAAGATCCACAAATCCTTAACGATTGATATTGAAACGGTATAATTTTATTCATTCTATAAAGTGGAATTACGAAATAGGTGAACAGAAAGGATCTTTTAGAATGCTTTTGTAATCAGTAACGTGAGTGGTAGAAAGTTGGCCGTGCTTCGGTTATCTTTGAGGGTCTAGATCGTTGTCGGTTGTCGGTTATGAACTCGGGATTTGGAATCTGGAATATGGATGGGAGCATGAGCCGATGAGACGGAAATTTATTAATAAGGGCCAAGAATCATAGAGAGGGGAAGCCTGCCAAAGCCGGCAGATGATTTCAAATACTGTAGGGTGACTATCTACTAAACCCAAATAGGCAACTGTAAACTCCCGCTTCCGTCAGCATCGATAACCGAGTCCCCCTGACTAGTTCGGTATTAAATTTAAGGTCCGGTCCGAATAGTTTAGTTGGTTGCTTTGCTCGCAGTGGGGTTCTAGTAAAGTTAATACACCGAAGAAATAGAGAAGGAAGCTAAAATATCTAAACACTTGAACTGATTAAACATTAGTGGTTGTAGCTGTCCCATTAAAATATTTTCATTTTTAAAAGAAGAGCACTTGTTTTACTACCAGTAGAAAGTTCAAAACTTATCTATTTCTTGTTGTTTAGTTAATATGACATAACTTTCTCCTCATTAAGTTTCCCGATGAAACTATAAAGTCAGCAAATAATAGTTCTTTAGGTTTTAGGAAAAGCCAATTTTACTGAAACCGCTTCTTGTTTACAAAGTAGTAGTCAACCTTTGGTAGAGTACTCTCGCGTGTCGCAGCTATTTTAGCTATTTCTGTCTTAATAAATACCCTAGAGTCTAGACTACAAGCTTCTTTCGTTTTACTAATGAAGGTTATTTTATTCGTTAGCTAGGCGAAGGCGGTTAATCGTCAGCTGAACTCAGAGTTATTACCATAAACGTCAGAAATAAATTTGGGTGGAAATTATCAACACCTGAATGACTGCTGTTGGATAACAATCGGAAAGAGCGGTCGGTGATGGCTTGCGTCCAAATAATAATAGGTCATATTGTTATTTCAGCCAGGAGTCTCAATATTTGAGGACAATTAATTTGCGCAGATCTGTGGAAATGCTAGTGTAACGCTATTACGGTGTCCGATAAATAGAAACCGTTGATGCAATTATCTTCAGGCGTCGGCACTAAAACACATGATTTTGAGGCAAACATAGAAGAGAAGTCTGATAATCTAATTATGAAAGTTTTATAATTTTATATAAGTGAAGGTTATTAAAGTTATATTTAGGAAACTGTATTAAGTACAGGGGTAAGAATTAAACCTAGTTTGGACGAAGGGTTGGGGTAAGTCAAGGTACCTTACCCGACTCTGCATTTGGCCACTGGTGGGCTGGAATCCGGCTGACATGCCCTCAACATAATTGTACTATGTAGTACAGAATTAGGATATAAAAGTCTCACTCAGCCCTAGGATACAACCTGCTCTCTCTTCATTACCACCAGCTTTGATTATAGCTTGAGCTTCCTAGTCATCTCATCACTGTACAGGCTGCTCCCTCTGCAATGTCACCCTCTATTTGGTCTGTACTGATTGGAATCCTGCCTCTCGTCTCTACCCAAGGATGTCCTTTTGCTGCTGTAAATCAGCGAGACCTCTTAATTCAGAGAGGAGATGAGCCATCCCTCACTACGCTTGCCAGCTCTTTCGGCAAGTGTCCAATTATCAGCGATGCAGCTGGAGGTGGTACTCGGAGTCGCGATTGGTGGCCATGCCAGTTGAAATTGGATGTGCTTCGCCAATTTTCACCAGAACAAAACCCGCTTGGGGGTAACTTTGACTATGCTGCTGCTTTCTCTAAATTAGATTGTAAGTGATCCTCTCACTGCCGAAGTTTTAGACTCGAGATATCTAACATGACATAGATAATGCACTCAAGTCAGACATCAAGACATCTTTGACGCAGTCGCAACCTTGGTGGCCAGCAGATTTCGGCAACTATGGGGGATTCTTTGTTCGGATGGCCTGGCATAGTGCAGGTACATACCGTGCCGTCGATGGACGTGGTGGGGGTGGTATGGTACGCCTCTCAACTTTCACGTTGTATATTCTTCGGGTCGCCGTCTTGGGGCCTTGGATCCTACTGGCTAACTGATATTTTCCTTCTATAGGGTCAACAACGCTTCGCTCCGCTTAATAGCTGGCCCGACAACGTAAATCTTGATAAGGCACGACGCTTGCTGTGGCCTATTAAAATGAAGTACGGGAAATCAATCTCATGGGCTGATTTGATTCTCCTTGCGGGCAACACGGCTCTCGAGGAGATGGGTGTCCCTGTCCTCGGATTCGGGGCCGGTCGTCCCGATACATGGCAATCGGACGAGAGCGTCTTCTGGGGCGCCGAGACAACCTTCGTACCAAAAGGCAATGATATACGGTACAACGGCAGTACAGATTTTGCCGGAAGGGCTAACCAACTCGAAGAACCTCTTGCTGCAAGTCACATGGGTCTTATCTATGTTAACCCTGAGGGTCCCAATGCGAATGGAGACCCGCTCACATCGGCCCTCGACATTCGAGAGACCTTCGGGAGAATGGGTATGAACGATTCTGAGACCGTCGCACTGATCGCTGGAGGCCACGCCTTTGGAAAGACACACGGCGCTTCTAAAGCTAGTAAGTATTTCCTATATACTCCCAGGTCTTTGAGGACAATATCCTTGCTAACTGGTGATTTTTAGCCTTGGGTCCTGCTCCGGAAGTTGCCCCTCTGGAGCAACAGGACCTCGGCTGGGCTAATAGCGTAGGTACTGGGAACGCCGACGATACTGTCTCTAGTGGATTGGAAGTCATCTGGTCTAAGACGCCAACAAATTGGAGCAATGGCGAGCTCTTCTTTCTCTTCTTGGCTGCATGCACTAACTGAGGCATGGTAGACTTTCTAAATAGCCTTTTTAAGAACACATGGACACTCGTCAAAAGTCCCGCCGGTGCTGTTCAGTTTGAGGCACTCAACGGAACTATTGACTACCCTGATCCTTTCAACAAGACGTTTCGCCATGCAACTATGCTGGTCAGTGACCTTGCCCTGCGAGAGGACCCCATATACAGCGCTATTGCGCAGTCGTGGGAGAATGATTTCCAGGCACTCACGGATGCCTTTGCGGCTGCATGGTGTAAGTCTTCAACTCTAGTACATCCTACTGTGATATCCTTCATTCTGATATATCGTGGAAACAATAGTCAAGCTCCTCCACCGTGACATGGGTCCTATCTCTCGCTATCTCGGCCCCGATGTGCCCAAACAGCATTTCATCTGGCAGGATCCCCTTCCCACAGTGACCTATTCCCTCATCACTGCAGCTGACCAGACCAAACTGAAGGCGCAGATTCTTGCCGCCCCTGGGATTACTATTTCGAACCTGGTTTCTGCTGCCTGGGGTTCTGCCTCGACTTTCCGTGGCGGTGATAAGCGTGGGGGCGCCAACGGCGCTCGCATTGCTTTACAACCCCAAGCTTCGTGGACGGTAAACAACCCAAAACAGCTCCAGACAGTCCTCTCTACTGTATGTATTGCTATTTTCCCTCCTCCTTTCATCCTTTCCTGCAGCCATTGAGACTGACTATCCGGTTTAGTTGACCACGATTAAGAACAACTTCAACAAATCCAACAATGGTGGAAAACAAGTCTCCCTAGCCGATCTCATCGTCTTGGGCGGAAATGCTGCTATCGAGAATGCTGCTGCTGCTGCTGGCTACAACAAGGTTTCTGTGGCATTCACGGTCGGTCGTGTTGACGCCACTCAAGACAACACAGACATTTCTACCTTTGAGGACCTCAACCCACAGGGTGATGGTTTTCGCAACTATCGTAACATCTCTGGTTGGTCTTTAGCCCGCACTGAAGAACTCCTCGTCGACAAAGCTCAGCAGCTGACGTTGACTGCGCCCGAGTTGACGGTGCTCGTTGGAGGCATGCGTGCCCTCAATGCTAACTACGACGGCTCTTCTCAAGGCGTCTTGACGACAAGGCCTGGAAAGCTAACCAACGATTTCTTCACGAACCTATTAGACATTAACACAGTTTGGACCTCCGACTCCGCTGGCGAGTTATTCACCGGCAAAGATCGCTCAACGGGTGCGCAGAAATGGACGGCTACGCGAGCCGATCTCGTGTTCAGCTCACATGCCGAATTGAGAGCCATCTCGGAGGTTTACGCCCAGGCTGGCGGACAAGATCAGTTGGTGGTTGACTTTATAGCCGCCTGGGCCAAGGTCATGGACTTGGACCGTTTTGATGTCAAGAAATAAAGACCTATGTGAGGCATGGTTCTGAAAAACTTTAGCCCAGATTCTACCAATAAATAAAGTGTTATAGTAGATTGTAATATCATATACACATATAAAATACATTATAATCTGACAAGAACCGCTGTGAGTCCGATCAAGAATGTCGCAAGATCTCCAGCTCAAGGGCCACCGGAAGCTAAAAATCTCATAGCTACTAGACCCAAGTAAGCTTAGGCATATTCTTTACTAACGAAATAAAGCGCCAGTAGAATTATTGAGAGCTAATTTAAAGCATTGTTGCTCATTTTTCGTAGTGCGTTTCCCTCATTTTCAAAGCCCTTGTGTCAAACCAGGAACAGCAATATGAATTTCAAGATCAGTGCCACTTCATACAAACGTTCATCGCAAATATGATTGTAATCTGAACCCTAATTTTGGATGCAAGATTGCTTATGAGATGTGGAGCTTGGGTGCAGGAAGACTGATTGGTGGAGTAGAAGACGTCTAATGTAACCAAAAGATGGCTTTATGCCCTCCCCTAATTTTCAATAGATATAAGACTCTTTTAGCTAAGATTCGCCGTGCAAGAGATCTACTTTAGTCTTGAAAAGTATCTTGATACCATGTGGATAATTGTTTCTAATGAAGTGTCAGTATCGTTTGTATTCAGTCAATACTTTACCCCGCACTTACCCCGCCTTAGGAAAGTTAACGAGGCCGATATTGACGACGTAAAAGATAGAGGGGGGTGTAGAAATCGACAACAACACTAACGGGCTTGCTATATTACATGGTTATTTTATTGGTTAATAAGAAAACTCAGCTGTACTTGGATATCGTCAAGCATGGAGGATTGCTCAACGCAGGTTAGTCTCTAATGCTCCATATCTGGGTGTCATTATCTCTGTTAGGAGAAATAAAGCCTTCTAAAAATGAAACACTGATACTTCAAATAGTCGGAAAATAGCTCGTTGTATGGTTTATAATTACTTAGTCTTAATCCGTAAGCGTTAACCAAATATAAGTCCAAGTTAGAAACCGTCCCCTCCCTCAAACGTTAGGAAGCATTCCATTATTGATATCCAAAAGCTCAAGAGGGAGAGTTCGGAAATGGAAACAGCTGCAATTTGTTAGCTTATCAAGCTATTGTTGCCACTTCATGCTTCACTGCCATTATGAAGAATCAAAGCTACTTCTAGATCAACGGTCCTCTCTAACGTACTGTACAATATTCCTCATTATCCACATACCTATTGCGATACAATTCATCGTCTCTAACCTGTAGAGATATTTCACAAGCACAAGCAACCAAGTTCTCTGTATTTTGCTGCCAGAATAATTGCCATATCTGTTTCCACAGAGACATTCCATTTGTTTTACTTCCTACAACACGACAATCCTTGAGATTATGTATAAAGGGCTCAAGAATAGGCTTCAACAGGCTTTCAAGGATTTATGTCAATGAAACCCTGTTGGAGCCTACCTTGTCCCACCAACCTTGCGATTGATCTATCCCTAATATACCCCGACGCACCCGCTGCCTGAGTCGCCGCATTCGCCAGGGCTCGATTTCCGGTTCGACCCCCGTTCTGCGCGTAGACTTTACTATGTTGGGAATTAAATACGTTGTTCCAAGACCTATCGTCAATCCCTATTATAAAGTCAGCGGGCTATTCACTTTGCAGATGGGTTCAGAATTGAGGTCAATAACTTACCAGGTGGTGGATTTCCTCGGACCTTGCGATTAACGTAAGTGGTCTGCTTAGTGGGGTTATACGGCTGGCTTCGATTATAGGGGTTGCCGGGATTCTCGTAGTTGTCGGCAAATCTGGTCTGCAAAACAACATCTTCTTCCCCCCCTTCCTCGTCGTCCTCGTCCTCGGCGTCCTCTTCCTCTTTCTCCTCCACCTCCAGTTCCTCGTCGTCTTCCTCCTGGTCGTACTCCTCATGATTTACTTGTAAGTTTCTGTCGTATCCCAAACCTCCGTCAGAAGACTCGCTGTCATTATCCCAGCCACACTGATCAATCCAGTCTTTCACGGTTTCGTAAACGTGTGGTTGTAACTTGATTCCGTTGCTGCTGTTCACATCGAACCACAGCTCCACACTCAAATCCCCGCCGCTCAAGAAGTGATGGAAGTATACTTCCACTGGCAAACACCCCACTGAGTGCTTTTTTTGCACCCAGTTGCCAGGGTTAGTAGGCATACCATTAGCCTTATATAGGCAGACGGGGAGTTCAGTAGCCAATGAATCAGGAGAATCGGAATTTATGTCGCCCTCGTAATGGACAGTCAAGGTTTGGTGGAATGCCCTAATCCACTCTGGCAACCATTGATTGTTTCCAGAGTTTTTGTCGTCATCGAAGTAGACAGCATTTAATATAGGACCAAGATGAGGCAAAAGGGTCTCTTTGCCTAACTCTCGTCTCATTTGGTCAAGCACTTCTCGAGTCTCGGCCTGAATAGAAGCTTCGGGACCATGTCGTGTTCTAGCCAACAAAGGACTCAATAGGTAAAAGTTTCTGCCGGGGGAATCTCTAAAATCTTCAATGTCGGATAGGGAAAGATCGCAGGCCATATGTCTAGCTTCTCTCTCAACATCGAAGTACCGTTGGATAAGGATTCGCCACTCCGGCTCCGTGGCGTCGATAGCATAGACAGGATCAAACGAAGCTTCCTTCTTCTTCGCTTGTTGCACCATGTAGTGCCATCTCAGGTTGTTTTTATCAGTAGTGGCTTGCTACATTTTGTCAGTTATATATACTGGATGAAGTAAGAGGGCGAGCATGAAGTTGCGAGAAAAGTGTCATTGAGAGCAGAACGTGGGTGATTCAAAATTGGTAGGAATGGGAATCACAAGTCTTTGAATCACCACATTCTCTTTCCTCAGTTGCTGTCTAATGGAGTAAAGCAAACTTACCGCTAATTTATCTGCCCAATCTTTAAATTCTCGACCTTGGCGCTTTTGCCAATCACGAAACTCCTGCAGGTGCTTTTTCAGAATTTCATGTGGCCCAGCCGAAATCATTCTGTCCATGTCCTTTATAATCTCTGGATGAATATCATGTTGATAGGTTGAGATGAGTGCTTCCAGGAACTGCTCAACCCAACAAGCGTCTGCATAAAGAAGAGCGACCTGGTCCGCACCTGTTATAATTGGGTGGATTCGAGAGCTGGTCACGGTCGCCAACTCCATAAAGACATAAGGTTTCCCTTCTGCTTCTGGATCTGGATAGCGACGGAAGTGTTCGGCCATTTCGGAAAGAGCAAGCCTATGCTCGCTTGTTTATAACAAAGGATGTGGGTAGGGACTTTGACTGAGTGTTGATGGATAATACAGTCTTGCTGCCAAAGGACTATTGAAATGTTGGCGATTGAAAGAATTGAAAGTTTGTAGAGAAAATATAAATAAAGAGTTGGGAGGACGCGGCTGAGCTCGGACCACAAATTGCTGGTCGAGTGAATTGGCCCTTCAGATATTCACTTCCTTTCGCTACCGGTACCTTTAGCACAAGAGACGCTCCTCAGACTTATATAAAGAATCTCTTGCTCTACATCAATGACAGTGATGGATTAAAAAAGCAAGTCTAGAAGACTAGGCAACGTCAGGCTTGGAGAATCTTAGCGATCGGTTTAGGGTGGAAATCTTCGCTTCGTCCAGAGTCATGATATCATTGCCTCGCATTTATTGAGAGGGCATCTGCTTGCTATCATATGTAATTATTGGTTTTGAGCCCAACTCAAATGTAATTGAGACAGGAGAAAATCCACCGACGAAGCTTTAACTTCTCTATTTCAATTTGTTGACTGCACCCGACTTATGAAATATCCTCTTTTGTGTAGCGAAAGCTTGTGAAAATCGCTCTCAGTATTTGATTAGACTAGATGGCTTATAATCTCTGGAATGATTGGGCAGTACTCGCTAGTCATCTGTGAATGGAGTTGTTCTTGCTATCTTGCGTCAGCCTCGGTCCAGACGATAGGGTTAGCGAGTGAAGGAGCCTCGCCATGTTTAGGGAGAGTAATTCTTGCGTTTCCAAAGCGTTGAAGGAGGGAATAATGTTGTCAAGCAAGCCTCATCAGAAGCTGAAAGTTCCATTGTACCAGACTTCGTGCTATTGTAGCTAGTGAAGTCTAGATGCCAAAGGAGACAAACATAAAGACCTACAAAGATCTGTGTGAGTAAAGATGTCTCATCATGTCTTTATCTGGTTTTCTTACCTAGCAGTCGTAAATAGATAAAGATGGAGATTCAGCGTGTGAGAATTTTATAATAAAGAGTAAATCGATAGGACAGTTATTAATATGACGAGAAACGAAAAGTCTTAGTGCAAAATAAAAAATAGAACGCTATTCTATGAGGTTAACATTCTTAGAGTCCACGAAGTCAATGCTAGTTTCCTGTAAGATTATAGATGTAAAGAAATTGTACCTAGGAACAAAGAAGAATAGCTGAACTTCATCTTCGCATTTATTCAAGTACTCATGTCATCATGAGTGATAACTGAGCATAATCTAGCAAATGATTACTCTACTTTTCTGCGTAGAAACGAATTGTCCTTAATATTGAGATCCTGACAAAATCAAGCGTAAGCATGACTGTACTATTGTTTGCCATGATTAATGTCTCTATTTGACTAGATTCATAAGTCTCTGTGCAACTGGTTGCTGAAGAGTCATACCATAAATGGGCGACCATGAAGTTGTCACTAAGTGGGGCAATCAAAAGGGGTAGCGAAAACCTACAAATTATGGAATCTCAAAGCTTTTCAGCACCACCATATGTCAGAACGATGCGAAAATTAGGTCAGGATAAATGCAGAGTAATTTCAGCATCTCCTGATAGTGTACTAGTATTGTGCCAAAATCCTCCTGGGCCATGAGAAAGGACTACTTGTATGATATTCGCTGTACTGCTACCTCACAGCACCTGCCCCACCTTGCCTTGCCCCCAGCAATCCACGCTCAGCTCCCTTAAAAGGGTCTAGAAAGATTTTTTATAGTGAAGAGTTGCAGCGAAATTTTTCAGTCAATTTATGATACCTGCAACCTCGCATGTTCCAAAAACATTTGCAGTTATAAATTCACCCCGCTAAGATTCTGGACTAGGGCAGAAATCCCTCTCGAAAAAATTGCGAAAAGGCTTGGCAACAGCAAGATACGTGCCATAAGGGTATCACAAATAGGATATAATTTAAATACCCTTTATACCCTCCTAGCTATATAAATTCCTCGCTTCTAAACATTATACGTCACATTATCCCGTCAAAGGACCAAGTTCATATATGCACTTTTGTATCTACTAAAAATGATCAGATTATCCCTTTCTTTCTTTCTTTCTTTCTTTCTTTCGTACAAGAATGGCGATTAGTCCCTCCAGTTTTGATATCGCCCCAACTCCAACCCCCTCCTGTAAGCCATATTTCTAGAAAACCACAACTCTGAACCCCTCCCAGTATTAGCCGAAATATATCTTTACCGTGCACTTAGTTAGCTAGCGATTTTTGCTTTTAATAGTCTTAAATATACCAAATTACGCATACTCTTCCCTGACCGCAAAAGGTCCACTTTCATAACAGTAGCAAAAGCCACGATGTCAACAGTTTTTGAGCAGTCGAAGGAGCGCTCTCCACCCTCTTTTTCGGTAGATCTATTACTACCTTTAAAACCTGTAATAAATGTCCGGGATTTGCAACCCTTTTTCGCACATTCACCTCATCTTGGACCTAATCACTTCCCACTTCATGACTATTCCTTGGCTCCCAACCCCACTCGCAACCACTAAATCCAGCATTCGAGTCTAGCATCTCGGTTTCTGGTGCCGACATGAACCCGTCCTCTCTCCAATCTTTAGCGGTGAAAATTAAAAACCCATCGAGTAAACATGATTCTCCTGTCAATATAATAAATTAGGTAGTTACCAACCAGCTTCTCACTTAGGTCTATCAATAAATATGATGTGTCTCATTGAGGTTGACCAGAGCTTTGTATCGCAGGAAAACAAGTCGCAAGCAATGAACCTTTTTTTAGTTCGGATTCTAGTGGAGGAAATGTACAATATAGTGAGATTTTCCAACTAGGAAGACGTTAGACAGTTAGTCGGCAAGTAGAGTCATCAGATGATACTTTAGAAGCAAGTCTCAAAAGGCATGAAGAACGGTAATGTCGCTTCATCAATGCTATTAAAAGGGTATGAAGTAGAATGATTCCAAAGGGTCGGCGACGTCACCGGGTAGATCTCTTAGACCATACACCGTGGATTTTAGCTCCTCTCCCTAATTGTACTACCCGAAGCTAGCTGCTGGCTGACACCCTTTTAGTTCCCAACCGTCTTTGTTGACCCGAATATGTGACAAACTCCTAGCTTCACTAGTTCTCCCAGCCGGGCCCGAACTAGACGTAGCTAGTTTAAATTTCTAACATCTTTTCTCTATTCCCTTTAAACCCTTTCATTCATGAACATCAAACCACTAAGAATACATCATTACTTCTCGCATCAAATCATACCCATCGCATTCTCAAGATGTACTTCCCCACCAACCCCATCATCTTCATAGCTCTCAGCAGCTCCCTCCCCCCCCTCTCCGCCGCCCCCATCATCAACCCCCAACGCCACCACCTTGCGAACCAGCCCTCCTCCTCCTCCGCCATCCCACTCTGCACCACACCCAACACCTCAAACGCCTATTCCAGCACCACATGCCTCCAGCCTCTCTCCCACCTCTTGCACGCTTCATCTCCCAGCAACCAAATGACAAAGAGGAGCTGGGTGGTAAACGATAGCGATTGGCGCACCCCCATATGGAAAGACAGCGTTGCGAAAACGAGAAAATGGTGTTTTAGCCAGGGGCCTAAGAGGGATGCGGAGAGCGTGAAGAGGTTGTGTGAGAAGATTCCTGATGATTTTAGTCTTCCACGGGCGAAGTTTGATGTGAAACCTGGAGGTATGTTTTCTTTCTTGCCTTCCCCTTGTTTCCTTCCCTTCCCTTCATCCCCTCCCCCTCCAACTCATTACTTTCCCTTCTTCCCCCTCTTATCTTCCCCTTATTCCATCGAAACCCAACTTTCCATTTTTTGAAAAAAAAGAAAAAGAAACTTTAAGACAAACAATCAAGTACCCCCCCTCCCCTCCATATATACTAACCCCTACCCACAGACCCCCAAGACCTCCCCGGAATCTGCCACAAATGGACCTCCCTCAACGCCGCCTTCCAAATCTGTAACTTCGACATCTGCTCGGCGCTGCGCATCACCTCGGGCCTGCAGGAGACCTGTCGCGAGATCGCGGAGAACTGCGAGGGGCAGAGCTCGGGGTATATACAGTTTGATAGGTATCAAGCGAGGGGGCTTGGGTTGAGGGATGTTGTGGGGGGTGAGGGGGTTGTGGAAGGGGAGGGGGAGGGTAAGAAGGGGAAGGGGAAAGGTAAGGAAAAGAAAGATAAAGGGAAGGGGAAGGGGAAGGGAAATCAGGATAAAGAGGTACAGTATGATGAAGACAGCGGTGTTATCGATCCGTTGTTAGGCGTAGAGGGGTTTCGAGACTTGGTGTGTGATATAGCCAAGGAAGGAGAGGAAGATGTATGGTGGCAGGATTACACTGGGCCGCTGATCCAGTGCGAGAAGAGGTTCGTTTGTTCCGTTCCGTTTCCATTTCCCCTTCCTTCCCCCTCATATCCCCAGCCCCAAACCTCAAACCTCAAACCCCCACTTCCCCACTCCCCCCAAAACAAAACACCCCAAACAAAATCAACTAACCCCCCTCCCCTCCCCCCAGAAACAAATTCACAAACCTCTTCCACCGCCACATAAAATGCTGGCGCATCAGCGACCCCCAAAACTGGTGGAAGGAAAAGGTTCATGGCTACGACGACGACACCAAAAACCCCAACGATAAGAACGTCAACAAAGACAAAACCAACACTACAAAGAACAAAAGGCCCAAACATCAAAGCAACACAGGAAAACCGTACAAAGAGCCTAAAAAGACGAGAGAGCAGAAGAAAGCAGAGAGGAAGGAGAGGAAGGAAAAGGAGAGGGAGGAGAGGAGGGAGAGGGAGGGGAGGGATTATGGGAGGGGTGTGAGATAGGGGATGGAGGGTATGTTGTACTGTATTGTATTGTGCTATATTATGCACCCCTCTGTTCGAACACGGAGATGGAATTGTGGAGGATTGGAGAGGATATAAAGAAAGATGGAAAAGAAAACTGAGGGGAAGAAAAGAGATAGGATATTATATATAACGTGGTTTATCAGCGAGTCGACTATATCACCGAGTCGTCCATTTTTCCTTAGTACTAAACTTCAAATATTAATAAATCAACTATAACACATTAAATTAACTATAGCTTAAAAGAATCTAAAGAACTAGATATATTAATATTTATTTAACAAGTTCGTATATTATAACCTACTTTTTTATAAGTGTTATAACGTCGCGAAAACGATTGCCTCTCCTTCTAATTACCCTCTTTCACATATAAGTTATATTATACTTATTTATTTACATCTTTCTAAGCTAAAATGTCTTATATATCCTTTATTATAAGTGCTCTCCTTTAACAAATACAAGTCTTTTTAGCCTTATAACGTTTACTTAAGGCTTTATTTGCTGCTTAAAAGGTATATACCTTAGTAGATAGAAGCGTTATTTTATAAGCTATTTACTTTATACTCTTTACTAATACTGTAACTGTTTTAAAGAGTAGGGTTAGTAAGCTCCTTTAATAACAAGTAATCCGATTTTGAACGAGAGTTGATTGTGAAAGGGCCTCAGTTGGGTTAGAAAGGGTCTGAGAGACCTAAGGGTTAGAAGTGGTAGTAGAGGGTCTAGAGGGAGTTAGAGTCTGTAACCTTATGTTAAGCTTTGAAAGCACTGCTTACAGGTTAAAAAGCACTAGGCTAGCTTCTTAGAATCTAGCCTAAGCGTTTTAAGCTATTATAGATTTTTTATATACTATTGTAAAAGCTAGAAAAAACTCTACTTTAGTAATATAGTTAATATAAGCTTTAATAAACGTTTTAATCTGCCGACTGTACGCCCGCTTTAATATACTAAAACACTTAATATCGAGTGGCTAAGTTAGATGAGATAAATGAGGTAGTAATTTAAAAGTAATAATGTTATAATATGGTTTATTAGCGAGTTGACTATATCACCGAGTCGTCCATTTTTCCTTAGCACTAAACTTCAAATATTAATAAATCAACTATAATATATTAAATTAACTATAGCTTAAAAGAATCTAAAGAACTAGATATATTAATATTTACTTAACAAGTTTATATATTATAACCTACTTTTTTGTAAGTGTTATAACGTCGTAAAGACAATTGCCCCTCCTTTTGATTACCCTCTTCTATATATAAGTCACGTTACACTTGTTTATTTACATCCTTTTGAGCTAAAATGTCCTATATATCTTCTATTATAAGTGCTCCCCTTTAACAGACACAAGTCTTTTTAGCTCTATAACGTTTGCTTAAGGCTTCATTCGCTGCTTAAAGGGTACGTACCTCAGCAGATAGAAGCGTTATTTTATAAGCTATTCGCTTTATACCCTTTACTAATGCTATGACTGTTTCAAAGAGTAGGATTAGTGAGCTCCTCTAATAACAAGTAATTCAATTCCGAACGAGAGTTAATTGTGAAAGGGCCTCAGTTGGTGTCACGGGGCTATCACCCACCGAGGATGATAGGGCGTGGTGGCGCGAAGATGTCACTGAGTAGAGATTGACGGTGTGTAATAGGTGAGGTAAGTCAACTGTGAATCTTTACTGAGTGTCTTTAATATTAATATTTAAATCAAAGGCTTAAATTGTTAAATTAGGTTAAGTACAAAGCTCCTATCTACTAAAGAAAACTAGCTGCTTATATAGAACCTTCCTACTCCTGGATCCTTTAGACCCTATAGGTCCTAGATCACGATAATTCCCTTTGGACCCCGTAGGTCTATGGATCGCTATAATTCCCCTTGGACCCCGTAGGTCCATGGATCGCTGCGATCCACCCCTGTATTCTGTAGGTCTATCATGTGACTGTTGTCACGTGCCGATTGGGTCATAGCTTCTCTGTGTAACCTTCAGTTGCTAAGCCTCAGGGCTATGACTTGACTCGTGATTCCGATCACGTGTTACACGTTTGTAACACTTAGAATCTTTGTATAAGGCCCTTTAAAAGTTATAAACGTAATTAAAACGTGTTTTAAGAGTTAGTTATTATTATATAAATCGATATATTTAAAGTTTACTAACACGTTTTCTCCTCTTTAATTTAAAAATATTATTTGTTATATCTTCTATACTAGTTAACTAGAGAATAAATCCTTTTAAATCTAAATCAAATATGTTTTAAATAATTACTTCTTCTTTTAAAATACTTAATTTATAACAATTAGATCGTGTTTTATTATAAGAAGTTTAGCCGGCTATTTTATTTAAGAGTGTTATTTAAGAGACCTTATTGTCACGGGGCTATTACCCACTGAGGATGATAGGGCGTGGTAGCGCGAAGATATCACTGAGTAAGGATTAATAGTATATAATAAGTAAAATAAGTCAACTGTAAAT
The DNA here is from genome assembly GCA_000328965.1 of Ascocoryne sarcoides NRRL 50072. Classification (NCBI taxonomy): domain Eukaryota; kingdom Fungi; phylum Ascomycota; class Leotiomycetes; order Helotiales; family Gelatinodiscaceae; genus Ascocoryne; species Ascocoryne sarcoides. Next base: position 3,703,055 of record KB205939.1, read on the forward strand.
CTTTACTAAGTGTTTTTAATATTAATAGTTAAATTAAAAGCTTAAATTGTTAAATTAGGTTAAATACAAAGCTCTTATCTACTAAAGAAAACTAGCTGCTTATATAAAACTTTCCTACTCTTAGATCCCTTGGACCCCGTAGGTCCTAGATTACGATAATTCCCTTTAGACCCCGTAGGTCCATAGATCGCTGCGATCTACCCCTGTATTCTATAGGTCTATCATATGACTGTTGTCATATACCGATTGGGTCATAGCTTCTCTGTACAACCTTCAGTTACTAAGCCTTAGGGCTATAACTTAACTCGTGATTCTGATCATATGTTACACGTTTGTAATACTATCCCCCTTCTATTCTAGCATATTTCTACACTTAAATAGAAGCTAAAGTAATATCTCTTTAAAGTTAATACCTTTTTTTCTTTCTTTATTATATTTTTTAAATAATTAAAGAAATATAAAAAACGTTTTAATTTAACTTTATTAATTGAAAATAATAATGTTAATATATCTCTTTATTTCTATTATAAAACAAACAGTTATAAATATATTATTACTAAGAAAAATTCCGCTTATTATAATAAGTGTGTTTATTATAGTTACAAATATAATATTAAAGGTCCTTCTTTTAATAACTTTTCTACTATCCTTTGTAAATAGGCTTATATTACTAAGGAAAGGTAATCTACTTTAGCTAAGCTCTTTTGTTTTAATAAACAAGAACGTTTCTTATAAGATTATATTTCTAATATACTTTATTGTAGTCTAAAGAGTTTAGATGAACTTGATAAGGTCGAGGCTTAAGAACGTGAGGAGTCTGAAAAGCGTGAGGCCGACTATCTAGTTAACTCACAGTCCTCGCTTGTTCCTCTTTCTACAGATGGTTCCCCTTATTCGGCCGACGTTTTATTCGCTTTTAATCCTTTAGTATTACTAGATTTTATTTAAGCAGATTTGGATTTTAGTAATAGAACTCTTTTATAAGTTTTAAACACTTATTAAAATTCTTTTTTAGTTTCTAAGTATTTTTTAACTATAAATAGTCTTTTTAACTAATTAAATACTTGTTTTAACCTTTAAACTATTTATAGTTTAAGATTAATTCTATTATATATTTAGTATTTAAATTAACTAGTTTAATCTTAGTAAGAGGCACTAACAGTGTATTCTCTAATACTTTCTTAAGGAGTAAAATGTGAAACACTAGGTAGATATTTATAGTCTTAAGTAGTCTTAGTTTATAATTAACTAGTTTTATAACCTTTTCAATCTTAAACGGTCCTAATTTCCTATTATTAAATTTGTTACTTAATCTCTTTGTTTTAATATTTTTTTGTATCAAGTAGACTTTCTCCCCTTTTTTAAGCGTAGGTCCTATACTATAGTATATGTTATAATATAGCGCTACTCTTTGTAAAAGGAATTATATATTCGTCTGTAATTCTTTATACAGCTTTTTCATTTGTTTAACTTAAACTGTAGCTGTTTACACTGTTTTTAACAGTAGTAATAGCATATAATATACTTGTAGTATTCATCTATAATTTATAAAGAATAGTAATGTCCCCGTTGTTTCTACGTTAGTACTATTATATATAAACTGTACTATTAGTATGTTACAAACGTTGTATCACGGGACTAGATTATGTGGGGTACTATAGCCCTGAGGCTCGGCAGCTCGGCTGCACAGAGAAGCTATACTACAATGGGTCACGTGATGAACTACGAGACGGGAATGTCACGTGGATTGGATCCTTTTGGATCCTAGGGATCTAAGGCTCCAGGAGCCTGGGGAGCCTAAGAGCCATAAGGGCTCTAGGAGTAGGAAGGTTCTATATAAGCAGCTAGTTTTCTTTAGTAGATAGGAGCTTTGTACTTAACCTGATTTAACAATTTAAGCCTTTAATTTAACTATTAATATTAAAGACACTTAGTAAAGATTTACAGTTGACTTATTACACCTATTATATACTATTAATCTTTACTTAGTAATATCTTTGTGCTATTACACCTTATTATCCTCGGTAGGTAATAGCCTTATAACACTTTGAGTACTATCTTTGAGTACCGGTTAATAAGGTAGAAGATTAGGTAAGTATTACCCGCTAACAAAGCTATATTAATAAGCGGAAGACGAGAGTCGGCGGACACTAAACCAGTTATATCTAGAGAGGCTCTAACCTAGTATATTTAATAGCTAAAGGAATAAAAGAAGAACTTTAAAGATAAGATAATAGTTTTAAAGAAAAGAAATAAGAATTAATAAGCTTAGAATTATATATTTAAAAGAGAAATAGAAACTCTTAAGAAAAGGAATAAAAACAAACTTAAGATTAGAATACTAGAACTCTTTAATAGAAGTATTAGACTTAAGAGATTTCTTATATAACTAAAAGCTTATCACCTATTTTATTCAAATACTTTAGAAACGAACTCTAATAAGGTTTTTAATATAAGATTATTCTTAGACGATATTATACTCGATTAGTTTAAACCTTACCTTTTTAACTACTTAAATAACTTGTTTAAAGACTAGAAGAAGGAGATAGACGAGATTTTCGATGATTATATAGTCTTTGAAGACTAATTAAGGGGAATGTTCAAAGAAGTAGATAAAGTTCAACTAGCTAAGCAGTGACTTAAAAAGCTTTATTAGTTGAGATCAGTAGTGAGATATGCCACCGAATTTAGGCAACTGATTACTAAGCTAGATTAGAACAACGATTATATAATAAGAGACTTTTATATAAGATTTAAAAATAAAGTAAAAAACGAATTAGTAAAGGAGAATTACTTATAAAATCTATTTAACTATATTAAAAGAGTTATATATATTAATAACCGAATTTATAAGTGTAAATAAGAAAAACAAATCGGAGCTTTTCAATAGAATCAAAGAGGACAGCAACCTAATATAAGAAGACCTCGCTAAGCTAAAAGCACTGTGTACAGGACGTATATAGGTCTAATAGAACTAGACGTAACGGGTAGATTTGACCTATTATTAGAAGAAATGAATTACTAGAGGAAAAAGCAACTTTGTTTTATATATAAAATACTAGGTTATATTTCTAGCTTATATAAGAAAACTAAGGAGTAGAAACCTTAGAAGGCAAAACTAAGACAGATAAATACAGTAACTATACGACCAGTTATAAATGGGAGCCGCGGAGGCTAATAATAGGCTATCTAAACCTAGTAGATATACGCTTTAACTCATAGAACTCGAATTTTTGACTCAGAACTAGCGGAACTGTATATTAATATACAGGTTAATAAACAGTTGAGAGAGGAGGGTATTATCTAAGAAGCTTATTAAAACATTTTAAACGTACTTAATTATATAATAGTAAAGTATAAGAATAACGATAATAAAGATTATAAATCTTAAAATAATTATAATAAGGAACTAGATTAGAGAATAGATTTAGACTAGAAAAGAGAAGAGAAGGAATTTAAAGAGCTTATATATATTAAAAAGAATAAAGATGTTAGAGAACTTTAAAGACTAAAAAACTAGCTAATTAAAAAATAAATATAAGAAGTTTTATAAAGAGATATAAGTGTAAAGGAATTTAGTATTAGAATCTAGTAAAATAAAGAAAAGAAACTCGAATTTAAATAAGTAAAAGTACTTTATATAAGACTAAAATATAAAGAAGTTTATAAGATTGTTTATAATAATAATTACTAGTTTAAAATATAAAAGATTAACTTAGCTAAAGGAGAAACTTATATAATAAGATATTTAGTATAATTTAGAGAATAGTTTAACTAATAACTTAAAAAGGACAAGTGTTAAAAACTTACTATAGTAGATAAAAACTTAATAATATAGTAATAATATAAGAATAAGAAAGTCTTCTTTAAGAAATACTATCTAGTAAAAGTAAGGAATAGCTTAAGCCCTAGAGAAGTATATTAACTATAAAAAGTTGAAGATATAAAAGAATTAAGTAATAACAAATACTAAGTTTAAGTTAATATATTAAATAACTTAAAATATTTAAAGATTTATATCTTAGAAGTAAAACAAATGTTTTATATATTAGAAATAAGAGAATAAAAAGTTAAAGTTATAATTAATATAAGAGTTATAAGTATATATATATTAAAAGAAGTAATAAGTATATTATAATTATTTTTATAAAAGAAGATATTTTTTATTATACTAATTCTAATTAATAAAACAAAAATAAAAGAAAAACTAATTATTTTTAAAATATTAGTTATATAAATAAAGTTTAATAATAAATATATAAAAGATATTTAGTTTAATATTATTTTTATTAAAAAATATATAATTATTTTAAAAATACTTTAAATAAAAATATATAACTTAAATATAAATTAGATTTAAAAGAAAATAGTATTTAACTAATATATAAAAGCTTATAAAATATAAAAAAACTATAAAAAGATATATATAATATTATATAAGTTAAAAAACTATAATAAATAAAAGGCTCTATTATTAAAATAAATACTAGTAAAATACTACAAATTTATAAGTATATTTAAAAAAGAATTTAATATAAAAGCTTTATTAAAATATTAAATATAAAACTATAAAATACCTTTTATAAAAGAAGTAGAATTGTTAACTAGAAAAATAATTTATTTTATATTAAAAGTAAAGTTAAAACTATTATATAAGTATATTAAAAAGAATCTAAGAAAAAAATAGATTAAGTATTTAACGTTAAGTATTTTAAGTTTAATAAGTTTTATATTAAAACTAAACGATATTAAATAATTAGTTATTAATTATTAAAGATTAAATACTATAATAAAAAAGAATATATATTTAATACTATTAGCTATAGAATTAAGAGACCGCTTTTAAGAAGTACAGTTCTTTACTAAGCTAAACGAGAGAAATAGATTTTATTTAATAAAAATAAAAGAAGAAGAAGAATAAAAAACCGCCTTTAAAATATAATATAAACTTTTCGAATATAATATTATACTATTTAACTTAACTAATATACTAGTAATATAGTAAAAACTATTAAATAATACTTTAAAAGAATATTTAAATATATTTGTAATAATATATTTAAATAATATAATTATTTATTTAAAAATGTTAAAAGAATATAAGAAGTATATAAAACTTATTTTTAAAAAACTTGAAAAGGTAAGATTAACTTTTTAACTATTAAAATATAAATTTTATATAAAGAAAACTACTTTTTTAAGATATATAATATTTAAAAAAGAAATTGTAATAAATAAAGAAAAGATTAAAATAGTTTAAAAATAGAAAACACTTAAATTAATAAAAGATATTTAATTATTTTTAAAGTTTATAAACTTTTATTAAAGGTTTATTAAAAACTATTTAATAATAGTAATACTATTAATAAATTTAATAAAGAAAAAAGTTAAGTTTATATAAAATAAAAAGAGTTAATAAGTATTTAATATATTAAAAATAGTTTTTATATTTATATTACTATTTATAACTTTTAATTTAAAAAAGAAAATATAAGTAGAAACAAATATATTAAACTATACTTTAAAAGTAGTATTTAACTAGTTTAATACTAATAGTAAATAGTAACTAGTTATTTACTATTTATAAAAGCTATTTATAATAGAGTTAAACTATAAAATATATAATAAAGAACTTTTAGTAATTATAAACGCTTTTTAAAAATAGAAAGTATATTTAAAAGAGTTAAAATATAAGATATAAGTATTTATAAATTATAAGAACTTAATTTTATTTATAATTATAAAAGAATTTAATAAATAATAAATAAGATAGTTAAAAATACTTGTTTTTTATAACTTTAGAATTTTATATATTAAAAAAATAGAAAACAGATATATAAACATATTTAATAAAAAACTAGAATACTTAGAAAATAAGACTTATCTGTTGAATATAATCTTAAGATAAGAAGAAGAAAGCTTAGTATTTAACTAGTAGTAACTTATAGTAATAAACACTAGTGCGGTTATATTAGACGTGCTAATATAGTAACTGAAAAAAGTATATACTAATAATATAATAGTAAAATAAGCTATAAATAGTATCAGAGGATAGCGAAAGAATTAGTAAGATATATAGTTCTATAGGAACTGGATATATATCTCTAGTAGAATAAAGAAGAAATTCACTATTAAATAATATAGGCTACTAGCCTATAGACACTAGAGAATCGCGAAAACGATAGATAAAATATTATAATACTACTTCTTTCTAAGAATAAGAAAAATAGTAACAAATGTAATTATAAAATATAACACTTATATATAAAATAAAGCTATCAAGTATATATTATATAACAAATTCAAATCATTAGATATACCTTTAAAACTATAATAAAGTATTACACTTAACTTTATAATTAAGCTACTACTATTAAAGGAACTAGTTATAAGAGTAAAATATAACTTTATATATATAATTACTAATAAATTAATAAAGTTTAGATATATAATATTATAAAAAGAATTAGCTATAACTAATAATCTAATATATATATTTTAAAAGACAATTGTAATAAATTATAAGATATTAAAAGAAATAATTTTAAATAGAAATAAACTATTTATATTAAAATTTTAGTTAACTTTAGTTTTTTTATTAAAAACTAAGTATAAATTATTAATAGTATTTTATTTAAGAATAAACAAACAAATAAAACGATTAAATTAAATAATAAAAGCTTACTTATATTATTATATTAATTACTAATAGAACAATTGGGTAGAACTACTACTAATAGTATAGTTTACATATAATAGTACTAACGTAGAAACAACGGGGACATTACTATTCTTTGTAAATTATAAATGGATACTACAAGTATATTATATACTATTACTACTGTTAAAAATAGCGTAAGCAGCTACGGTTTAAGTTAAATAAATGAAAAAGCTATATAAAGAATTACAGACAGATATACAGTTCCTTTCGCAAAGAGCAGCGCTATATTACAACGTATACTATAGTATAAGACTTACACTTAGAAAAGGGGAGAAAGTCTATTTAATACAAAAAAACATTAAAACAAAAAGACTAAGTAATAAACTTAATAATAGGAAATTAGGACCGTTTAAGATTAAAAAGGTTATAAAACTAGTTAATTATAAACTAAAGCTACTTAAGACTATAAATATCTACCTAGTGTTTTATATTTTACTCCTTAAGAAAGTATTAGAGGACACGTTATTAGCGCCCCTTATTAAAATTAAACTAGTTAATTTAAATATTAAATATATAATAAAATTGATCTTAGACTATAAATAGTTTAGAGGTTAAAACAAGTATTTAATTACTTAAAAGAACTACTTATAGTTAAAAAATACTTAAGAATTAAAAAAGAATTTTAATAAGTATTTAAAACTTATAAAAGAGTTTTACTACTAAAATCCAGATCTGCTTAAAGAGAATCTAATAATACCGAAAGATCGAAAGCGAATGAGACGTTAACTGGGTAAAAAGAACTATTAATAGAAAGGGAATTGTAAAAAGGTAGTAAAGTAACTAAATAGTTAGATTCGCGCCTTTCCCTCTCTTTACACTTCTTACACTCGACCTTGTCAAGCTCGTCTAAGGATTTAAAACTATAACAAACCATCTCTATATTATAAACCTGAAGCTCTTATTACTATTGTTTTAGAATATAAACTCAAGTAAAACCGGCTATCGCTGCCTTAAAAGCGGTATCTCTTTCATATTTGAGACAATTCTCTTTTAAATAAAGATTTTCTAGATCAGTGACAGAGGCCTGTAAAGCGTCACACTTAAAACTACAATAGACGTACTCGCCACACCTTTGAAACTTAGAATTTAGGACGATATATTATCAACTATAATAAGAACAGGTAGTATATAATATAACAATTAATCCGTAGAACTTAATAGTATCAGAAAGAAGGATGTGTTATTTATATTTTATTAGTTTTAATAGAGAAGGAGATATAATAGAAAGGAAAAGAGAACAATAATAAAGAAGTAAGGTTTCCTTAGTCTATTTTAAGCGTTAAAAGCTGCTAAGCTAAGAGAGGGATAGTGTTACAAACGTTGTATCACGGGACTAGATTATATAGGGTACTATAGCCCTGAGGCTCGGCAGCTCGGCTGCACAGAGAAGCTATACTACAATAGGTCACGTGATAAACTACGAGACGGGAATGTCACGTGGATTAGATCCTTTTAGATCCTAGGGATCTAAGGCTCCAGGAGCCTGGGGAGCCTAGGAGCCATAAGGGCTCCAGGAGCAGGAAGGTTCTATATAAGCAGCTAGTTTTCTTTAGTAGATAGGAGCTTCGTATTCAACCTAATTTAACAATTTAAGCCTTTGATTTAACTATTAATATTAAAAATACTCAATGAAGATTTACAGTTGACTTATCACACCTACTATACACCGTCAATCCCTACTCAGTGATATCTTCGCGCCACCACGCCCTATCATCCTCGGTGGGTGATAGCCCCGTGACATAGTAGTAGTTCTACTTAATTATTCTATTAGTAATTAATATAGTAATATAAGTAAGCTTCTATTATCTAATTCAATTGTTCTATTTATTTGTTTATTCTTAGATAAAATACTATTAATAATTTATATTTAGTTTCTAATAAAAAGACTAAAGTTAACTAGAATTTTAATATAAATAGCTTATTTCTATTTAAAATTATCTCTTCTAGTATTTTATAATTTGTTACAATTATCTTTTAAAATATATATACTAAATTATTAGTTATAGCTAATTCCTTTTATAATATTATATATCTAAACTTTATTAATCTATTAGTAATTACATATATAAAGTCGTACTCTACTCTTATAATTAGTTCTTTTAACAATAGTAGCTTAACTACGAAATTAAGTATAATACTTTATTATAGTTTTAAAAGTATATCTAATAATTTGAGTTTACTATATAGTATATACTTAGTAGCTTTGTTTTATATATAAGTGTTATATTCTATAACTATATTCGTTACTATTTTCCTTATTTCTAAAAAGAAATAATATTATAATATCTTATCTATTGTTTTCGCGATTCTCTAGTGTTTATAAACTAGTAGCTTATACTATTTAATAATAAATTCTTTTCTTATTCTACTAGAAATATATATCTAGTTCCTATAAAACTATATATCCTATTAATTCCTTTACTATTCTCTAATACCGTTTGTAGCCTATTTTACTATTGTATCGTTAGCGTATACCTTTCTTAGCTGCTATATAAGAGTGTCTAATGTAACTGTACTAGTGTTTACTACTATAAGTTATTACTAGTTAAACACTAAACTTTCTCCTTTTTATTTTAAGATTATATTTAATAGATAAGTCTTATTTTTTAAGTATTCTAGTTTTCTATTAAATACGTTTATATATCTGTTTTCTATTTTTTTAATATATAAAATTTTAAAGTTATAAAAGATAAACGTTTTTAATTATCTTATTTATTATTTATTAAATTCTTTTATAATTATAAATAAAATTAAGTTCTTATAATTTATAAATATTTATATTTTATATTTTAACTCTTTTAAATATATCTTCTATTTTTAAAAAGCGTTTATAATTGTTAAAAGTTCTTTATTATATATTTTATAGTTTAATTCTATTATAAATAGCTTTTATAAATAATAAGTAACTAGTTACTATTTACTATTAATATTAGATTAATTAAGTACTACTTTTAAAGTATAGTTTAATATATCTGTTTCTACTTATATTTTCTTTTTTAAATTAAAAGTTATAAATAATAATATAAATATAAAAACTATTTTTAATATATTAAATATTTATTAACTCTTTTTATTTTATATAAACTCAACTTTTTTCTTTATTAAGTTTATTAGTAGTATTACTATTACTAAATAGTTTTTAATAAACTTTTAATAAAAGTTTATAAACTTTAAAAATAATTAAACGTCTTTTATTAATTTAAGTGTTTTTTATTTTTAAACTATTTTAATCTTTTCTTTATCTATTATAATTCCTCTTTTAAATATTATATATATTAAAAAAGTAGTTTTTCTTATATAAAATTTATATATTAATAGTTTAAAAACTAATCTTATCTTTTAAAGTTTTTTAAGAATAAGCTTTATATACTTCTTATATTCTTTTAACGTTTTTAAATAAATAATTATATTATTTAAATAACGTAGTTCATCAGCGAGTTAACTATATCACCGAGTCGTCTATTTTTCTCTATATTCTACCCTATCTACTTTAATATACGTTTTCTTAACTATTACAAATAGAAATTTAAACTTAAAAAGCTTAAATTATTTTAACTATTAAAGCTATTTATTTATTTAAAAGAATTAATTTTTAAAAAGTAGTAAAATTATATAAAATCTTTTAAATAATACTCTTAAATAAAATAGTTAGCTAAACTTCTTATAATAAAATATAATCTAATTATTATAAATTAAATATTTTAGAAAAGAAAGTAATTATTTAAAATATATTTAATTTAAATTTAAAAGAATTTATTTTTTAGTTAACTAATATAAAAGATATAACAAATAATATTTTTAAATTAAAAGAGAGAAAATATATTAGTAAGTTTTAAGTATATTAATTTATATAATAATAACTAACTTTTAAAACGTGTTTTAATTACGTTTATAACTTTTAAAGGGCTTTATACAAAGATTCTAAGCTAATTAATACATAGTTCTAATTAGTTAAAAATATAAGAGTAAAATATAAGATTTTAAACTATAACTTTTACAATTTTAACAAAACCGGCTTTATAATAGGTATTATTTATACTATAATAGTTGTTACTTATATAAATTAACGTAGTAAAGGTAAAGTAGTTCAGTTAAGCAATTAAGAATAGGTAATAGCAATTGCTTATATTAATAGTAAGGGTTAAAGTATTTCTCCATTTTTAATAGTTTAAGATAAGAACTACCTTTCAAATTAGTATACAGACGGCGGCCTCTCACTCGACTGGGCTATTAAACCAATAAGTAATAGATGGACGAATAATAAGACGGGTCTAAAATAGCTAAAACACTTTAATAAACATACTACTACTTATATAAAAGAGCTATATCAAATGCTAGTATTAGATGAGTATAAGAGTTACAAATCGGCCGAGTTCTAAGAGTACTATAAAACATATAATATTATTACTCTTAGACTACTACCTTATTTATCTTATCTAACTTAGCTACTCGATGTTAAGTGTTTTAGTATATTAAAGCGGGCGTATAGTCGGTAGATTAAAACGTTTATTAAAGCTTATATTAACTATATTACTAAAGTAGAGTTCTTTCTAGCTTTTACAATAGTATACAAGGAATTTATAACAGCCCAAAACGCTTAGGCTAGATTCTAAGGAGCTGGCCTAGTGCCTTTTGACCCGTAAGCAGTGCTTTTAAAGCTTAACGTAAGGTTATAGACTCTAACTCTCTTTAGACCTTCTACTACCACTTCTAACCCTTAGGTCTCTTAGACCCCTTCTAACCTAACTAAGGCCCTTTTACAATCAACTCTCGTTCGGAATCGGATTACTCGTTATTAGAGGAGCTCGCTAACTCTACTCTTTGAGACAGTTACAGTATTAGCAAAGGGTACAGAGCGAATAGCTTATAAGATAACGCTTCTATCTACTAAGGTAAGTGTCACGGGGCTATCACCCACCGAGGATGATAGGGCGTGGTGGCGCGAAGATGTCACTGAGTAGGGATTAATAGTGTGTAATAGGTAAGGTAAGTCAACTGTAAATCTTTATTGAGTGTTTTTAATGTTAATATTTAAATCAAAGGCTTAAATTGTTAAATTAGGTTGAATACGAAGCTCTTATCTACTAAAGAAAACTAGCTGCTTATATAGAACCTTCCTGCTCTTAGATCCTTTGGACCCTGTAGGTCCTAGATCACGATAATTCCCTTTAGACCCCGTAGGTCTATGGATCGCTATAATTCCCCTTGGACCCCGTAGGTCTATGGATCGCTGCGATCTACCCCTGTATTCTATAGGTCTATCATATGACTGTTGTCACGTGCCGATTAGGTTATAGCTTCTCTGTACAACCTTCAGTTGCTGAGCCTTAGGGCTATAACTTAACTCGTGATTCCGATCACGTGTTACACGTTTGTAATACTATCCCCCTTCTATTTTAGCGTGTTTTTACACTTAAATAAAAGCTAAGGTAATATCTCTTTTAAGGTTAATATCTTTCTTCCTTTCTTTATTATACTTCTTAAACGATTAAAGAAATATAAAGAACGTTTTAATTTAGCTCTACTAATCGAAAATAATAGTGTTAATATATCCCCTTGTTTCTATTATAAGGTAAACAGTTGTAAATACGTTATTACTAAGGAAAATTCCGCTTGTTATAATAAGTATGTTCGTTACAGTTACAAATACGACGTTAAAGATCCTTCTTCCAACGACTTTTCTACTATCCTTTGTAAGTAGGCTCGTATTGCTGAGGAAAGGTAATCTACTCTAGCTAAGCTCCTTCGTCTTAATAAACAAGAACAGTTCTTATGAGATCGTACCTCTGATATACTTCGTCGTAGTCTAAAGAGTTTAGACGAGCTTAATAAGGTTGAGGCCTAGGAACGCGAGGAGTCTAAAAGGCGCGGGTCCGACTATCCAGTCGACTCGCAGTCCTCGTCCGACCCTCTTCCTACAGATGGTTCTTCCTATCCGGCTAATGTTTCATTCGCTTTCGATCCTTTGGTATTATCAGATTCCTTTTAAGTAGATTTAGATTTTAGTAATAAAACTCTTTTACAAGTTTTAAGTACCTATTAAAATTCCTCTTTAGTTCTTAAGTATTTTTTAACTGTAAGTAGTTCTTTTAACTAATTAAATACTTATTTTAACCTCTAAACTATTTATAGTTTAAAATTAATTCTATTATATATTTAATATTTAAATTAACTGGTTTAATCTTAGTAAAGGGCGCTAGTAGTATATCCTCTGATACTTTCTTAAGAAATGAAATATAAAACACTAGGTAGATATTTATAGTTTTAGATAGCCTCAGTTTATAATTAACTAGTTTTATAACCTTTTTAATCTTAAACGGTCCTAATTTCCTATTGTTAAGCTTATCGCTTAATCTTTTTGTTTTAATGTTTTTTTGTATCAAATAGGCTTTTTCCCCCTTCTTAAGCGTAGGTCTTATACTACAGTGTGTATTGTAGTACAGCGCTGCTCTTTACAAAAGGAACTGTATATTCGTCTATAGTTCTTTATATAGCCTTTTTATTTGTTCGACTTAAACCGTAACTGCTTACGCTGTTTTTAACAGTAGTAACAGTATATAATATACTTGTAATATCCATCTATAATTCGTAAAGAATAGTAATATCCCCGTTGTTTCCGCGTTAGTACTATTATATATAAACTATATTATTAGTAGTAGTTCTACCTAATTGTTCTATTAGTAATTGATATAGTAACGTAAGTAAGCCTCTATTATCTAATTCAATCGTTCTATTTGTCTATCTATTCTCAGATAAAATACTATTAATAATTTGTGTTTAGTCTTTAATAAAGAGACTAAAGTTAACTAGAATTTTAATATAAATAACTTATTTCTATCTGAAATTATCTCTTCTAATATTTTATAATTCGTTACAATTGTCCTTTAGAACATATACGCTAGATCGTTAGCTATAGCTAATTTCTTTTAAAGTATTATATATCTAAACTTTGTTAATTTATTAGTAATTACATATATAAAGTTGTACTCTACTCTCGTAACTAGTTCCTTTAACAGTAGCAGCTTAACTACGAAGTCAAGTGTAATACTTCGCCATAGTCTCAAAGGTATATCTAGTGATTTGAGTTTACTATATAATATATGTCTAGTAGCCTTATTCTATATATAAGTGTTATATTCTATAACTATATTCGTTACTATTTTCCTTATTCTTAGAAAAAAGTAGTGTTATAATATCTTATCTATTATTTTCGCGATTCTCTAGTGTTTATAAGCTAGTAGCCTATATTATTTAATAATAAATTCTTTTCTTATTCTACTAGAGATATATATCTAGTTCTTATAAAACTATATATCTTATTAATTCCTTCGCTATCCTCCGATACTGTCTGTGGCCTATTCTACTATTGTATCGTTGGCGTATGCCTTTCTCAGCTGCTGCGTGAGTACGTCTAATGTGACTACACTAGTGTTTACTACTGTAAGTTATTACTAGTTAAATACTAAGCTTTCCTCTTCTTATCTTAAGATTACATTCGACGGATGAGTCTTATTTTCTAAGTACTCTGGTTTTCTACTAAGCGCGTCTACGCGTCCGTTTTCTATTTCTTTAACATATGAAATTCTAAAGTTGTAAGAGGTAAGCGTCTTCAACTATTTTACTTGTTATCTATTAAGTTCTTTTGTAGTTGTAAATAAAATTAAGTTCTTATAATCCGTAAATACTTATACCTTATACTTTAATCCTTTTAAATATATCCTCTATTCTTAAAAAGCGTTTACAATTACTAAGAGTTCCTTATTATATATCTTATAGTTTAGCTCTATTATAAATAGCTTTTATAAATAGTAAGTAACTAGTTACTATTTGCTATTAGTATTAAGTTAGTTAAGTACTACTTTTAAAGTATAGTCTAATATATCCGTTTCTACTTATATTTTCTTTTCTAAATTAAAAGTTATAAGTAATAATATAAATATAAAAACTATCTTTAATATATTAAATACCTATTAACTCTTTTTATTTTATATAAACTCAACTTCTTTCTTTATTAAGTTTATTAGTAGTGTCACTATTACTAAATAGTTTTTAATAAACCTTTAGTAAAAGTTTATAAACTCTAAGAATAACTAAATATTTTTTACTAATTTAAATGTCTCTTATTCCTAAACTATTTTAATCTTTTCTTTATCTATTGTAATTCCTCCTTTAAATATTATATATCTTAAGAAAGTAGTTTTCCTTATATAGAATTTACACTTTAATAGTTTAAGAGCTAATCTTACCTCTTAGAGTTTTTTAAAAATAAGCTTTATATACTTCTTATATTCTTTTAACGTTTTTAAATAAATAATTATATTATTTAAATATACTATTATAAATATGTTCAAATATTCTCTTAGAATATTATTTAATAGTCTTTATTATATTACTAGTATATTAGTTAAGTTAAATAGTATAATATTATATTCGAAAAGTTTATATTATATTCTAAAAGCGGTTTTCTATTCTTCTCTTTCTTTTATTCTTATCAAATGAAATCTATTTCTCTCGTTTAACTTAGTAAAGAACTATGTTCCCTAGAAGCAGTCCCTCAATTCTATAGCTAATAGTATTAGGTATATATCCTTTTTTATTATAGCGTTCAATTCTTAATAATTAATAACTAATCGTTTAATACTGTCTAGTTTTAGTATAAAACTTACCGGGTTTAAAATATTTAACACTAAATACTTGATCTACCTTTTCTTTAAGTTCTTTTTAATATATTCCTATAGTAGTTTCAACTTTACTTTTAATATAAGGTAAATTGTTCTTTTAGTTAACAATTCTACTCCCTTTATAAAAGGTATTTTATAGTCTTATATTTAATATTTTAATAGAGCTTTTATACCAAATTCTTTTTTAAATATACTTATAAACTTGTAGTATTCTACTAGTATTTGCTTTAGTAATAGAGCCTCTTATCTATTATAGTCTCTTAACTTATATAATATTACACATATCTCTTCTTAGTCTTTCTGTGTTCTATAGGCTTTTATATACTAGTTAAACACTATTTTCTCTTAAATCTAATCTATATTTAAGTTATATGTTTTTATCTAAGATATTTCTAAAATAACTGTATATTCTCTTATAAAAGTAATATTAAACTAGATATCCTCCTTATATCTGTTATTAAATTTCATTTATATAACTAGTGTTTCAAAGGTGATTAGTCCTTCTTTTGTTTCTGTTCTATCAATTAGGATTAGTATAATAGGAAATGCCTTCCTTTACAAGGGTAGCTGTAGCACGTTTGCCGCTTCCTTTGATATATATATGTCTATAGCTCCCGAGTTAATTATAACTTTAACTCTTTGTCCTCTTATTTCTAATATATAGAACATTTGTCCTAATCTAGAGGCACAGATCTCTAGGTATCTCGAGTTGTTTAATACGTTAACCCAGACTCGGTATTCGTTATCATCTGATTCTTCCGCGTCTTCGACTAGTTGGTAAACTTCTCCGGGGACTAGGCCGTTCCTTACTCTTACTAAGTGGTATTCCTTAAAGAAGACTTCCTCGTCTTTATACCATTGCTATATTGTCGAGTTTTCACCTGCTGCAGCGAGTTCCCAGCACTCGTCCTTCTTAGGTTATTAGCTAGACTATCCTCCGGGTTATATCAGATATCTTATCATATAGGTTTCTCCTTTGGCCGAGTTAATCCTTTGTACTCTAAACCGGCAATTATCGTTGTAAACGATCTTATAGACTTTTCTATATCCCAGTCCCGTATAAGGTACTCCTACTTACTTAAATTCGAGTTTCTTTTCTTTATTTTACTAAGTTCTAGTGCCGAATTCTTTTACGCTTATATCTCTTTATAGAACCTCTTATATTTGTTCTTTAACTAGCCAGTTTCTTAGTCTTTAGAGTTCTCTAATATCTTTATTCTTTTTAGCACATATAAGCTCTCTAAATTCTTTCTCTTCTCTTTTCTAGTTTAAATTTATCCTCTAATTCAGTTTCTTATTATAATTATTCTAAGATTTATAATCTTTATTATTGTTATTCTTATATTCTACTACTATATAACTAGGTGTGTTTAAAATGTTTTAATAAGCTTTTTAAATAATTCTCTTTTCTCTTAGCTGTTTGTTAACTTATGTATTAATATACAGTTCCGCTAGCTCTGAGTCAGAAATTCGAGTTCTATAAGTTAATACACATATCTGCTGGGTCTAGACAGCCTGTTATTAGCTTCTGTGGCTCCTATTGGTAACTAGTCAAGTAGTTACTATATTAATCTGCTTTAGTTTTGCTTTCTAGGGTTTCTGCTCCTTTGTCTTCTTATATAAGCTAGAAATATGACCTAGTATTCTATATGTAAAGCAAAGTCGCTTTTCCCTACGGTGATTCATTTCTTCTAGCAATGGGTCAAATCTGCCTATCGTATCTAATTCTATTGGTCCTACGTGTGTTTTATACGTAGTACTTCTAGCTTAGCGAGGTCTCTTTACGTTAGATTACCGTCCTCTCTAATTCTATTGAGAAGCTCTAATTTACTTTTCTTATTTACACTTATAAATTTAGTTGTTAATATATATAACTCTTTTAATATAGCTAAATAGATCTTATAAGCGATTCTCCTTTGCTAATTCGTCTTTTACTTCATCTTTAAGTCTTATATAAAAGTCTTCTATTATATAATCGTTATTCTAATCTAGTTTAGTAATCAGCTATCTGAATTCGGTGGTATATCTCGCTACTGATCTCAACTGATAGAGCTTTCTGAGTCGCTGCTCAGCTAGTTAGACTTCATCTGCTTCTCTAAACATTCCCCTTAATCGGTCCTCAAAGACTGTGTAATCGTCGAAGATCTCGTCTGTCTCCTTCTTCCGGTCTTTAGACGAGTTGTTTAAGTAGTCGGAAAGGTGAGGTTTAAACCAATCGAGTGTAGCACCGTCTAGGAATGATCCTGTGCTAAAGACCTTATTAGAGTTTATTCCTAGGGTATTTAAATAGAATAGGTGATAAGCTTTTAGCTATATAAGGAATCCCTTAAGTCTAATACTCCTATTAAAGAGTTCTAGTATTCTAATCTTGAGTTTATTTTTGTTCCTTTTTCTAAGGGTTTCCATTTCTCCTTTAAATATATAATTCTAAACTTATTAATCCTTATTTCCTTTCTTTAAAACTGCTGTCTCATCTTCTAAGTTCTTCTTTTGTTCCTCTAGTTGTTAAATATACTAGGATAGAGCCTCCTTAAACACAACTGGTTCGGTGTCCGCCGACTCTCGTCTTCCGCTTATTAACATAACTTCGTTAGCGGGCAATACTTACCTATCTTCCTACCTCGTTAACCGGTACTCAAAGATGTGTTACAAACGTGTAACACGTGATCGGAATCACGAGTCAAGTCATAGCCCTGAGGCTCGGCAACTGAAGGTTGTACAAAAAAGCTATGACCTAATCGGCACGTGACAACAGTCATATAATAGACCTATAGAATACAGGGGTGGATCACAGCGATCTATGGACCTACAGGGTCCAAAGGGAATTATCGTAATCTAGGACCTATGGGGTCTAAGGGATCCAGGAGCAGAGAGGTTCTATATAAACAGCTAGTTTTCCTTAGTAGATAGGAGCTTCGTACTCAACCTGATTTAACAATTTAAGCCTTTGATTTAACTATTAATATTAAAGACACTCAGTAAAGATTCACAGTCAACTTACCTCCCCTATTATACACTGTTAATCCCTACTCAGTGATATCTTCGCGCTACCACGCCCTATCATCCTCGGTGGGTGATAGCCCCGTAACAA